>JALAZF010000135.1:3535000-3970000 GCA_022829125.1 Lathyrus tuberosus | reverse complement strand
CATCTCAAACATGTCTATAACCTTGCCCCCATGGTTATAGAACTTCTGGAATTCTTTCTCCTGAAAATTTCCAAATAAAACAATGTTACAAATGAAAATATTTTCAACGTAAACAATTCTATAAATAAACCGAGAAAGGTTACCTCTCCTAGCCAGGCATATCTGGCAGTATGCTCAGAGTACCCACGAGTAGGGACATATCAGACAGTCCCCCGGGGTAACCGCCCAGCTCATCGACATCGTCATCGGCGTCAACACCCTCATGTGCTAGGTGATCACCCTCTGGAACAGGAACAGGAACAGGGGAACAAGTAGGAGCAGCTGATGGAGCTAGAGTCTCCCGACGATGTCTACGTACGGGCTGGGACCCTGATGAACTACCAGTAGAAACGCAACGCCTCCGAGATGTAGAATCGGCGGCTGAAGGGGGAGTGACCTGTACCTGTGATGTGGAAGTGGACTGAACCTGTGATGTGGATGGATGTGGTGTAGGATGTGTAATGCCCCGTTTTTGTTTAATTATTATTTGTGAATATAATAATGAGTTATTGTAGTTGATTGTATGTTTGTTGTGTATTTCTTATGTTTTATGTACCCGTAGTGAAGGGTAGTGGCCTTAAGGATAAGTCTTGGGGTTAGTGGGGGTGTGCGACTAAAAGCGTAGAGAATCGGTGGTGTAGAGTGTAAGATTAATTAATCTATTCTTAATTAATTAGAGTGGTGTAAAGTTGGATATTAGTGGAATTATGTGAGTGATGTGAATTATTATTATTATTATTATTATTATTTGATAATATGGATCAAAAATATTAATAATAATATAATGGGATAATATAATGAGATAGTTAGATGGGTAAAGGTGTGAAGGACATTGTGGTAATTATGTGAGGGTTAAGTGAGGGAAAATAAAGCAATTCATTATTTGGGGTATATGAGAGAAGTAGAGAGTGGGAAGTCATTATTTTTCATTCCACGCAAAAGAAAAGGCAAAAGGGAGAAAGAGGGAGAAGAGCTAGGGCAAGAGGAAGTAAGGGAGAAGTCATTGAAGCAAGGAAAGCTCATCACTTTAAGGTAAGGGTGGAATTTCTTTAATCACTCAAGGGTTAGATGATGTAGGTATGTGGGTAGGAATCATTAGGTTGATGCCATGGATTGTTGTTTGTGGATTGGTTAGAGTTTTTGGGAAGAATCTATAACTAAAAATGTTTGGAATTGATGAAATTGTTGTATTCGAATTGTTGTGATTGTTGTGAATAATGTATATGTGGTATAAACGGGTTTTGATGACTTAAACTGGGGTTATTGGGGTTAAAAATGCAATTTAAGGGTGTGAAATCGCAGTGGGAGAAGTGCTGTCATCGCAGGAATGTTTGGCTGAATCGCAGAGCCCGCTTAGCCCGCTTAGCGCGGTCCCCCCGACAGCTCATTTAAAAAACTTCGAAAATTCATAACTTTTGACTCGTAAATCCGTTTGGGTCGCCGTTCGAATCGTTGGAAAGCTAATTTTATGTACTTTATGTTAATATTATTTTCAATGATGGGTTTCCAACTATTCGATGTGCCATATGTGTTTCCGTGTAGGTTCCGATGTGTTGAAATGTGAAATGTAGGAGTTAGTCGTAGGAATGTGTGTTGTGATTGTTGCTTATGATGTTGCGTGATGTTGTTGAGAAGTTGTTGTAGCATACCATGTGATTGGAATCGTTGTTGCTTATAATATTGTGTGATGATATTGTTTACTAATTATGGTATGATGTGTTGTGACTTAACTGATAAATGCAATAGTTGTTGTTTTATGAAGTTGCATGATGTTGTTGTTGAGTTGTTGTGACGTAACTTGTAAATGCACTAGCTGTTACTTATGTGGTAGTATGATGATGACATTGAGTTGTTATGGCATGTTATGTGGTAGGCATGTTTTGATGAGCTATATGCATGTTTCGATAAATGTGTGTTGATTGTCGAGTGGTGTTGGCATGATGATGAATGTGCTAGGTGTATGCATGAGTCGTTGTTGCATGTTGTCATTGATGGTGCACGACATGTGCATAGTTGTGGGATGGCGTGCCCAGGCGGGGTGTTATTGTCTATCTGAATTCCTTGATGGAATCGTTGTTGTTGGCATGATTGTGTGCCCAGATGGGGTGTAAGCAATCACAGTTGTTGGTGCGATCATGAAAGAGGGGTCGTACGTGACCATGAAATAGGGGTCATTGGTGTGATCATGAAATAGGGGTCATACTTGACCATGAAACAGGGGTCGAGAGTTCCGACGGGAACTGTGATCATGAAACAGGGATCGATTATGGTACCACATGCATTGAGTCTAGTTGGTGTCTCTCTGCATTACTCTTTGATAGTTGTGTTGCATTGTGATTGGATTGATTATCTGTGTTGTGTTGAATTGTGTTGGAAGTGGTAATGTGGGTGATATACTTAATAATTTATGCTCTTATATTTATATCATCTTTCCTTTTTGTTTGATTTGAGAATCTCACCCCTTCTGTTTGAATGTTGCCTCCACGTGGGTAACGTGCAGATAATCAGGAGTAGTGTGGAAGTCGTGGTCGGTGAAGGCGAGGTGCTTCACTTTAGTTTAGAGTCCGCTCTGATATGTAACATTGGGAGTCGGGAACGCCTTATGCATGATTTTACCTTGTTAAAGAATTACAGTTACCTTTACATTTTTGACAACTAATATTTTGATTAATTGAAACCGTTATATTTTGTTGTTCACAATGAGGAATTTCCGCTGTGTAAAAAAGATGATTATTGGATTAAAGTTGCATTAATATTTATTCTATGTTACATGTCTTATTTATGAGCAAGTTCTTGTTGAAAGTAATACCCTTTTATTCCGAGTTATTTCGTTTTACTCTGATTTTTCGATTAAATTATTCGGGGAAATTTAGGGTGTTACAAAGTGGTATCAAAGCAGGTCGGTCCATCCGGCCAGGTTGTCTAATTATGTTGTTCCCCAGTATGCGACATGTGTGTGAAAACACTGTTGGTGCTTGTTTTGTTTTCCATTTGCAGGTTGGGAATGAAACAAGTGGGGGAGAAGTATCTGATTCTCTTGGATATTCCAGTGGTTGAGGGATTGGATATCATGTTGTCGCATGAGGGAGTGCAGTGTTAAATTGTCCAACTGTTTGAGAATGGTGTGTGTCGCTCCCGAGGATTTGCATCCATGGTACAAACGCGAAAGTGGCGCGGAAAACAGAGTCGCCAGTAATGTGTATTTATCCCAAGAGAGGGAAAGGAAACACTGCATAAACCTGAGGGAATAGAAAAGAGAACGGTCTTGCGACCAAGAGAAAAGGGTAAGGGAGTCGGTTACGCGAAGGGAAGGTGTTAGCACCCAACACATCCATCGTACTCGACGGAATCCACGCTTGTTGTCTCGATCAAAGGGTGTCGTCATCTGGAGCTCCGCTGCTACTGGAAAGGAGGAGAAACGGGGACGGAAAGGAACGAAGAAACTAAGAAGAAAAGAAAAAGAAGTGACTCGATAGGACATCGCTCGTCCTACGCCTACGTACTCCCTCGTGCAATGGGAAAGTCAGAGTCAACGTAGTTCGGACACGAACTAAGGGGGAAGGTTGCTTGCCAAGACATCGCCGTCTTGTGCCTACGTATCCTCAATCGGACGAGAAAGAGGAAATCAGAGCAGTCGTAGTTCGACCTAACGAGGTCGGTTAGTGTTTTTTATTAGCGACGTTAGGTTCGCGTCCGACAATTAGGGTCGATGCCTGTTTGCGACGAGATGGAAGTAACGTGCCCTTTTCTAAAAATGGGTTTGAAATTAACGATCCTGAAGGATGAAAAAGGTTTTGAGTTTGTTTTTGTGTTTTTTAGACAGAAGTGGATTGAAGTTAGTTCGTAACTTACATTGCACTAAAGTCTACCATGCGGGAACGAGTGAATCGCATGGTCGCCCCCAAATGGGACGTATGCTAAACACCCTAGAAGAGGAAGGGAGACCCTTCGTTCTTCATTTCCTACACTTAAGGCTCGAGCGCAATATTCGTTATATTTATTAAGTGTTTTAGTCTTGTTAAGAGATGAGAAGAGAAGACCCACAGGAAAACACTAAGGGAAAACTAAATGTTCCTAATGTTGTCATGCAAAGGGTGGTCCTATGGTTAATGAGGCTTAGAAGAGAAACCTACCTAAAGCCTAATGCTAATCCTACTCCAAGCTTAATCAAAAATTAAGTTGGACTAGGTAGCTCTAAGGGGAAAAGAATCCAAGACTTAAACAAGTCTTGAGATCCAAGGGAAGAAAAGAATGAAAGAAACAAAAGAGGAAAGGAAGCGAAGAAATAAAAACAGCAGCTACCACAACGCCCCTGCACCAAAACAGCGGTAAAAAGCAGCACACTAGCAACATAGCTTATAACAGCATGCAATTCAGCACAAGAAAGTGTGTAAAATGTCAGCCATCAGCACATACAACAGCACACGTACACATAGATAGCAGTAGAAACAGGGCAGCATGCGATACATTTGAATACGAATCAAGCATAGCAAAGCAAACACGCATCGAACATCATGTATTGTGATTACCAACACATCATATATCATAGTGAACAACACTTGGAGACAACATGAAATAAAGTACATCATGAAGGTATCCATAACATTACGCATGTGCACAAAGTTGAAAACAAGCATGTATCTCATGAAATTAAGTGCACGCAATCAAGTTCAAACAAACAACTCCAACAACATCAACAACAAGTCCCAATCAACATGCTTAAGAAGTGTGTGTTATGTGTTCATCGCATCAATTAATCAACAACACAAACATAAACATTTATCGACGAAAACCAAAACTCGCGTGTCGAATAATCGTGTTCATGCAATAGTGTGAGGTGCAACAGCTCAAGAATAATCCACAAATCATCAACATATTAGTCCATGAAGTTTAGGCATGCATCGGATCTCAAACAACCAAGAAAATGCAAGAAAATACACATTCTGTCCCAGAGTAACCGGTTAACAAACGGTGAGTAACCGGTTACTTAGTTGAAAATCAGACCATTTACGCAAATAATACACATGTTAACCGGTTAACAAACTGTTGTTAACCGGTTACTCTGGGATAGCAGTCAAAAAAATCTGTTTCAAAAGCACTTTTCAGCATCCAATCACTTATGCAAACATCCAAATGAACATGCAATCAATTAATCACGAAATTCACATCAAATATCAGTAATCAAACCCCAATTTCATCAATCAAACAACAAGATCACAAATCAAATCAAGCAAATGGATCAAATCACATCACAAACTAAGGATCTACATTGCATAAGTTGAAATTAAGCTAAATCAACCATAGATCTAAGGAAAACCAACCTACAAGGCTGAGATTTGCCTTGGTGATTGTTGAGCACGAAAATTGGTGAATCCAAGCAAGAAAACCATAGATCTATACAATAATCTTCAAGATCCTAGCAAGAAACTTCAAGATCCAAGCAAGAACACTCCAAATAATCAAAAGCTGCTCCCAAAAGTGATTCCAAGATCCAAACCAGTAGCTATATCAGAATTGAACCAAGAATGATGATGTGATGGAGGTTTAGCTCAAGAATTCACAAATTCCAATGAAGAATTTGTGAATCTATGGATATGGAGCTTTGGTGAGAGGTTGAAGATGAAGATGAAAAGTGGAAAAAGTGAGAGAGAATTGAGAGAAATTCTGAAAAATTGGAGAGTGAAAATGATGTAGTGTTGGAGAGGTTTGGAATGAATTGGTTTAAATAACCCCTAGGTTAGGAGTTTAGTTTGGGTTTGGAGTGAGGTTAAGTGAGTGGAAATTGAGGTGAAAAATGGATTAGGAAATGAAATGAGAAATTAGAGTGGAAAAATGGTGGAGAGAATTTGAATTTTGGGTGGAAAATGATGAAAATATCAATTCTAGATCCTTCCCCACGTGCACATGCCAAGCACATGATCACAAATGATGCAAATTTAATTTTTCAAACTTGGCTCAGAGTAACCGGTTAACAAACGGTGAGTAACCGGTTACTCAGTTCAAATTTTGAATCTTGGCGCCTTTTGGAGGGAAACTTGGAAAAGTGACTTCTGATAGCTGTTTTGAACCCGTTAAACCTCTGAAACTCAAAACTTGATATTGCTACTGAGTAACACCTGAAAAGAACACAAATTCCTGCTGACACCTCAGAATATCCTGCTGAAATAATAATGCCTGATACCGGATCGCTTGATAAGAGAATGACCGTTGAAGCTCCTGATTATCAAAACGCCTAATGAGCAAAATAAATGCTCCAAAAGACCTTGAAAACCATCTGCTTGCCCCTGAATACCGCTGAAAATAATGCCGGAGCCGATAGCGCCATGAGCTGCTAGAAAATACCTTGATCCCATGTGTAGCGAGCGATTTTGGACGCGGTTCTTAAGCGCTGGTCGCTCTCTGCGGTTTGAGCTTAAACTACAGGTCGATTCATTTTTTATCCTATTGTGAGCTGAATAAGGAAGGGAAATAGATGTCTCCAATTAACCCTGCTTGCATACTGAGTTTAAACAGCGGTCTGTTAGGTTACGGATGCTATCAATGTGGGGGGGCCTTTGTACTGGTTATTTGTATTTTCGCCAATACTGTTTTCTTTCTCTTTTACCTGGGCAGAAGGTTTCTGGCGGGGAACAAGGATTAGGATGTTAGGACTGATGCTTTTGAATTACTGATTTTTGATTGATGGAGATATGGGATTTGGGTTTTTTGTTGATTGTGCTCGCTAAGATCTTTTCTTTCGATCTTATGCCTACGTATTCCCGTTTACCGAAACAGGGAAATCAGAGCGTTCGTAGTTCCTCCTATTCTATGGGAGGAAATGGGTGTTTTTGGTGTTTTGGTGTCTTGTTCAAAGCCCAAGACGTGAAGCGAAAGGTGGTTTGTATCTTGTTCAAAGCCCAAGATGTGAAGCTGAAAGGTCTATTTGTGTCTTGTTCAAAGCCCAAGACGTGAAGCTGAAAGACCTCGACTTTAGAGAGAATTTGTTATCTCTAAAGAGGGGGAAGGAGAATTACTTTAACTGGGATACGCGGATCCGAGCAATGCCATAATTTCCGAAGAAAGGGTTTTAACTTGAAGGAGAAGACTTTAACTCAGTGTAGAGCAATGCCATCTTTCCTTAGGAATTTCTCATGCTAAAAGAGGGACAATGGCATGGATATAGATGATCCAGAGGCTTGCCGCTTACAGCGATTAGATGAAAGGAAAGGAGTTGTTGATGTTTGTGTACTGTGAACGAGGCACAGCTTTGATGCTAAAAGGTTGATTGGATCAACCAGTGGTTTTCTTATACAAAAGCCTAAGAGGAGGCTAATTTCCGCTAGGAAAATCATTATACAAAGCCTAAGAGGAGGCTATTTTGTGTCTCGTACAAATCCCGAGAGAGAGGTTAAAAGTTTTTGACCCGACGATAGAGTCTTTGTGTCTCGTACGAAGCCCGAGATAGAGGCTATTGTTTGTTTGACTCTACGAGGGAGTCTTTGATACTCAACAAGAGAGTGTTTTTGTATCTCGTACGAAGCCCGAGATGGAGGCTAAAGGTTTGTTTCAGTTGAGTGACAGATCCAATATACTGATTTTAAAAGAGAAAATCAGTTCTTATATGAGCAACATTGTACTCAGGGATTTGATCTGAGGATCAGGGATATTTCCTTCTCTTTGAAGAAACGGGAAATCCAAAGGGTATTGAGACTGTCTGAGTCTGCGAGTTTCCTTCCTATTTAACAAAGGGGTCACTTGAGAATGTCTTTGAGACTCAAGGAAATTAGACTGTCCAAGTCTAGAGTTTTTTTTCTTTTGTACTATGCTTTGAGAAACAGTAGTAGACTCTATGAAAGGATTGTTCTATGAGGATGACTAGGTTCTATTCCTATACCTCTAGGAGGTCGTCGGGACAATTTGTACGAAGCCCAAGAGGAGGCTGGAAACTTTTAAGAAGCCTACGGGTCCTTGTACGAAGCCCAAGAGGAGGCTATCATTCCCGAAGGAAGAGATCATTATACGAAGCCTAAGAGGAGGCTGTGAATACTTCTAAGAAGCCGTAGTGTCCTTGAATAATGCCCAAGAGGAGGCCGATGCTTTTAAGAAGCCCGTGGGTCTATCATCTCCTTTCCATTAGGAGAGATAACTCTTTTAAAGATAAAAACCACTGGTAAACGTGCGAGGTTTACTATCCAGCGATTTTTAGCTTTTAAAGAGGGTTCCTTAGTTAAGGTCCAAGATTATGTTGCGATTCCCGAAGTTTGTAACCTTCAGGCCCAGCGGCTTATGTTGCGATTCCCTGATCTTCAGTGATCGGCGGAACATATCCTTCCGGGATATAATTAACAGGCATGCCCCAAGGACGATCTTTCGGCGTCTAATACCTAGGATCATACTTTTCTATGATGGGCGTTGAGGTGATCTCTGAGATCACAGTTCTTTGTAGCTGAGCTTCTGCCATGGCTTGCATGTCGTTACGAAGCTTTCTCACATCCTCTCTCAGAGCCCCGATCTCTTCTTTCAACTCTCTATTTTCTTCCTCAAGATCTTTCATCTTTTTCTTACGATTGGCCCGAGTATTATACGAATGAGACAGTTTGACTCTAGAATCGAGACACAAACGTGAGATTCGTAGGGAAGAAGAATACGTGATGTGAGAATGATGAATGCAATGATTATATTAATTGTTGTTTTTTGGTTTAATCAAAATAAACTTCGACAATTAGATTGCAAATATCAAACAGTGGGGAAACCCCTTTTTATTGAAATTCAAAGGATTACAGAAATGGAAATACAGTAGATTACAAAGTACAGAAACAGAAACCTAAACTAATGGGTCCCGAGTCCTCTCTGAGGAGAAACCGGGTGCTGATTCTGGTATCTTCCTTTTCTTTGACCGGGGCGCTTGGGCCGTTGTCGGGTTGTCATTCCTTTGCCAAGTGAAAGGAGTGAGCAAATTCCTTTGGTCATCTTGATTCTCTACAGCGTGCTGCTCCAAAATTTCAATCAGAGCATCTTTCTCTTTTAGTAGTTGCTGTATTTGGATACACTCTACGTCGAGGGTGCGGTACTTGTTCTTCCAAGATCTTCTTTCCTTTTGAATTTTGTTGAGAGTAACCTGAAGCTTTTCAGTTTCCGTCATGAAGTACATGACAGATTCTCTCGGCGGAAGAATTCTGTAACGAGGATAAGGCATTTTTAGCTTGAGAGCTCTGGTTTGTACCCAATGGAGATAAGGCTCCACCGAGACACAGTTCGGTTTTCCCAGAGACTCTCGTCCTTTCTTATGAACCTGTTTCCAAGCTTGCACTATTTCCATCTTTAGTGCTCTGTCATTTTCTCCTTCTTTGAAGAAACGACCTTCCAGATGAACACCCAGTGGGATGTGTCTCATTGGGTATCCAAATTGACGAAAAACCAATATCAGATGATAGTTGATTCCTCCTTTAGTTCCTATGAGGGGTACGCTGGGGAAGTTTCCACAACGGTCAATGATTCTGATTCCCTCATAAATCCTATTACACCAATCTATATCGGAATTGGTGAGATACATGATCTTCTGCGACCAACGTAAGACACTCTTGCAATCCCAAAAAGCAGCAGACTTGGGCAAGTGAGAGATAAACCATTTGTAGAGCAAAGGTACACAGCATGTGATCTCCCCTCCGCTGTACAAATTTCCCAAGTGTACAGAATGATACGCATCTACGAGCAAAGTCGGCACAGGGTTTCCAATGAGAAAAACCTTAATAGCGTTGATATCGACGAAGTTATTGATGTTGGGAAACACAAATAATCCGTAGGTGAGCAAGACAAAGATGCTTTCAAAAGCAGTCCCGTTCCCTATACTAGCGAAGTATAAAGCCTTTTTTATCAAGAACTGGGCTGGCAAACCTTGGATGCCACCCTTAGTAATCATGTGAGTCCTGACCTCAGACTCGTCCAAATGAATTGCTCTTGCAACGATCTGATTCTTTGGAATTTCTTCCAGTCCAAAAAATGGAGCTCGATCAGTGATATCTAAATCAGTCAGATGAGAATACTCCTCCAGCGTTGGTGATAGCTGGTAATCCGGGAATGTGAAACAGTGATAAACCGGATCGTAGAATTGAATGAGCGCATCCATGATCCCCTTAATCACATGGACTCTTAACAGTGGTAGCAAACCACCGTGCTTGGCTCTGAAAGCCTCTGGGTTAACGATCATCCTTGCTAACCTTCTCAAATCCCCTAGTTTTGGAACCTTGAAGGTATACTGGCGAGTTCTCCTTCTACCGAAATCCATTAGCGTAATCTTTTTCTCTGATATTTGCAATCACAGTCTTAGTTTAATTTGAAAAATAGAGAGACTAGAAGAGAAAGTTTTTTGAATGTTTTAATGTTTTATTAAATGGCTGCATGAATGCAGCACACAAAAACATAGAAAAAACATGGGGTCAGAGGGTCGTTGTCATGAAGTCAAGGCTCTACCCATCCCCAAAGGTTTATACTAGGGTGATTTTTATACCTGTACTCATTATCATCAGCTCCTCCCAGGAAGGCAGACAACAAGCGGATCGCCAGCGAGTTGTGTGCAATCTTAGAGTAAGTGCCATTCACCGAGAATAGATCACCAAAGAGGTGAAAAGGAGGAAAAAGGAAAGAAGCTGAAGAGAAAGGCCCCACGGTGGGCGCCATTTTTCTGTAGCGAGCGATTTTGGACGCGGTTCTTAAGCGCTGGTCGCTCTCTGCGGTTTGAGCTTAAACTACAGGTCGATTCATTTTTTATCCTATTGTGAGCTGAATAAGGAAGGGGAATAGATGTCTCCAATTAACCCTGCTTGCATACTGAGTTTAAACAGCGGTCTGTTAGGTTACGGATGCTATCAATGTGGGGGGGGCCTTTGTATTGGTTATTTGTATTTTCGCCAATACTGTTTTCTTTCTCTTTTACCTGGGCAGAAGGTTTCTGGCGGGGAACAAGGATTAGGATGTTAGGACTGATGCTTTTGAATTACTGATTTTTGATTGATGGAGATATGGGATTTGGGTTTTTTGTTGATTGTGCTCGCTAAGATCTTTTCTTTCGATCTTATGCCTACGTATTCCCGTTTACTGAAACAGGGAAATCAGAGCGTTCGTAGTTCCTCCTATTCTATGGGAGGAAATGGGTGTTTTTGGTGTTTTGGTGTCTTGTTCAAAGCCCAAGACGTGAAGCAAAAGGTGGTTTGTATCTTGTTCAAAGCCCAAGATGTGAAGCTGAAAGGTCTATTTGTGTCTTGTTCAAAGCCCAAGACGTGAAGCTGAAAGACCTCGACTTTAGAGAGAATTTGTCATCTCTAAAGAGGGGGAATGAGAATTACTTTAACTGGGATACGCGGATCCGAGCAATGCCATAATTTCCGAAGAAAGGGTTTTAACCTGAAGGAGAAGACTTTAACTCAGTGTAGAGCAATGTCATCTTTCCTTAGGAATTTCTCATGCTAAAAGAGGGACAATGGCATGGATATAGATGATCCAGAGGCTTGCCGCTTACAGCGATTAGATGAAAGGAAAGGAGTTGTTGATGTTTGTGTACTGTGAACGAGGCACAGCTTTGATGCTAAAAGGTTGATTGGATCAACCAGTGGTTTTCTTATACAAAAGCCTAAGAGGAGGCTAATTTCCGCTAGGAAAATCATTATACAAAGCCTAAGAGGAGGCTATTTTGTGTCTCGTACAAAGCCCGAGAGAGAGGCTAAAAGTTTTTGACCCGACGATAGAGTCTTTGTGTCTCGTACGAAGCCCGAGATAGAGGCTATTGTTTGTTTGACTCTACGAGGGAGTCTTTGATACTCAACAAGAGAGTGTTTTTGTATCTCGTACGAAGCCCGAGATGGAGGCTAAAGGTTTGTTTCAGTTGAGTGACAGATCCAATATACTGATTTTAAAAGAGAAAATCAGTTCTTATATGAGCAACACTGTACTCAAGGATTTGATCTGAGGATCAGGGATATTTCCTTCTCTTTGAGGAAACGGGAAATCCAAAGGGTATTGAGACTGTCTGAGTCTGTGGGTTTCCTTCCTATTTAACAAAGGGGTCACTTGAGAATGTCTTTGAGACTCAAGGAAATTAGACTGTCCAAGTCTAGAGTTTTTTTTCTTTTGTACTATGCTTTGAGAAACAGTAGTAGACTCTATGAAAGGATTGTTCTATGAGGATGACTAGGTTCTGTTCCTATACCTCTAGGAGGTCGTCGGGACAATTTGTACGAAGACCAAGAGGAGGCTGGAAACTTTTAAGAAGCCTACGGGTCCTTGTACGAAGCCCAAGAGGAGGCTATCATTCCCGAAGGAAGAGATCATTATACGAAGCCTAAGAGGAGGTTGTGAATACTTCTAAGAAGCCGTAGTGTCCTTGAATAATGCCCAAGAGGAGGCCGATGCTTTTAAGAAGCCCGTGGGTCTATCATCTCCTTTCCATTAGGAGAGATAACTCTTTTAAAGATAAAAACCACTGGTAAACGTGCGAGGTTTACTATCCAGCGATTTTTAGCTTTTAAAGAGGGTTCCTTAGTTAAGGTCCAAGATTATGACCGTAGTGGGTACCCAAACCCCGAGACATTCAAGGCAAGCTATCCACAAAGAATAGATCAAGTCAGGAAAGTTCGAGAATTTGGAAGAAACTCAAAGATGCCATTCACGGAGAATACATTCATCTTGGGGAGTAGAGCTTCTTGACGATTCCTAAGGAGGACAGCCGAAGAGAAGACTGTTCTGGTGCTCCTATTGGGGATCTAGGCGTCTATTTCTACGAATCAATGAAACGGCGTCACCTAGTTCTAGACGTAGTTGCCGGGGAAACTCGAAATATCTATACTATTATTACACAGTAGATATGAGTTTATGAAAGGAGACTTACAGTGAGCAGCCCCACAATACAGTTTATAATATGAAAGCAGTAAATGAAAGTGATAACCACTTACTCGGTTGTAGTGCTTCCATGCTGTTTGGTTAGTTGTTCAACAAAGAAAGATTGAAAACAACAGTATATTCAAAATCAAAGGAGAAAGTGCTTTGAAAAAGAAAGATTTGGGGCTTACAGCTCAAGGAGAGGCCCAGGGTTTTATCAGTGAGCGCACTGTTTGACTTTGTACAGCGGGACTTATACAAGTGAATGGGGCCCAAAAAGGTTTTCTGTACAAAGGGATGGGTCTTACACTCTCTCAAGAGGCCCAAAAAAGGTTTAAAGAAAAGAGGGGCTTATAACACGAGGGTAGGCCCAAATTATTTTTCGTTTAAAAATGGCGATCGCGCCGAGGTTTTCTTTTAACGCATAGGGACTTATACAATAAGTGAGGCCCAAAATGTTTTGGTTAAAAGGGGGATTGGGTCTTACACTCTAATAGAGGCCCAAAAGTTTTGAATGGGTCTTATAGCTCGAGGAGAGGCCCAGATGATTTTTTTTATTTTTAAACGGGCGACGATTGCGCCGTTTACTTGTACAGAGGGACTTATACAATGAGTGAGGCCCAAAAAGTTTTAGTACAAGGGGGGATGGGTCTTACACTCTCTCAAGAGGCCCAAAGAGTTTTGAAAATGATTTATGAGGGTTGAATTAATCCAAAACCCTAATTTGTTTTCAAAATGTATTTAATTGAATAAAAATTCAATTAAAATGATCAAAAATTGTTTAACACATGGAAAACAAATTGTGATCTTGGATTAATGCTTCAAAATTAAGTATTGACCTACAAAATAATTAGAAAGCATTAAAAGTTGCAAAATCAATGTAGAAAAAATATTTAAAATGTCAAAAACAATTAAAATATTAATTCTTTGCAAAAATATCAATTATATGAAATAAATAATATTTTTGGGATTTTTTGTGAAAATAAAATATTTTAACATTTTTGTGAATTATTAAAAAAAGAATCAACTCAAAATCATTAAAACTCAGAGAGAAATTAATTTTTGAATCAATTAAACAAAATCACAAAATTCAAATATTTGAATTTCTAAAAATGGCGCCAAGAACAAGCTGAAGAACACGCGCGTGTTCTTGGTTTCTCAGATTTGCATTTTCTATCCAATCTCTATGAATACGTAATCATATCATGCAATCCACATATCATTATGCTCGCCTTAACCTCACGATCATGTCTATGTACTTTAATTTCATTTAAATTAAACATACAACAAGAAATCACGAAGAGACCTTAAGAACCCTAATTTCTGCATGAAGGCTAGGATTTTTGATACACGATTCAAACAATGCAATTAATTGAGGGAAAATATTCCATGCATGATTATGAACATATGGCCAAATTATTGTGCGAGGAAATATGCATAGATTGAGAGATGACCAAGTATGTGCTTACCTCCAAGTCGTGACAGCAAGTTCAAAGTGATTTTTGATTTGGAGGTGTTACAGATGAGTGGTGATGATCTGAACAGCTTCCCTACACCCTATGGATTGTGTTTGGATGGTTGGACTTGATTGAAATTGGCTGGATCATTTTGTGGTACCTCAGCTTCACTTTGGTTAAAACCTTGAGCAACCAGCTGGTGATTTTGTGAAATTGATGTTTCAGAAGTAATCTAAGTGTTTGATCAGCTCATATGTGATGTATGTGAGGTGTGTGAGTGATTGGTTTGATTGGAATTGCTCTCAAACTCAAAACCCGATAGTGACTTGCCTTAAAAGGCAAAATTGGAGTGAAAGAAGAGATTTTGAGGAAAGCATCTGTTAGATGGCTTTGGTGTACTCAAACTGACCACAATTGAGCTCTATTTATAGTAGAGCAAGTTTGTTTTGCAAGGAATAGTGCATGGCAGCTGGTAAGTAGGTTTGGCCAATGTTGGCAAATGAAAATCCAAGTCTCCTCTAGCCATTGACTAGAGGTTAGGGCACAGAGCTTTGGTTCCCTTGGTCTTGGATAAGTCTTGACTGATTTCAGATGAGAATGGCTCAGTCCATGCCACCTTGATGGTTCCATTGAATGCTTCAATCCAAATTTGGAGTCTTGTCCCTATTTTGGCCATTCTAGGTTCAACATGCTATTTCTTGTTCCATGGACTTTGGAGGCTTGGCTCAGTGATTGTCCCCTTTAGATTCAATCCTCTGAGGTGTCTAAGTGGATAGGAGCAATTGAATTTGGATGATTTTGGCAAATCGACCAAAGTTGCAAATTCTGCCTTGCCTTGACAGATTTCAGCAAGGCAACTTGGCAATGTTGTATCTCATGGTGTAGGTTGAATTTGGCAATGTTCTTGGCCATTTTGGAAAGCTCTTACATGATACAACAACTGTTTGAACAAGTTTGGTTTTGATCTCTTTTGATTCCAAGTGAAAAATCCCCCTACATTTGGCAAAAAGTGAGGCAGAATCTGACTTAGTGAAAATTTCACTAAGTGTTGGAAAAAGTGACATTTTCACTTTTCAGCCACTTTGATCACTCCATAACTCAAAATCTTTAATGAATTGGAATGACTTGTAGTTGAGGTTTTTGTAGGTGATAATGAGGGCTACAAATCCATCTTTGGATGAGAAAAAATGGCGTGTGGTTTAGGAGTTACGGTCCTCCAAAGTTGGTACCTTTGCCACTTTATTTTTAACTTAGAAAAATTTCTAAGTTTTATGGTTACCCCTTTTACAAGTTATCTCACTTTTCTTGATTTTTCTTGATGAATGATGATTCAAATCATACATTAACATCATTTTAGGGTTAAAAATCCATTTTGGTGAAAAATCTCAAAAAGTCAAAGTTGACTTTTGTGCACGTTGACTTTTTATCTGATGAATTCCAAACTGTGCAATTCTTCAGGAAATCATGTCCTTGACCTAAATCAAACTTGATGGACATGTTCCGTGGGTGCCATAGGGTATATTCAATCATGTATTAGGGTTTGGGAGCATGTCTTGGTCAAAAGTCAAAGTTACAGTTGACTTTTCTCTTAAAACCCTAATTGTGGTGCAGATGAAATTGAGACTTGTTGCTCAAACTTCTTGGATCAATCCATTGTTCCAAATGGATCAATATGGTATATTAGAGACCCTCAAATCATGTCTTGAGGTCTTGGCTCATGGTTTATCCGAAAATTCAACTTAGGGGTGAATTAGGTCAAGAAACCCTAATTCCTGATTTTTGATGAATGCATCCCCTGAGGCAAAATTGACTTGATGCATGGGTTCATGAGGTTCCATGAAGTATATTAGGTCATGTTTTGGATCATTGCCTTGTGCCCAGATGAAAATTTTCCATCTAGAGGCCCTGGTCGACCAAAACCCTAATTTGGCGACACTGGCGATCTTGAGGCTTGATCCACCTAGAAGGGAGCATCCTTGTGCTTAATCCTTGAAGTGGGAGTCCTTTTGATCCTTTGTAGTTACTTGGGAGGTTAGACAAGTTGAAGATCATGTCATTTCTTGATTGATCCTTTGTCTGAGAACTATGAGAGGGCTTGAAACCCTAATTTTGATTGTATTGGATGCTCACCCATCTTTGGGGAGACTGATGAAGCATGATGGTTCATCCATATTGTGATAATGATTTTCACAATGATGGGAAATCTAAGTGGTCAAAATTTGGGGTATTACAGATGCCCCTATTTAATCTTCTTGGACCCGAAGGTGTGAATGACGAAGGGATTCGGGCATTCGGGGTGCAAGAGGATTAAATATCGGAATACCCGAAATTTTGATGGTGGTTATGAATGGTAGCTTACGCATTCATCTTCTTTAGCTAAGCAATGATGCTTAGAAAAGGTAAACTTCCCCTCGATCCTGGTCTCCTACCAAGAACTGGTCTCAGTCTCTTTTGAAATAAACTTCCCCTCGATCCTGGTTTCCTACCAAGGAACTGGTCTCAGTTGTGGAAACAAACTTCCCCTCGATCCTGGTTTCCTACCAAGGAACTGGTCTTAGCTTCTGATTTAAACTTTCCCTCGATCCTGGTTTCCTACCAAGGAACTGGTCTTAGTTTCTTTTGTCAATAAACTTTACTGACAAGGGACGCTATTCGTAGCAGCTTTCCTTCAAACTTCTCGCCGAATTTTCCTAGGGAGATGCCATTTGAGTAGAAAATGTTTTGTTGTCAGACTTGCTGGGGAACCCATTCGTCTGAGTTGTAGAGGTACACAAACTTCTCTGTTTTGGAGACGCCATTTGTCGATTCTACTGGGGAAAGCGAGTCTCTTGAGAGACTGTTTTCATTTGGGGTTACATCATACTTTTCTCGGGATCTTCCCGGAGAAATGCCATATGATGGGATCCAATTTTGAGGTGCCGATGACCTTCTCATCAGTGGTTTTTCGGAGCAAAACTGGCGTGCTGCCGAATCTCTGATCACGAGGCTTTCTCTGTGGATTTTCCTTAATCCGGGAAAGCAAGGATATCATCTTCAATGGCGAAGAGTGATGCTTATTGAAAGTTTTCTCTGGATTTTCAGAGGTTCAAGTTATCAAAGTGGTCAAGGACCAACTTCTTTCCAGAATTAAACTGGAAGCGAGGTTGTTCAGACACAGTATTTCCTGACGAGGCAAGAACTGACAACTCGATTGAGAGGACTTCTACCACTAGGGGACAGGACCGACTAGAGTGATAGTGATGCAATATGAAATGTGAATGCAAATAAAAAAAGCATGATGTATGTATGTATGTGCTGACAAAATAGACGCAACATACAGACTAAGAGATGAACACAATTGGATACTCGGCCATCGCGGGGCGAAGAAGTACCGTTGATTCAAAATAGCAATTCCACCTTGCTTAGGAGAGATAGTCCCGTTGGGAGCTATGTTGATCGGGCTTAGGAGATGAGAACTCGGCCGAGGATGTCAGACGAAACAAGGTCTCTGACACAGTTGATCCCTTCATTCAGGCGAACTGGTTTAGAAGGAGTACTTTAATTCTGCACTTTGAAGTTCGCTTACTTCGGGAGAAGCGATCGATGTTCTTCTGATGTTCAACAGTCAAAAGAAATGCCATCTTTAATTTAAAAGCAGAAAAAGTTTAACAAGTAAATTTATTTTTGTTTTATTTCAAGAATCGCTGATTAAATTTAAACAACGTCGTTCTGTAAAGCTAAAACAAATAAGAATTACAAACAAAAGCATAAGGGCTCAAATTTTATTGATAAGATGGAGATCAGCCAAACGTGTGATTCCAAAGAGTATATACAAAGTTAGAAAAGGGTAATTTACAGGGAAAAAGGGCTACGTTGAAACATAACGACCACTATCCTTCTACCAACTTTGAATTCGGGACATCCTGAGCTTCTGTCGAAGATGACCTTTGACTGGAGTTTTCCTGACGGATGATGATGCAACTGCTGCTGAGGGACTTGCCTCTGTTGAACATAGTTACTTGCCATTATCCCTAATTTTTGCCTGGATTGTACTATGAGATTTCCAATCCATCTGGATGATTTTTTTTCATGTCTCTAACTTTTGCCTGGACCGCCCTTTCGGGTTTTCAATCCACCGAGACATTTTTTTTTTTAGTTTAGGCGAAGTATTTCTTGACTACATCCACATTCGTGGGGTAGGAAAATTCCTCTCCGTCCATGGTTGCAAGTCTCAAGGCGCCGCCTGAGAAAGCTTTCGTGACCACATAGGGGCCATCATAATTTGGGGTCCATTTGCCCCGAGAATCAGTGAGAAATGATTGTATCTTCTTGAGCACAAGGTCTCCTTTTTTGAAAATACGAGGTCGGACCTTTTTGTCGAACGCCCTTTTCATTCTCTGTTGATATAACTGACCGTGGCATAGTGCCGTGATTCTCTTTTCTTCGATCAGGTTCAGTTTGTCGTGTCGACTTTGACACCATTCAGCTTCGGTGAGCTGAGCTTCCATCAATACCCGGATTGATGGGATCTCTACTTCTATGGGGAGCACTGCTTCCATGCCATATACTAGAGAGAAAGGGGTTGCCCCTGTTGAAGTGCGGATAGATGTTCGATAACCGTGAAGAGCAAAGGGTAGCATTTCGTGCCAATCTTTATAGGTTACAACCATCTTTTGAACGATCTTCTTGATGTTCTTGTTAACCGCCTCTACCGCTCCGTTCATCTTGGGTCGGTAGGGAGATGAGTTATGGTGTTCGATCTTGAACTCTGCACACAACTCTTTCATCATCTTATTGTTCAAGTTAGATCCATTATCAGTAATGATCTCGCTTGGAACACCATAACGGCAGATGATATTGTTTTTGATAAATCGGACCACCACTTGTTGGGTTACATTGGCGAATGACGCTGCTTCGACCACTTGGTGAAATAATCAATGGCTACCAGGATGAACCGATGTCCGTTTGAAGCCTTGGGCTCAATCATACCAATCATGTCGATTCCCCATATGGAAAATGGCCACGGGGAAGAAAGAACTTTGAGATGTGATGGCGGTACATGAATTTTGTCGGAGTATATCTGACACTTGTGACACCTCCTCATGTACTTGTAGCAGTCGGATTCCATTGTCAACCAATAATACCCGGCCCTGAGAATTTTTCTCGCCATTGTGTGTCCGTTGGCATGAGTGCCAAAGGATCCTTCATGAATTTCTTTCATGAGCATGTCTGCTTCTGGTCTGTCGACACATTGGAGCAAGACCATGTCAAAATTTCTCTTATAAAGAGTGTCACCGCTCAGGAAGAAGTTTCCACCCAATCTTCTGAGGGGTTTCCTGTCTTTTCTGAGTGCCCCAAATGGGTACTCTTGTTTCTGAAGGAAGCATTTGATATCGTGATACCAAGGTCTGTCGTCTATGACTGCTTCAATCGCGAAGATGTAAGCGGGCCGTTCAAGGCGCATTATGTCGATCTTAGGTATGTCATTCCATCGACCTACACTAATCATGGAAGAGAGAGTGGCTAATGCATCAGCCATGTGATTCTCATCACGAGGGATGTGATGAAAGTCGACTCTGTTGAAGAAGGGTAACAACCTTCTTGCATAGTCTTTGTAAGGAATCAATCTTGATGGGTATGTGTTCCAATCTCCTTTTATCTGATTGATAACCAAGGCTGAGTCACCGTATACGTCCAAGTTTTTGATCCTTAAATCAATCGCTTCTTCGAGACCCATGATACATGCTTCGTATTCGGCCTCGTTGTTCGTACATTTGAACGTAAGTCTGGCAGTGAAAGGAATGTGGGTACCCTGAGAGGTAACAATGATTGCCCCAATTCCGTTTCCATAATGATTGACTGCTCCGTCAAAGATAAGTCCCCACTGGGAACATGGTTCTGGCCCTTCACTGGGTAGCGGTTCATCGCAATCTTTCATTTTTAGATACATGACATCTTCGTCTGGGAAGTCAAACCCGATTGATTCTTGATCGTCAATCGGTTGATGAGCTAAATGATCGGCTAAAATACTTCCTTTAACGGCTTTCTGAGCATGGTACTCTATGTCATATTCTGATAGTAACATCTGCCAATGGGTAATCCTTCCCGTGAGAGCAGGTTTTTCGAAAACGTACTTGATTGGATCCATTTCGGAGACCAACCAAGTAGTATGACGAATCATGTACTGGAGAAGACGTTTGGCTGCCCAAGCCAAAGCGCAACAAGTTTTCTCAAGCATTGTGTACCGAGTCTCGCAGTCGGTGAATTTCTTGCTTAGATAGTAAATGGCAGACTCTTTCCTTTTAGTTTCGTCTTGTTGGCCAAGTACACATCCCATTGAGTCCTCTAGGACTGTGAGGTAAATGATCAGTGGTCTTCCTTCCACTGGAGGTGATAGGATCGGAGGATTCAATAGATATTCCTTGATACTGTCGAAGGCGGTTTGGCAATCTTCTGACCAAACGCAATCCTGGTTCTTTTTGAGTAATTTGAAAATCGGCGCACATGTCGCGGTCATAAGGAATATGAATCTGGAGATGTAGTTCAAACGTCCCAGGAATCCTCTGACCTGTTTTTTAGCTTTCGGAGAAGGCATTTCTTGAATGGCCTTGACCTTGTCAGGATCAACTTCAATTCCTTTCTGGCTGACGATGAACCCTAGTAATTTCCCCGAACGGACACCGAAGGTGCACTTGTTAGGATTCAAGCGGAGCTTGAATTTTCTTAGACGTTCGAACAATTTTGACAGATGTTCAACGTGCTCATCCTCTGTTCTTGATTTTGCAATCAAATCATCGACATATACCTCGATTTCTTTGTGTATCATGTCATGAAACAGAGTAGTCATGGCCCTTTGATAGGTTGCCCCGACATTCTTCAAACCGAACGGCATTACCTTGTAATAAAAGGTACCCCATGGGGTAATGAACGAAGTTTTCTCCATGTCTTTCGGCGCCATTTTGATCTGATTATAGCCCGAGAATCCATCCATGAAGGAGAATACTTTGAACTTTGCTGTGCTGTCAACCAGCATGTCAATGTGTGGTAAAGGAAAGTCGTCCTTTGGACTTGCCTTGTTTAGATCTCTGTAATCAACACACATTCTGACCTTTCCATCCTTTTTGTGAACGGGTACGATGTTGGCTAACCATTGAGGATATTCAGATGTAGCGAGGAAACCCGCGTCGATCTGTTTCTGTACCTCCTCTTTGATTTTGATGGCCATGTCCGGGTGAGTCCGTCTCAACCTTTGCTTTACTGGCGGACATTCCGATCTTAGCGGTAAGTGATGTTCCACGATGCTGGTATCCAACCCTGGCATATCCTGATATGACCAAGCGAATACATCGGGGAATTCTTTGAGAAGCTTTATCAAACTTTCTTTGACAGTTGGACTGAGCAGTGCTCCGATCCTGATTTCTTTTCTCTCTTTTTCTGAACCCAAGTTTACCGTTTCCAACGGCTCTTTGTGAGGTTCAATGGACCTTTCCTCTTGTCTGAGTAGTCGGGAGATCTCTTCTGGAATTTCGTTGTCATTTTCTTCTTCAGTCTCGAATACCGGGAACTCAAAGTTGGGAGAAGGCATCGGATCGTATGTTTCAACGGGGTATAAAACAAGCAATCTGCATGACGTGATGATTCGTGTTTAGAAGAGATAGAGAAAATGTAAGTGTGTGCAGTGTATTTATTTTACTGCTTGTTTTTATTTTTGAATTGTTTTTTTTTTAGGATTACCATTTTCTGAAAAAACAAAAAGAGAAAACAGCAATTAATGCGGAAATTATAGAACGACGTTATTTTATTAATGAACAAGTCGAATCTTGAAACTACAGCCCTATAAAACAAAACTCACTCGCTCTGGGCAAAGCGAAGAGGGAAATTTACAAAAGCGAGCCCTATCAAAACATCCGTTTCACCTGGGCAGGGTGAAAGGTTAAAGATGGCAATTACTTTGACTGATGAACGACCTTCGGAACCTCGACGGCAACCCATTGGCGGCGAACTCCTCGATGAATCACAAAGTCTGGCACCTTCCTTGATTTGTCTTCAGAAATGACGCTGATTTCTGGTGGAGCAGGATCATTGGAATCTGTCTCCCAAGCAGAATTGTCATAGGAGGATTCCTCTGTTGCACTTTGCATAGCATTGGTGCTCTCAGCTGCATCTCCCCATCCAGTTGACTGGATATCTTCGAGCCTGATACGAGAGCTTTCGGGAGCAGTGTACTTGACCATAAAGTCGTATTTTCCACTCGGTTGTCCCAAAGTGTCCCAAACTTCTTTGGAACTGGAGAAGTCATCCCTCTCGATGACGTTGACCTCAGGAAAAGCATAGTTGATGAATTCTAGTCCTGAAAACGTTGCGAATTCATCTTCATGTTGAGTAGTTTCCGAATGACCTGAGTGTTGATCCCATGACATGGCGGGGACACAGGTATTCTGTTCAATGACGCTCAGCTGAGTTTCATTACTCGACTGACTTTCTTGCCCCAAGTTTCCTGGGTAAGGCTTCCACGTTGGCAGACCATCCATCGGGCCATAGTAATTGTGATCAAAGTTTTCTTTCATCAGAGTGTCTTCCTCTAATGAATTTGGCGGATCACGGCATCCTTTCGGATCACAATCTCCGTAGATCATTTCGACATCTGATCTTGGTATAAATCTCGGACTTTCTGTAGGAAAGCAAAAAGGCATAGGCACCTCTTCCTGAGACATATAGTCGTCCTTGTTAAGGTAGGACTTCCATTCTTCATCTGTGTCAGAGGGATCTTCCTCATTGATAGCATGAACTGTCTGAGATACTGGGTGAAGAAAACCTCCACTGTGGAAGAAGTTTTGAAGGGGATGAAGACTTTCATCGTTGGCGGCTGTCTGAGTACAGGTCGCAGAAAAACCAAGACCCTTCTTTATTTTATTGTCAGTGGGAATGACAAGCTGTCCCCATCCTTTTGTATCGGTACTCTCGACCGCTTTGATAACATCTTTGTATGAAGAAATTGAAGTTCCTTCTTCGGATTGATCGTTCTTGCTCACCGATAGTGCTTGGAACTGAGTTCCAATAACCTCTTCGGGTTCTACACAAGCAGATAATGATAGGTTACTCACAAGCAAGGCTTGTTCCCTACAAACCGTGACAAGTTGATCGTTCTTGACGAACTTTAGCTTTTGGTGGAGGGTTGAAGTAACTGCTCCAGCCTAATGTATCCAAGGTCTTCCTAATAAACAACTGTATGTTGCCCGGATGTCCATGACCTGGAAAGTGATTTGGAAAGTGTGAGGACCAATAGTTATGGGAAGATCAACTTCGCCGATAACTGTTTTTCTGGATCCGTCAAATGCTTTGACGACGACCTCGCTGACTCTCATCGGAGGGCCCTTGAATGATAATTGCATCAAAGTGGACTTCGGCATAACATTCAGGGCTGACCCTGTGTCTACCAATACATTGGCTAAAGCATCGCCCTGGCATTTAACTGTAATGTTGAGCGCCATGTTATGACGACGACCCTCTTCAGGTAATTCCTCATCACTAAATCCCAAATTATTGCAGGAAGTGATATTAGAGACAATGCTATCGAACTGTCTGATTGTTACATCCTGTTCCATAAAGGCTTGCTCCAAGACTTTCTGTAGAGCCTCTCTGTGTGCTTCTGAACTGAGTAACAGTGATAATACTGAGATCTTTGAAGGAGTCTATAACAGTTGATCAACAATGTTATATTCACTCCTTTGGATGAGCTTTAGCATCTCATCTTTGTCTTTTGAAAAGTCGGGATTACCAGATTGACCGACTGGTGGATCAGGAATTTTCGCCTGAAGTTCCTTTTCTTTGTTGGATTCTCCAACCCCTCGGTTGAAGATTCGACCGCTCCGTGTTACACGACTGATGTCTGCAATATTCACGACGGAGGGTAATGGAATTTCCTTTCCATTCTCGATTATTGTTGCACCGTATTTGTAAGGGATTGCCTTAGCTGATTCATACGGTAGTGGCCCCGGTAGATAGATGACTATGGGAACCTTCTGATTTTTCTGACCATCATAAGTAACCTTGACCCGTTCCCAGTTGGGAACTCTAGATTTGTCAAGTAGAGGGATGATGGCAAAAACATCCCTGGTCCTGTGATGACCAGAGATTGTGACAACATCCTCAACTTGCTCGGCAAGGTAGTTCGGCGACCAAATGATGGGTCCTGAACCGGGATATGGACGAATTTCTCCATGATCGACCTGACCCTGAAGAGTTACTCTCACAAGGTAACACCCTTGGTTACTTTCTGCACAGACGCTACAACTGTCATAGTTGTGTGGTGGCACCTGGCCACGCCCACTTTGAATACAATGTAACCTCACTAGGTTACCTTCCATTGATCGGACATCCTGACTTTGACGACGAGTAGGATTCCTGTTATTGATACTAATCTGCTGAGTATCTTCATCCATATAGATTGGCATCCACCAATGATTTAACAAGTGTTGAAGTGCCTCCTGGACAAGGGTACAACCTCGATCGTTTTCGCAACCCGCTTTACAATTTTGATAGTCATGTGATATTAAGAATCCAAGTCGGACCTGCTCAGCATGTAACTCTACCAGGTTGGTATTCATTACGCGGATGTCGAAGATCTGAACCATGTTGATTTGATAGGAGTTCCTATCATGGTAGTCTTAGATCCATCCAAGATCCATCTGACGCTGGAGGGCCTCTTGTATGAAAGAGCATCCCTGTTTGTTTACCGAGCAAATCAGACAGGAACTGTAATCGTGTCGCGGCAGATTATGATACTGGCTTTGCCTTGAGTGCATCGCCACCAAGTTGACATTCATCGCACGGATGTCGTGGTTTTGAATGACGTTGGAATTCGTGTAAACTATGTTAACTCCACGAACTCGGTGCTCTTGGATCCATCCAAGATCCATTTGTTCCTGTAGAGCTGCTTGCACTACAGAACACCCCTGGTTGTCTTTAGAGTAGATATCACACTGGTGATAATTATGAGGTGGCACATGGCCATATCCACTCTGTCTACAATGCATCTTGACCAGATTGGTCCCTAATAAGAGTACATCGTGAATTTGATAGACATTGTTAGTCTCTTTCTCAATCAGATTGACTGCAGGTTTCTCGTGTTGAGGCAGCGGGTTCGTAAGAACATTAGGATTCGTATCTTTGAAAGATAAGAGCCCGCTCCTAACAAGCTTTTGCACGTCGGATTTGAAATTGAGACAAGTCTCAATGTTATGCCCTAAACCTCCTTGATGATAAGGGCATGTTTGATCCGCTTTAAACTAAAAAGGCGGATTTTCCGGTACTGTAAGAGGAGACTTAGTCTGGATGTGTCCCTTAGCCAGCAGTAACGGAAACAGCTCTGCATACGTTACGGGTATAGGATCAAATCCTGGTGGCCGTATTGTACGGTTGTTGTTATATGGAGGACGAGCCTGCTGAAGAGGCTGTTGTGTCCTTTGTTGGTCAGGTTGGCTCTGTGCAACCTGAGGTTGATACATAGGAATAGGCGCGGGGCCGATAGCAGGAGTAACAGCTGCTACTGGCTGATAACATCGCCTTTGCTTTCCGAGAGAGATATTCCCAATATCTTGCTCTTTTTTCTTAGGGAGAGCACTACCGTATTTTTTAGTACCGCTCGTTGATCCAGTGTCTTTTACCAAACGTCCTTCTCGGACGGCTTCCTCAAGACGTACACCCATGCCGACCATTTCGGTGAAATCACTGGGTGCACTGGCAATCATTCGGTCATAGTAAAATGAGCTTAAGGTCTTTAAGAAGATTTTTGTCATCTCTTTTTCCTCAAGAGGTGGACAAATTTGAGCGGCAATTTCACGCCACCTTTGAGCATACTCCTTAAAGGTTTCCTTTTCCTTTTGCGACATTGATCTGAGTTGATCTCTGTCGGGTGCCATGTCCAAATTGTACTTGTATTGTTGGACGAAGGCAGTACCAAGATCTCTGAATGTACTGATCGTAGTATGGTTTAAACCCATGTACCATTTGAGTGCGGCACCGGTTAAACTATCCTGGAAGTAGTGAATCAGCAGGTCCTGATTCTCTGTCTGAGCTGACATCCGCCGAGCGTACATCACCAGATGGCTCTGAGGGCAAGAGTTACCCTTGTATTTTTCAAAGTCGGGCACTTGGAACTTGTGCGGGACTTTCACATTTGGGACCAAGCAGAGGTCTGCGGCGTCCTTTCCAAATAGATCCTGACCGCGAATGGCTTGCAGCTCTTTCTGCATTTCCAAGAACTGCTCCTGGAATTCATCCATTATGTCAAACATAGTTTCCTTCTTACCAGAAGGTGTTGGCGGAATCTGTCCTTCCGAGACAGTGTGCACCATAGGGGGTGGTACCGTGACTACGGCAGTAAGTCTTGGCGTTTCCCGAAGTTTGTAACCTTCAGGAGTCTTCAGTATGCCCCTGGCATCTTCGCTTTCCCGAAGTTTGTAACCTTCAGGCCCAGCGGCTTATGTTGCGATTCCCTGATCTTCAGTGATCGGCGGAACATATCCTTCCGGGATATAATTAACAGGCATGCCCCAAGGACGATCTTTCGGCATCTGATACCTAGGATCATACTTTTCTATGATGGGCGTTGAGGTGATCTCTGAGATCACAGTTCTTTGTAGCTGAGCTTCTGCCATGGCTTGCATGTCGTTACGAAGCTTTCTCATATCCTCTCTCAGAGCGCCGATCTCTTCTTTCAACTCTCTGTTTTCTTCCTCAAGATCATCCATCTTTTTCTGACGATTGGCCCGAGTATTATACGAATGAGACAGTTTGACTCTAGAATCGAGACACAAACGTGAGATTCGTAGGGAAGAAGAATACGCGATGTGAGAATGATGAATGCAATGATTATATTAATTGTTGTTTTTTGGTTTAATCAAAATAAACTTCGACAATTAGATTGCAAATATCAAACAGTGGGGAAACCCCTTTTTATTGAAATTCAAAGGATTACAGAAATGGAAATACAGTAGATTACAAAGTGCAGAAACAGAAACCTAAACTAATGGGTCCCGAGTCCTCTCTGAGGAGAAACCGGGTGCTGATTCTGGTATCTTCCTTTTCTTTGACCGGGGCGCTTGGGCCGTTGTCGGGTTGTCATTCCTTTGCCAAGTGAAAGGAGTGAGCAAATTCCTTTGGTCATCTTGATTCTCTACAGTATGCTGCTCCAAAATTTCAATCAGAGCATCTTTCTCTTTTAGTAGTTGCTGTATTTGGATACACTCTACGTCGAGGGTGCGATACTTGTTCTTCCAAGATCTTCTTTCCTTTTGAATTTTGTTGAGAGTAACCTGAAGCTTTTCAGTTTCCGTCATGAAGTACATGACAGATTCTCTCGGCGGAAGAATTCTGTAACGAGGATAAGGCATTTTTAGCTTGAGACCTCTGGTTTGTACCCAATGGAGATAAGGCTCCACCGAGGCACAGTTCGGTTTTCCCAGAGACTCTCGTCCTTTCTTATGAACCTGTTTCCAAGCTTGCACTATTTCCATCTTTAGTGCTCTGTCATTTTCTCATTCTTTGAAGAAAAGACCTTCCAGATGAACACCCAGTGGGATGTGTCTCATTGGGTATCCAAATTGACGAAAAACCAATATCAGATGATAGTTGATTCCTTCTTTAGTTCCTATGAGGGGTACGCTGGGGAAGTTTCCACAACGGTCAATGATTCTGATTCCCTCATAAATCCTATTACACCAATCTATATCGGAATTGGTGAGAGACATGATCTTCTGCGACCAACGTAAGACACTCTTGCAATCCCAAAAAGCAGCAGACTTGGGCAAGTGAGAGATAAACCATTTGTAGAGCAAAGGTACACAGCATGTGATCTCCCCTCCGCTGTACAAATTTCCCAAGTGTACAGAATGATACGCATCTGCGAGCAAAGTCGGCACAGGGTTTCCAATGAGAAAAACCTTAATAGCGTTGATATCGACGAAGTTATTGATGTTGGGAAACAAAAATAATCTGTAGGTGAGCAAGACAAAGATGCTTTCAAAAGCAGTCTCGTTCCCTATACTAGCGAAGTATAGAGCCTTTTTTGTCAAGAACTGGGCTGGCAAACCTTGGATGCCACCCTTAGTAATCATGTGAGTCCTGACCTCAGACTCGTCCAAATGAATTGCTCTTGCAACGATCTGATTCTTTGGAATTTCTTCCAGTCCAGAAAATGAAGCTCGATCAGTGATATGTAAATCAGTCAGATGAGAATACTCCTCCAGCGTTGGTGATAGCTGGTAATCCGGGAATGTGAAACAGTGATAAACCGGATCGTAGAATTGAATGAGCGCGTCCATGATCCCCTTAATCACATGGACTCTTAACAGTGGTAGCAAACCACCGTGCTTGGCTCTGAAAGCCTCTGGGTTAACGATCATCCTTGCTAACCTTCTCAAATCCCCTAGTTTTGGAACCTTGAAGGTATACTGGCGAGTTCTCCTTCTACCGAAATCCATTAGCGTAATCTTTTTCTCTGATATTTGCAATCACAGTCTTAGTTTAATTTGAAAAACAGAGAGACTAGAAGAGAAAGTTTTTTGAATGTTTTAATGTTTTATTAAATGGATGCATGAATGCAGCACACAAAAACATAGAAAAAACATGGGGTCAGAGGGTCGTTGTCATGAAGTCAAGGCTCTACCCATCCCCAAAGGTTTATACTAGGGTGATTTTTGTACCTGTACTCATTATCATCAGCTCCTCCCAGGAAGGCAGACAACAAGCGGATCGCCAGCGAGTTGTGTACAATCTTAGGGTAAGTGCCATTCACCGAGAATAGATCACCAACCTCAAATGAGGGTAGTATCGCGTAACAACTATTTCCGATAGTTTCCGCATTACGAAAGGGTTGGCTTTTCTAGGTGTATACTCAATCTTTCCACATACGGCATCACCCGCATTCCCATTAGCAGAAAAATAAACACGTATAGCATTTAGGAAAAGCAGTATATATATTTGTCCTAACCATCCTAGACCTTTAAAGCTAAGAATCCTAAGTTCCTGACACAAAATGGGTTCCCCGGCGGAAGCCCCAATCTGTGGTATCAACCAAAGAGGTGAAAAGGAGGAAAAAGGAAAGAAGCTGAAGAGATAGGCCCCACGGTGGGCCCCACGCTGGTCGCTCTCTGCGGTTTGAGCTTAAACTACAGGTCGATTCATTTTTTATCCGATTGTGAGCTGAATAAGGAAGGGAAATAGATGTCTCCAATTAACCCTGCTTGCATACTGAGTTTAAACAGCGGTCTGTTAGGTTACGGATGCTATCAATGTGGGGGGGCCTTTGTACTGGATATTTGTATTTTCGCCAATACTGTTTTCTTTCTCTTTTACCTGGGCAGAAGGTTTCTGGAGGGGAACAAGGATTAGGATGTTAGGACTGATGCTTTTGAATTACAGATTTTTGATTGATGGAGATATGGGATTTGGGTTTTTTGTTGATTGTGCTCGCTAAGATCTTTTCTTTCGATCTTATGCCTACGTATTCCCGTTTACCGAAACAGGGAAATCAGAGCGTTCGTAGTTCCTCCTATTCTATGGGAGGAAATGGGTGTTTTTGGTGTCTTGTTCAAAGCCCAAGACGTGAAGCGAAAGGTGGTTTGTATCTTGTTCAAAGCCCAAGATGTGAAGCTGAAAGGTCTATTCGTGTCTTGTTCAAAGCCCAAGACGTGAAGCTGAAAGACCTCGACTTTAGAGAGAATTTGTCATCTCTAAAGAGGGGGAAGGAGAATTACTTTAACTGGGATACGCGGATCCGAGCAATGCCATAATTTCCGAAGAAAGGGTTTTAACCTGAAGGAGAAGACTTTAACTCAGTGTATAGCAATGCCATCTTTCCTTAGGAATTTCTCATGCTAAAAGAGGGACAGTGGCATAGATATAGATGATCCAGAGGCTTGCCGCTTACAGCGATTAGATGAAAGGAAAGGAGTTGTTGATGTTTGTGTACTGTGAACGAGGCACAACTTTGATGCTAAAAGGTTGATTGGATCAACCAGTGGTTTTCTTATACAAAAGCCTAAGAGGAGGCTAATTTCCGCTAGGAAAATCATTATACAAAGCCTAAGAGGAGGCTATTTTGTGTCTCGTACAAAGCCCGAGAGAGAGGCTAAAAGTTTTTGACCCCACGATAAAGTCTTTGTGTCTCGTACGAAGCCCGAGATAGAGGCTATTGTTTGTTTGACTCTACGAGGGAGTCTTTGATACTCAACAAGAGAGTGTTTTTGTATCTCGTACGAAGCCCGAGATGGAGGCTAAAGGTTTGTTTCAGTTGAGTGACAGATCCAATATACTGATTTTAAAAGAGAAAATCAGTTCTTATATGAGCAACACTGTACTCAGGGATTTGATCTGAGGATCAGGGATATTTCCTTCTCTTTGAGGAAACGGGAAATCCAAAGGGTATTGAGACTGTCTGAGTCTGCGGGTTTCCTTCCTATTTAACGAAGGGGTCACTTGAGAATGTCTTTGAGACTCAAGGAAATTAGACTGTCCAAGTCTAGAGTTTTTTTTCTTTTGTACTATGCTTTGAGAAACAGTAGTAGACTCTATGAAAGGACTGTTCTATGAGGATGACTAGGTTCTGTTCCTATACCTCTAGGAGGTCGTCGGGACAATTTGTACGAAGCCCAAGAGGAGGCTGGAAACTTTTAAGAAGCCTACGGGTCCTTGTACGAAGCCCAAGAGGAGGCTATCATTCCCGAAGGAAGAGATCATTATACGAAGCCTAAGAGGAGGTTGTGAATACTTCTAAGAAGCCGTAGTGTCCTTGAATAATGCCCAAGAGGAGGCCTATGCTTTTAAGAAGCCCGTGGGTCTATCATCTCCTTTCCATTAGGAGAGATAACTCTTTTAAAGATAAAAACCACTGGTAAACGTGCGAGGTTTACTATCCAGCGATTTTTAGCTTTTAAAGAGGGTTCCTTAGTTAAGGTCCAAGATTATGACCGTAGTGGGTACCCAAACCCCGAGACATTCAAGGCAAGCTATCCACAAGGAATAAATCAAGTCAGGAAAGTTCGAGAATTTGGAAGAAACTCAAAGATGTCATTCACGGAGAATACATTCATCTTGGGGAGTAGAGCTTCTTGACGATTCCTAAGGAGGACAGCCGAAGAGAAGACTGTATCTGATGCTCCTATTGGGGATCTAGGCGTCTATTTCTACGAATAAATGAAACGGCGTCACCTAGTTCTAGACGTAGTTGCCGGGGAAACTCGAAATATCTATACTATTATTACACAGTAGATATGAGTTTATGAAAGGAGACTTACAGTGAGCAGCCCCACAATACAGTTTATAATATGAAAGCAGTAAATGAAAGCGATAACCACTTACTCGGTTGTAGTGCTTCCATGTTGTTTGGTTAGTTGTTCAACAAAGAAAGATTGAAAACAACAGTATATTCAAAATCAAAGGAGAAAGTGCTTTGAAAAAGAAAGATTTGGGGCTTACAGCTCAAGGAGAGGGCCAGGGTTTTATCAGTGAGCGCACTGTTTGACTTTGTACAGCGGGACTTATACAAGTGACTAGGGCCCAAAAAGGTTTTCTGTACAAAGGGATGGGTCTTACACTCTCTCAAGAGGCCCAAAAAAGGTTTAAAGAAAAGAGAGGGGCTTATAACACGAGGGTAGGCCCAAATGATTTTTCGTTTAAAAATGGCGATCGCGCCGAGGTTTTCTTTTAACGCAGAGGGACTTATACAATAAGTGAGGCCCAAAATGTTTTGGTTAAAAGGGGGATTGGGTCTTACAATCTAATAGAGGGCCAAAAGTTTTGAATGGGTCTTATAGCTCGAGGAGAGGCCCAGATGATTTTTTTTATTTTTAAACGGGCGACGATCGCGCCGTTTACTTGTACAGAGGGACTTATACAATGAGTGAGGCCCAAAAAGTTTTAGTACAAGGGGGGATGGGTCTTACACTCTCTCAAGAGGCCCAAAGAGTTTTGAAAATGATTTATGAGGGTTGAATTAATCCAAAACCCTAATTTGTTTTCAAAATGTATTTAATTGAATAAAAATTCAATTAAAATGATCAAAAATTGTTTAACACATGGAAAACAAATTGTGATCTTGGATTAATGCTTCAAAATTAAGTATTGACCTACAAAATAATTAGAAAGCATTAAAAGTTGCAAAATCAATGTAGAAAAAATATTTAAAATGTCAAAAACAATTAAAATATTAATTCTTTGCAAAAATATCAATTATATGAAATAAATAATATTTTTGGGATTTTTTGTGAAAATAAAATATTTTAACATTTTTGTGAATTATTAAAAAAAGAATCAACTCAAAATCATTAAAACTCAGAGAGAAATTAATTTTTGAATCAATTAAACAAAATCACAAAATTCAAATATTTGAATTTCTAAAAATGGCGCCAAGAACAAGCTGAAGAACACGCGCGTGTTCTTGGTTTCTCATATTTGCATTTTCTATCCAATCTCCATGAATACGTAATCATATCATGCAATCCACATATCATTATGCTCGCCTCAACCTCACGATCATGTCTATGTACTTTAATTTCATTTAAATTAAACATACAACAAGAAATCACGAAGAGACCTCAAGAACCCTAATTTCTGCATGAAGGCTAGGATTTTTGATACATGATTCAAACAATGCAATTAATTGAGGGAAAACATTCCATGCATGATTATGACCATTTGGCCAAATTATTGTGCGAGGAAATATGCATAGATTGAGAGATGACCAAGTATGTGCTTACCTCCAAGTCGTGACAGCAAGCTCAAAGTAATTTTTGATTTGGAGGTGTTACAGATGAGTGGTGATGATCTGAACAGCTTCCCTACACCCTATGGATTGTGTTTGGATGGTTGGACTTGATTGAAATTGGCTGGATCATTTTGTGGTACCTCAGCTGCACTTTGGTTAAAACCTTGAGCAAACAGCTGGTGATTTTTTGAAATTGATGTTTCAGAAGTAATCTAAGTGTTTGATCAGCTCATATGTGATGTATGTGAGGTGTGTGAGTGATTGGTTTGATTGGAATTGCTCTCAAACTCAAAACCCGATAGTGACTTGCCTTAGAAGGCAAAATTGGAGTGAAAGAAGAGATTTTGAGGAAAGCATCTGTTAGATGTCTTTGGTGTACTCAAACTGACCACAATTGAGCTCTATTTATAGTAGAGCAAGTTTGTTTTGCAAGGAATAGTGCATGGCAGCTGGTAAGTAGGTTTGGCCAATGTTGGCAAATGAAAATCCAAGTCTCCTCTAGCCATTGACTAGAGGTTAGGGCACAGAGCTTTGGTTCCCTTGGTCTTGGATAAGTCTTGACTGATTTCAGATGAGAATGGCTCAGTCCATGCCACCTTGATGGTTCCATTGAATGCTTCAATCCAAATTTGGAGTCTTGTCCCTATTTTGGCCATTCTAGGTTCAACATGTTATTTCTTGTTCCATGGACTTTGGAGGCTTGGCTCAGTGATTGTCCCCTTTAGATTCAATCCTCTGAGGTGTCCAAGTGGATAGGAGCAATTGAATTTGGCTGATTTTGGCAAATCGACCAAAGTTGCAAATTCTACCTTGCCTTGACAGATTTCAGCAAGGCAACTTGGCAATGTTGTATCTCATGGTGTAGGTTGAGTTTGGCAATGTTCTTGGCCATTTTGGAAAGCTCTTACATGATACAACAACTGTTTGAACAAGTTTGGTTTTGATCTCTTTTGATTCCAAGTGAAAAACCCCCCTACATTTGGCAAAAAGTGAGGCAGAATCTGACTTAGTGAAAATTTCACTAAGTGTTGGAAAAAGTGACATTTTCACTTTTCAGCTACTTTGATCACTCCATAACTCAAAATCCTTAATGAATTGGAATGACTTGTAGTTGAAGTTTTTGTAGGTGATAATGAGGGCTACAAATACATCTTTGGATGAGAAAAAATGGCCTTGTGGTTTAGGAGTTATGGTCCTCCAAAGTTGGTACCTTCGCCACTTTATTTTTAACTTAGAAAAATTTCTAAGTTTTATGGTTACCCCTTTTACAAGTTATCTCACTTTTCTTGATTTTTCTTGATGAATGATGATTCAAATCATACATTAACATCATTTTAGGGTTAAAAATCCATTTTGGTGAAAAATCTCAAAAAGTCAAAGTTGACTTTTGTGCACAGTTGACTTTTTATCAGATGAATTCCAAACTGTGCAATTCTTCAGGAAATCATGTCCTTGACCTAAATCAAACTTGATGGACATGTTCCGTGGGTGCCATAGGGTATATTCAATCATGTATTAGGGTTTGGGAGCATGTCTTGGTCAAAAGTCAAAGTTACAGTTGACTTTTCTCTTAAAACCCTAATTGTGGTGCAGATGAAATTGAGACTTGTTGCTCAAACTTCTTGGATCAATCCATTGTTCCAAATGGATCAATATGGTATATTAGAGACCCTCAAATCATGTCTTGAGGTCTTGGCTCATGGTTTGTCCCAAAAGTCAACTTAGGGGTGAATTAGGTCAAGAAACCTTAATTCCTGATTTTTGATGAATGCATCCCCTGAGGCAAAATTGACTTGATGCATGGGTTCATGAGGTTCCATGAAGTATATTAGGTCATGTTTTGGATCATTGACTTGTGCCCAGATGAAAATTTTCCATCTAGAGGCCCTGGTCGACCAAAACCCTAATTTGGTGACACTGGCGATCTTGAGGCTTGATCCACCTAGAAGGGAGCATCCTTGTGCTTAATCCTTGAAGTGGGAGTCCTTTTGATCCTTTGTAGTTACTTGGGAGGTTAGACAAGTTGAAGATCATGTCATTTCTTGATTGATCCTTTGTCTGAGAACTATGAGAGGGCTTGAAACCCTAATTTTGATTGTATTGGATGCTCACCCATCTTTGGGGAGACTGATGAAGCATGATGGTTCATCCATATTGTGATAATGGTTTTCACAATGATGGGAAATCTAAGTGGTCAAAATTTGGGGTATTACACCATGCACAAAAGAAACATGCAAAAATGCAGAAATGACGATGCAAATGAAATGAAACATGAGCCAAAAAGGTTAGCAACACTAGGGAAAATTTTGAGGTGTTACAGCTGCCCCTATTCAAACTTCTTGGATCCGAGGGTATGGAAGCAAGGACTTTCAGACAATCGGGATACACGGAGATTGAATACCAAAATAACCTAAAAAATTTGCACCCTGCCGGGAGAATGAAATAATGTGAATACGAGAACGGCCAAAGGCGAACTCGGAAAGGCAAACTGGCCGAAGTTGGACTAAACTTGGGGACATAAGGATAAACGAGAACAACCGAAGGTGAACTCGAAAAGGTAGACCGGCCAAAGGCGGACCACGCTGGGGAGATACAAAGGGTACGAGACAATGCCGGAGGTGGGCTCGAAAAAGAAAGGACAAGCTGAGGGTGTACTTTCAAAGAAAGACTAAAGCCGAAGGTAGACTCTCAAACAAAGGATACGAGGCCATGCCGAAGGTGGGCTCGAGAAAGAAAGACCAAGCCGAAGGTGAGCTTTCAAAGAAAGACTATGCCAAAGGTAGACTTTCAAGCAAAGGATACGAGGCCATGCCGAGGGTGGGCTCAAAAAAGAAAGACCAAGCCGAAGGTGAGCTTTCAAAGAAAGACTATGCCGAAGGTAGACTTTCAAGCAAAGGATACGAGACCATGCCGAGGGTGGACTCGAAAAAGAAAGACCAAGCCGAAGGTGAGCTTTCAAAGAAAGACTAAAGCCGAAGGTAGACTTTCGAACAAAGGATACGAGGCCATGCCGAAGGTGGGCTCGAAAAAGAAAGACCAAGCCGAAGGTTAGCTTTCAAAGGAAGACTAAGCCGAAGGTAGACTTTCAAACAAAGGATACGAGGCCATGCCGAGGGTGGACTCGAAAAAGAAAGACCAAGCCGAAGGTGAGCTTTCAAAGAAAGACTAAAGTCGAAGGTAGACTTTCAGACAAAGGATACGAGGCCATGCTGAAGGTGGGCTCGAAAAAGAAAGACCAAGTCGAAGGTGAGCTTTCAAAGAAAGACTAAGCCGAAGGTAGACTTTCAAACAAAGGATACGAGGCCATGCCAAAGGTGGACTCTCAAAGAAAGACTATACCGAAGGTAGACTTTCAGACAAACGATACGAGGCCATGCCGAAGGTGGGCTCGAAAATGAAAGACCAAGCCGAAGGTGAGCTTTGAAAGAAAGACTATGCCGAAGGTAGACTTTCAAACAAAGGATACGAGGCCATGCCGAAGGTGGGCTCGAAAAAGAAAGACCAAGCCGAAGGTGAGCTTTCAAAGAAAGACTATGCCGAATGTCGACTGTCAAACAAAGGATACGAGGCCATGCCGAAGGTGGGCTCGAAAAGAAAGACCAAGCCGAAGGTAAGCTTTCAAAGAAAGACTAAAGCCGAAGGTAGACTTTCAAATGAAGGATACGAGGCCATGCCGAAGGTGGGCTTGAAAAGAAAAACCAAGCCGAAGGTGGGCTTTCAAAGAAAGACTAAGCCAAAGGTAGACTCTCAAGCAAAGGATGCGAGGCCATGCCGAAGGTGGGCTCGAAAAAAAGAAAGGCCAAGCCGAAGGTGAGGTTTCAAAGAAAGACTATGCCGAAGGTAGAATCTCAAACAAAGGATACGAGGCCATGCCGAAGGTGGGCTCGAAAAGAAAGACCAAGCCGAAGGTGGGCTTTCAAAGAAAGACTAAGCCGAAGGTAGACTCTCAAACGAAGGATACGAGGCCATGCCGAAGGTGGGCTCGAGAAAGAATGACCAAGCCGAAGGTGGGCTTTCAAAGAAAGACTATGCCGAAGGTGAGCTTTCAAAGAAAGACTATGCCGAAGGTAGACTTTCAAATAAGGGATACGAGACCATACCAAAGGTGGGCTCGAAAAAAGAAAGACCAAGCCGAAGGTCAGCTTTCAAGTAAAGACTATACCGAAGGTAGACTTTCAAGCAAAGGATACGAGACCATGCCGAGGGTGGACTCGAAAAAGGAAAGACCAAACCAAAGGTGGACTCTCACAGAAAGACTATGCCGAAGGTAGACTTTCAAACAAAAGATATGAGACCATGCAAAGGGTGGACTCGAAAAAGAAAGACCAAGCCGAAAGTGAGCTTTCAAATAAAGACTATGCCGAAGGTAGACTTTCAAACAAGGGATACGAGACCATGCCGAAGGTGGGCTCGAAAAAAGAAAGACCAAGCTGAAGGTCAGCTTTCAAAGAAAGACTATGCCGAAGGTAGACTTTCAAGCAAAGGATACGAGACCATGCCGAGGGTGGACTCGAAAAAGGAAAGACCAAGCCGAAGGTGAGCTTTCAAAGAAAGGCTATGCCGAAGGTAGACTCTCCTGGGGATAACAAGATAGCAGCGGGTGCGAGGACGACCGAAGAAAAGAGAAAGACCAAGCCGAAGGTGGACTTTTGAAGAAAGACTAGGCCGAAGGTAGACTTTCAAACAACAATGTGTAGAATCGACAGATCTACAAAGATGACTCGGCCAGGGAAAAAAGAAATCTAAACAGACAACTCTGTGGGGGAGCATAGGGAGAACCAACAAGAAGGACGAATCCACTGGTTGCAGTTTAGTGTTAACCAACATCTCCTGAATCATGTTACTTTCTGCTGGGGAAAGAAACTGGTAAAAGATACAAACCTGGCTTATGCTTCGAATGCATATGTTTGAATTTTGCTGTAATGCTCCATATCAATGGAATGCTACGCTTTTGGGAGGATGCCATGCAAAAATGCTTATGCAATGCAAAATAGGAGTCTCATCAAAATAAATGTTGAAGACCAAGGCAGCTCCACCGGGGATGACAAACTAAATTGTCCTATGAAATAAGAGACCCTGCTAAGAAAGGCTTCACTCTGCAGAGGAAGACACTGATCACCAACTCTGCTGGAGATGAAAGCTCCGAGAGAATACCCACTCTACTGGAGATGGATAAAAATGAATTATGAAGATGGAACCCGAAGAGAAATTCTTCTGCTGGGGATTACCAATGACTTCCATCAAAGACATAATTCAACACCTGGATTCGAAACATGCCAATAAATATTAGACTTAAGACTTGCTGGGGATATCAACCGCTGTTGAACAAACCACTGTGAAGATCACAATCAAACTTTGCTTGGGGATACAAGTCAATAATTCCAAACCTGTTTGGGGATATTAACGAACTCAACCTGTTGTTGGGAGATGCCCTTGCTTTTACCCTGCCGGGGAATATCAGTATTTTTACCCTGCTGGGGAGTACCGGCCATGACCAGCAAACCTGCTTGGGGAATGGTAGATGATGACATCAACTTTTGCTAGAAGGTACAATCCAGCTTACTCCTCTGTGGGGATAAAATCATACCATTGCTGACGAGACAAACATTTCTTGACTAGTTGAGGAGAATGAGTGCTCAAACTCTGTGGGGACATAATATCTTTGTCCAAAGAAGATATTCCATCAGTCTCTTGCTGGGGATGCAACAACATCAACTTCTGATTGTTTACTGAGAAAGTGATAAATCAATCGCAACTATATAGCTGAGGAATTAATCCTCTATACTCTGCTGAGGAAGACAATCCTCGACAGTCCGGCTGGGAAAACAACAACCTGCTGAGGAGGATGAACTTTTCAATGTCGAGGAGAGTAGCTCTACTGGGGAGAAAAGTCAACGAAACCTGCCGAGGGATATCATTGAGCTTAACCTGCTGTTGGAGGAAAGATTCTACCCTGGTGGGGATTAGAGCATGTCGTTGCTGACGAAACTACACTTCCTAACCTCCTGAGGAAAGTGATTACTAGGCTCTGTGGGGAATATAAAGTCTTTTCAAGGACATCCAACACACCTCCTGCTGGAGACACAACCACACCCACCTCGGAGCAATCCACTTTAAACTGCCTGCTGGGGAATAATCAACCAACCATGACTTCGGCTGGGGAACACAATCCTCTACACTCTGGCTGGGGAGAGTATGCTCTGCTGAGGATGATGAACTTTTAGTGCTGGGGGAGGCGACTCCAATGGGGAAAAATAAACCTGTTGTCTTGCCTGACCTGTCTCTATGGTCATGAACGGCCCTTTGAACTCTCCACTTGCCCCAGACCACTAGGTCTAAGGGAAGAAATCATCTCAAGAGGATTTTAAAGAAGACCGGGCATTCAAACTGCCCCAGGGTCTTCAAACTCTTGGAGAGATTTATTATATCTCGACGCAACTGCCCCAGACTTCATAATCCATGAAGTGAATTACCTCGAAAGGATTTGTAATGACCTGAAATATTCTGCCCCAGTATTCTGAACTTTGAAGAGGTGCTTTCAATTAACCGTCTTCAGGAGTGGACAACTTCTCACGCTCTACAGGTGGCCTGCCCCAGGTCTTGAAGAAACTTTGCCCCTGACTGATCTTATAGAGATTTGTCAAATCGACGTGATTGCCCCTGTTTGGCTGCTTTAGGGAGAGTTTTCAATGTGACTGCTTCAGATTGGCTGCATCTTATCACCATTTATCGAGAACGTCTGGGCTACGCACAACCTCTTGGCCCCATACCCCTTGACATGACTGTCCTTCAGAGTTTTCACCATCTCAACTTGGCGTGATCGAGCTTCTTAACTGATGTTCATCATGTAAGCTCCTTTGATGTCAAACACATGCAAGCAGAAAATATTTAATATGAGAATGACAATTCTAATGCAACACTCTTGTTAACCTGAAGTTTTATTGAAAATGTGTCGCCAAGCCTCGTGAACGAATCACTAGCTAGGGTGTGACATTGATTTTTGAATGGAAAACAATACGCACATGCAATACCAACAAAAATATTATTAGCACAAATCATGGGAGTCAGGAACGCTATCTCAATGAAGTGCACTTTCGGAATAAACCCTGCTTCAATTAGGACTTTTAAGGGTTGTAACGCGGCCTGGTTCACGGTTTTGAGAAAAAAAGATTTATGGCTCAAAGTTTATCGGTGCCCACCCACTCTTCGTGATGTTCTCCACTCCTATGTTCAACTAATCTGACATAAGCGCTCATCTCTCGAAGGGTTTTATGATCCTTAAAGAACCCATGCAATTGATGGTTCAAGACCTGATGAGGTTTTGGAGCAACAGTCACCCCTTTTATCCTTTGTGTCTGTAGTCACACGACTTGTTCTTGCTCGAGGACTTTCTTTTGTAATCCTTTTCGTTTTTTTTATATATTTCCCTGATTTTGCCTGGACTGACTCTTTTGAGTTTTTTCGATTTTTTGAAATCCAGCGGGATTCCCTAACTTTTGCCTAAGTCGCTTGTTTTCAAGTTTTGACTTAGCGGGCTCTCTCTTTTTTCTTTTTCTTCTCTTTTTTTTGGGAACAAATCGTGTGACACTGTTTTGTCTGACTTGCCTGAAAAGGTTGTGACTGCCTCACTCCTTGATTGTTGATGGATAACTATTGTGGTTTCACATCTCTTGACCTCTTGACGGTAGAACAGAAGGTAATGGATCCTCAGATGCACACTCCTTTTGCAATTTGAACGCTCGGTCAAACTAACTGACGCCTACCCTGCCCCAGGTTAAGATTGAGGGTTTTTCGTTTTCATAAAGAAACTCCTACTCCAAGGCTCAAAGGGGTTAACGAGGGTCTATCTCCCTTATTTCTCCAGTGTTTAGGGATTTGAAACAATGCATGTACATCCTCAACAGGGTTTCATCCAAAAGCACACAATCGAAGATTTTGCGTTTTTCACTTCATCATCCTTCCTCAAGAGTTCTAGACAAGAAAGGTTGGTATTGCAGTGCATATGAACATGATATGAGTGCATAAAAGTAAGATACTTCAGGAATAACACATTATTGCATTAAAATCAACATTCAAACACAAACAAGTTTTTACATGCAGATAATGTTTAAACAAACAAATGAGAGCTACATATGAAAATGCGGTAAAGAAACTGATGGCTGCCGTTGTTGAGAAGTCTTGACTCCGCTTGGACTACTGCTTCTGATGACGTCTTCGCAGCCTCGAGTGCTCATTCTGATAAAGAAGCTTCACCTCATGGGGGTACCATCTGGGGTGATGACCTTTGAGTCAATCAAATCTTGCACCTTGTGTTGGAACGCATTACATTCGTCAATTGTGTGCCCAAACGTTCCCGAATGGAACTCACAACTAGCGTTCATGTCAAAGTCCGGAGGGATAGGGTATGGCACTGGCATGGAATTCCTCAGCTGGATCAGCGAGCTCTTGAGAAAGCGAGCAAATAACTGGCTATAAGGAATAGGAATAGGATCAAATATCCTCTTGGGCCTTCTTGGTCTGAATTGCCTCTGCTGCTGATAATTCTGCTGCTGCTGATTTGGGCGCCCAATCCGCCCCTGCACTTTCCTTTCTGCATTCGGCTGAGGCAGGAACAAGGATTGCTGATGCAGAACTTCTGGAGCATAAGGCTGTGGAAGAGATCCATGACCTGAGGTGGATCCTTTGGAAAAGGAGGGAGTCCCCAATTCCTTTACAACGATGGGAGTAAAATCACCTTGTTTACCAGCGCCAACGGATGTAAACTTGATTGCCTATGAATCAATGAGATCTTGGACTTTATGCTTGAACCTTGTACAATTCTCAACATTGTGACCAGGTGCTCCAGAGAGGAACTCACATCTAGTATTAGCATTAGGTCCCAGAGGAAGCTTTGTGGGAAGAGGTCCCAAACTAACACGTTCAACCAGTTTGAGCTCGAGCAAATAAGAAAGCAACTGTGCATACGACATTGGAATGGGATCAAAATTCCTCTTAGGCCCTTCTGACTTAGGATCCTCTTGAGGAGCAGGAAATGATTGCTGATGAGAAAGCTCTGAAACTTCAGTTTGTGGAAGGGATTCATAAGGCAATCCACGATCTAGAGCAAATCCCAAAGAGATGGGAGGAGTAAGGACCTCTGTTGTGGAAGCGAGCACATGATTGTTTTCCTTCTTTAACACCTTATTCAAGATTTCCATGACCAGGCCCATCTGAGTCCTCATCTGGTTGACTTCCTCTCTTAGCAGTTTCTAGCCCTGAGACATGGCCTGCATATCTTCCCCAAACTGCCTCATCTGGATCTTCATTTCAGTCACCTCTGCACGAAGTTGTTCCATGGCTATCCTCTGATTATCACAGGTTAAGTAGTGGTGGCAGGCCAAGCTGGCTGTCCTGAAGATAATACCAAGTCAAAATGAGAAATCCGCTCCAGAACACCTGCTATGCGTATGAGTATGCAAATGAGTATGCAAATGCAAATGAACATGTTTGAATATTTGCAGGGTGATCCACCCCTTGATTCCAGTTTAAAGACGAGATAGGATGAAATTGCTGCTCATATAAATCAGATAAAAATCACTGTCAGAGGTTACAATCCAAAATAACAACAATAAGTCTGAAAACAAAAGAAGCAAGGATCCCAACCAATAATTCTGGTGGTGACCCGAGATACAAAGGAGAACAAAATACAGAGTGTCACCCACTGCCTGTTCTAGAGCCTTCACCCCTAGGCCTCTTCACTTCAGCTCGTATCTTCAGCTCTGCTATGGTCGCTATGGCCTCATCCAGTCGCTCCTCAACTGCGTGTCTCTGGAACGTCCCTGATAAGATCTCCTCGTCTTTCTTCTTGAGCTTCGTCTTCAAACTCTCGATCTGATCCAGGAACTTATCTTCTTTCTGCTTGTTGGTTGTTATTACAGTATCTCTGTAAGCGTTGAACTTGTGAATCTTTGACCAAGCCTTGGCTAGGTCTTCCTTCTTGGATTTGAGAATCCTGTTAACACCTTTCAGAGCTTGCCCTATCTTTTGTCTGGCCATGACCTCTTCAGCTAGCTCTTTTTCTTTCTTAGCGAGCAATTCTGTTTTTAACTTGGCGATATGAACAACTTCACCTCGCTCATGTTTCAACTGGTAAATTTCTCTTTGCAGCTCACCGTTCTCCTCTCGAAGCTTCTCCTTTTCAGCCCACAGTTTGTTATACTTCTCTATCTCAATTATGGTCGGAGATTCAATCAGCAGGGGGTAAGATGGAGGTTCTCTGCAGAATGGTAGAAGTACACACTCTACTCTCCTCTGAATCCAGTCCTCGTATGCAGGGAAGGCTTTGTTGTTACACTTTCCAAAAGAAGTCTTTCCTTTCTTGTGGCGATCTCCCCAAGTATTTGCAGCTTCCTTTAACACTTCCAGATTGGCTTCTCCACTCACATACAGAGACTCTTGAACATCTTGGTCCTTTGACGACTCCTTCAAAGCATACCCAAATTGCCTAACAGCAAGAATAGGGTTATAATTAATTCCCCCTTTTCTTCCTATTAAAGGTACGTTTGGGTAACCTCCACAACTAACCAGGATCTCTTGGCCCAGAAAATCACGATTGATCCAAATCAAGTTGTCAGCTCTTAATCCCATCAATCTCCTCAACCAATCCAATGTTTCTTTGGTGTCTTCGAATGCCCTAGATTTAGGAAGGCGATCGGCAAACCACTTGTAGAGCACTGGAGCACAAAAGTAAAGAGGTTCTCCTCTCTTCTTCTCAGTCTTATAGTGCATCGAATAGTACAGATCCCCAAGCAAGGTAGGTACCGGATTCTTCGTGGTGAATATCCGGACAACGTACACGTCTACAAAATCCTTCACATTAGGGAACAACGCCATTCCATAAACACACATAGCCAGAATTGCATTGAACACTGACCAACACTTAGCCTTAGCACAAATAGCAACTTGCTCAATCAAAAACTTTGTGTGAAAGCCTTTATAACCTCCTTTACTCACAACATTCTTCTTCAGCAAAGACTGATCCAAAGGTAACATAGCAGCAACCTTTTCTAGATCGGGAAACTTCTTAGAAGGATAGAAGGGAACTTCTTCTTTGACAGAAACTTCCAAAATGAGAGCATACTCTTCCAATGTCGGAGCTAAAAGATAATTCGCAAACAGAAAACACCGCAGGTGAGGGTCTTAGAATTGCACCAGAGTGTGCAGAGCCCTGAACTCATAGTTGGTAACATCTCGGGCGAAGCTCATAATCCTCCCATACTCTCCTCTAAAGTCTGCCAATACCCCGGGTTTTGCCATAGCCGAGATCTTGTGCACAACATCTAAATGAAGCTCTGGGAACTTGTACGGGATGATATTCTTCCTCTCTTCAGTGCCAGTATTCATCATGGACAGTCTTCGGACAACCGGAATCAAAGTTAGGATGCAACCCTACAAATGAACAAACATGCAAAATGATGATGCAAATGCAAACATGGGATCAAGGTATCCATGATGCTCAGAACTGCTGCCGTTCTGCTGACTGAATAAAACCCCAAATATCAGAAACCCAGAAATCTAGAATAACGGCCCATTCCAACTGCCAGAATATCAGGATGATAATAGTACACGGATGAGAAATCCAGAAAACCAGGTAGGTTGAAGGTTTCGGTTACCTGCAGACCTGCAAACACCCATCCCCTCTCACATGTGGGTTCTAGAAAACGGGATCCTCAGTCTCAGATTCTCGATTTGAGAAGCAATAGTACATTCATCCCTCGGGGTATAATACTATTGCCAAACAAAGAGGTCATCCACTGATTTCCCCAAAAATAAGGGTCATCCTATGGTAAGTTCCCAACATTGGGTCCTCAGATCGACGAGTGTAATGGGTTTACCATTTCTGGATTGCCATTATCACATGCCGGGAGGAGAGGCATTGTTGAGTCCTCGGGAGATGGTCGCCAGAGTCGACAGTTTTCTAGGTTATATTCCATCGTCTGCCCCAAATGCACAGGATAGAATATTACCAAGAAAACCTCGTCTGAATGTGGAGTTTTCATGTATACTAAGTCTGGCCAAATGCCAAACAAGTCACACTAGTTTCCCCGCTAATCATAGGTGTATGCTCAAGCCTGGGTATTGGGCTTTTCTCTCATGAATCCAACCCACCCTACAAACAGAAAATCCAGCAGCAGAACAGTACAGCAAAATAATGAAATGCAATGCCATAAATGCAGTAAATACAGTAAAACAGTAATATACAGTAATAGATAACAAAATAAAACACAACAGATAAACACCCAATGAAACCAAACAAACAAGCGCTAGGATTGACTCACAAAAAGGGATGGACCAGCAAGAGGTCAACCTGTCCCCAGCAGAGTCGCCAGCTGTCGCTCCCGAGGATTTGCATCCATAGTACAAACGCGAAAGTGCCGCGGAAAACAAAGTCGCCAGCAATGTGTATTTATCCCAAGAGAGGGAAAGGAAACACTGCATAAACCCGAGGGAATAGAAAAGAGCACGATCTCGCGACCAAGAGAAAAGGGTAAGGGAGTCGGTTACGCGAAGGGAAGGTGTTAGCGCCCAATACGTCCATCGTACACGACGGGATCCACGCTTAATGTCTCGATCAAAGGGTGTCGTCGTCTGGAGCTCCGCTGCTACTGGAAAGGAGAAGAAACGGGAACGGAAAGGAACGAAGAAACGAAGAAGAAAAGAAAAAGAAGTGACTCCATAGGACATCGCTCGTCCTACGCCTACGTACTCCCTCGTGCAATGGGAAAGTCAGAGTCAACGTAGTTCGGACACGAACTAAGGGGGAAGGTTGCTCGCCAAGACATCGCCGTCTTGTGCCTACGTATCCTCAATCGGACGAGAAAGAGGAAATCAGAGCAGTCGTAGTTCGACATAACGAGGTCGGTTAGTGTTTTTTATGAGCGACGTTAGGTTCGCGTCCGGCAGTTAGGGTCGATGCCTGTTTGCGACGAGACGGAAGTAACGTGCCCTTTTCTGAAAATGAGTTTGAAATTAACGATCCCGAAGGATGAAAAAGGTTTTGAGTTTGTTTTTGTGTTTTTTAGACAGAAGTGGATTGAAGTTAGTTCGTAACTTACATTACACTAAAGTCTACCATGCGAGAACGAGTGAATCGCATGGTCGCCCCCAAATGGGACGTATGCTAAACACCCTAGAAGAGGAAGGGAGACCCTTCGTTCTTCATTTCCTACACTTAAGGCTCGAGCGCAATATTCGTTATATTTATTAAGTGTTTTAGAAGTGTTAAGAGATGAGAAGAGAAGACCCACAGGAAAACACTAAGGGAAAACTAAATGTTCCTAATGTTGTCATGCAAAGGGTGATCCTATGGTTAATGAGGCTTAGAAGAGAAACCTACCTAAAGCCTAATGCTAATCCTACTCCAAGCTTAATAAAAAATTAAGTTGGACTAGGTAGCTCTAAGGGGAAAAGAATCCAAGACTTAAACAAGTCTTGAGATCCAAGGGAAGAAAAGAATGAAAGAAACGAAAGAGGAAAGGAAGCGAAGAACTAAAAACAGCAGCTACCACAACGCCCCTGTACCAAAACAGCGGTAAAAAGCAGCACACTAGCAACATAGCTTATAACAGCATGCAATTCAGCACAAGAAAGGGTGTAAAATGTCAGCCATCAGCATATACAATAGCACACGTACACATAGACAGCTGTAGAAATAGGGCAGCATGCGATACATTTGAATACGAATTAAGCATGGCAAAGCAAACACGCATCAAACATCATGTATTGTGATTACCAACACATCATATATCATAGTGAACAACACTTGGAGACAACATGAAAGAAAGTACATCATGAAGGTATCCATAACATTACGCATGTGCACAAAGTTGAAAACAAGCATGTATCTCATGAAATTAAGTGCACACAATCAAGTTCAAACAAACAACTCCAGCAACATCAACAACAAGTCACAATCAACATGCTTAAGAAGTGTGTGTCATGTGTTCATCGCATTAATTAATCAACAACACAAACATAAACATTTATCGACGAAAACCAAAACTCGTGTGTCGAATAATCGTGTTCATGCAATAGTGTCAGGTGCAACAACTCAAGAATAATCCACAAATCATCAACATATTAGTCCATGAAGTTTAGGCATGCATCGGATCTCAAACAACCAAGAAAATGCAAGAAAATACACATTCTGTCCCAGAGTAACCGGTTAACAAATGGTGAGTAACCGGTTACTTAGTTGAAAATCAGACCATTTACGCAAATAATACACATGTTAACCAGTTAACAAACTGTTGTTAACCGGTTACTCTGGGATAGCAGTCAAAAAAATCTGTTTCAAAAGCACTTTTCAGCATCCAATCACTTATGCAAACATCCAAATGAACATGCAATCAATTAATCACGAAATTCACATCAAATATCAGTAATCAAACCCCAATTTCATCAATCAAACAACAAGATCACAAATCAAATCAAGCAAATGGATCAAATCACATCACAAACCAAGGATCTACATTGCATAAGTTGAAATTAAGCTAAATCAACCATAGATCTAAGGAAAACCAACCTACAAGGCTGAGATTTGCCTTGGTGATTGTTGAGCACGAAAATTGGTGAATCCAAGCAAGAAAACCAGAGATCTATACAATAATCTTCAAGATCCTAGCAAGAAACTTCAAGATCCAAGCAAGAACACTCCAAATAATCAAAAGCTGCTCCCAAAAGTGATTCCAAGATCCAAACCAGTAGCTATATCAGAATTGAACCAAGAATGATGATGTGATGGAGGTTTAGCTCAAGAATTCTCAAATTCCAATGAAGAATTTGTGAATCTATGGATATGGAGCTTTGGTGAGAGGTTGAAGATGAAGATGAAAAGTGGAAAAAGTGAGAGAGAATTGAGAGAAATTCTGAAAAATTGGAGAGTGAAAATGATGTAGTGTTGGAGAGGTTTGGAATGAATTGGTTTAAATAACCCCTAGGTTAGGAGTTAAGTTTGGGTTTGGAGTGAGGTTAAGTGAGTGGAAATTGAGGTGAAAAATGGATTAGGAAATGAAATGAGAAATTAGAGTGGAAAAATGCTGGAGAGAATTTGAATTTTGGGTGGAAAATGATGAAAATATCAATTCTAGATCCTTCCCCACGTGCACATGCCAAGCACATGATCACAAATGATGCAAATTTAATTTTTCAAACTTGGCTCAGAGTAACCGGTTAACAAACGGTGAGTAACCGGTTACTCAGTTCAAATTTTGAATCTTGGCGCCTTTTGGAGGGAAACTTGGAAAAGTGACTTCTGATAGCTGTTTTGAACCCGTTAAACCTCTGAAACTCAAAACTTGATATTGCTACTGAGTAACACCTGAAAAGAACACAAATTCCTGCTGACACCTCAGAATATCCTGCTGAAATAATAATGCCTGATACCGGATCGCTTGATCAGAGAATGACCGTTGAAGCTCCTGATTATCAAAACGCCTAATAAGCAAAATAAATGCTCCAAAAGACCTTGAAAACCATCTGCTTGCCCCTGAATACCGCTGAAAATAATGTCGGAGCCGATAACGCCATGAGCTGCTAGAAAATACCTTGATCCCATGCACAAAAGAAACATGCAAAAATGCAGAAATGACGATGCAAATGAAATGAAGCATAAGCCAAAAAGGTTAGCAACACTAGGGCAAATTTTGAGGTGTTACAGCTGCCCCTATTCAAACTTCTTGGATCTGAGGGTATGGAAGCAACGACTTTCAGACAATCGGGATACACGGAGATTGAATACCAAAATAACCTGAAAATTTTGCACCCTGCGGGGAGAATGAAATAATGTGAATACGAGAACGGCCGAAGGCGAACTCGGAAAGGCAAACCTGCCGAAGGTGGACTAAACTTGGGGACATAAGGATAAACGAGAACAACCGAAGGTGAACTCGAAAAGGTAGACCGGCCAAAGGAGGACCACGCTGGGGAGATACAAAGGGTACGAGACCATGCCGGAGGTGGGCTCGAAAAAGAAAGGCCAAGCCGAGGGTGGGCTTTCAAAGAAAGACTAAAGCCGAAGGTAGACTCTCAAACAAAGGATACAAGGCCATGCCGAAGGTGGGCTCGAGAAAGAAAGACCAAGCCGAAGGTGAGCTTTCAAAGAAAGACTATGCCGAAGGTAGACTTTCAAGCAAAGGATACGAGGCCATGCCGAGGGTGGGCTCGAAAAAGAAAGACCAAGGCGAAGGTGTGCTTTCAAAGAAAGACTATGCCGAAGGTAGACTTTCAAGCAAAGGATACGAGACCATGCCAAGGGTGGACTCGAAAAAGAAAGACCAAGCCGAAGGTGAGCTTTCAAAGAAAGACTAAAGCCGAAGGTATACTTTCAAACAAAGGATACGAGGCCATGCCGAAGGTGGGCTCGAAAAAGAAAGACCAAGACGAAGGTGAGCTTTCAAAGAAAGACTAAGCCGAAGGTAGACTTTCAAATAAAGGATACGAGGCCATGCCGAGGGTGGACTCAAAAAAGAAAGACCAAGCCGAAGGTGAGCTTTCAAAGAAAGACTAAAGCCAAAGGTAGACTTTCAGACAAAGGATACGAGGCCATGCTGAAGGTGGGCTCGAAAAAGAAAGACCAAGCCGAAGGTGAGCTTTCAAAGAAAGACTAAGCCGAAGTTAGACTTTCAAACAAAGGATACGAGGCCATGCCAAAGGTGGACTCTCAAAGAAAGACTATGCCGAAGGTAGACTTTCATACAAAGGATACTAGGCCATGCCGAAGGTGGGCTCGAAAAAGAAAGACCAAGTCGAAGGTGAGCTTTCAAAGAAAGACTATGTCGAAGGTAGACTCTCAAACAAAGGATACGAGGCCATGCCGAAGGTGGGCTCGAAAAAGAAAGACCAAGCTGAAGGTGAGCTTTCAAAGAAAGACTATGCCGAAGGTTGACTCTCAAACAAAGGATACGAGGCCATGCCGAAGGTGGGCTCGAAAAGAAAGACTAAAGCCGAAGGTAGACTTTCAAACAAAGGATACGAGGCCATGCCGAAGGTGGGCTCGAAAAGAAAGACTAAGCCGAAGGTGGGCTTTCAAAGAAAGACTAAGCCGAAGGTAGACTCTCAAGCAAAGGATGCGAGGCCATGCTGAAGGTGGGCTCGAAAAAAAGAAAGGCCAAGCCGAAGGTGAGCTTTCAAAGAAAGACTATGCTTTGGAACTGGCGCAGTGTACTTGACCATATAGTCGTATTTTCCACTTGGTTCTCCCAAGGTGTCCCACACTTCTTTGGAACTGGAGGAGTCATCTCTCTCGATGACGTTGACCTCGGGAAAAGCATAGTTGATGAATTCAAGTCCTGCAAACGTTGCAAATTCATCTTCATGTTGAGTATTTTCAGGATGACCTGAGTGTTGATCCCATGATATGGTGGGGACACAGGTACTCTGTTCAATGAAGGTCAGCTGATTTTCATTGTTCGGCTGAATTTTTGGCCCCAAGTCTCCTGGATAAGGTTGCCACATTGGCAGACCATCCATTGGGCCATAGTAGTTGTAGTCAAAGTTGTCTTTCATCAGAGTGTCTTCCTCTAATGAGTTTGGTGGAGCATGGCATCCTTCCGGATCACAATCTCCATATATCATTTCGACATCTGACCGTGGTATAAATCTCGGACTCTGTGCGGGATAGAAAAATGGTATAGGCACCTCTTCCTGAGACATATAACCGTCCTTATTAAGATACGACTTCCATTCTTCATCTGTGTCAGAGGGATCTTCCTCATTGATAGCATAGACTACTTGAGGGACTGGGTGAAGGAAACCTCCAATGTGGAAGAAATCTTGAATGGGATGAAGACTTTCATCGCTGGCAGATGTCTGAGTACAGGTTGCAGAAAAACCAAGACCCTTCTTTGTTGTATTGCTAGTAGGAATGACAAGCTGTCCCCATTCGGTTGTATCGGTACTCTCGACCGCTTTAATAGCATCTTTGTATGAGGAAATCGAAGTTCCTCCTCTGGATTGTTCGTCCTTGTGTAACAAAAGTGCTTGGAACTGGGTTCAGATTATCCCTTCTGGTTCCACATAAGTGGATGACGATAAATTGCTGACGAGCAAGGCCTGTTCCCCATAGACTGTGATGAGTTGGCCGTTCTGGACGAACTTTAGCTTTTGGTGGAGGGTCGAGGTGACCGCTCCAGCCTGATGTATCCAAGGTCTTCCTAATAAACAACTGTACGTTGCCCGGATGTCCATGACCTGGAAAGTGACTTGGAAAGTATGATGACCAATAGTTATGGGAAGATCAACTTCGCCGATAACCGCTTTTCTGGATCCGTCGAATGCTTTGACGACGACCTCGCTGATTCTTATCGGAGGGCCTTTGAATGATAATTGCATCAAAGTGGACTTTGGCATAACATTCAGGGCTGACCCTGTGTCTACCAGTACGCTAGCTAAAGCATCGTCCTAGCAGTTAATTGTAATGTTGAACGCCATGTTATGACGCCGACCCTCTTTGGGTAATTCCTCATCACTAAATCCCAAATTATTGCAGGAAGTGATGTTAGAGACAATACTATCGAACTGTCTGATTGTTACATCCTGTTCCACAAAGGCTTGCTCCAAGACTTTCTGTAGAGCCTCCCTGTGCGCTTCTGAACTGAGTAACAATGATAATACCGAGATCTTTGAAGGAGTATGTAACAATTGATCAACAATGTTATATTCACTCCTTTGGATGAGCTTCAACATCTCATAATTATTTTTCGAAAGGTCGGGATTACTGGATTGACTGACTGATGGATCGGGAGCTTCTGTCTGAAGTTCCTTTTCTTTGTTAGGTTCCCCAACCCCTCGGTTGAAGATTCTACCACTCCGTGTTACTCAACTGATGTCTGCGATGTTCACGACGGAGGGTAATGGAATTTCCTTTCCATTTTCAACTGTCGTTGCACCGTATTTGTAAGGGATAGCCTTAGTTGATTCATACGGTGTTGGTCCCGACAGATAGATGACTACGAGAACCTTCTGATTTTTCTGACCATCATAAGTAATCTCGATCCGTTCCCGGTTGGGAACTTTAGATTCATCAAGTAGAGGGATAATGGCAAAAACATCCCTGGTCCTATGATGACCAGAGATTGTGACAACGTCCTCGACTTGATCGGCAAGGTAGTTCGGCGTCCAGTTGATGGGTCCAGAACCCGGATATGGACGAATCTCTCCACATCCACCTGCCCCTGGAGAGCTGCTCTCACAAGGTAACACCCTTGGTTACTTTCCAAACAGACACTACGACGGTCATAATTGTGTGGTGGCACCTGGCCACGCCCACTTTGAATACAATGTAACCTCACTAGGTTAGCTTCCACTGATCGGACATCCTGACTCTGACGCCGAGTAGGATTCTTGTTACTGATACTAATTTGCTGAGTATCTTCATCCATATAAATTGGCATCCACCAATGATTTAACAAGTACTGAAGTGCCTCCTGGACAAGGGTACAAGCTCGATCATTTTCGTAACCCGCTTTACAGCTTTGATAGTCATGTGATATCAGGAACCCGAGTCGGACCTGTTCAGCATGTAACTCTACCAGGTTGGTATTCATCACGCGAATATCAAAGATTTGAATCATATTGATCTGATAAGGGTTCCTATCATGGTAGTCTTGGATCCATCCAAGATCCATCTGACGCTGTAGGGCCTCTTGTATGAAAGAGCATCCCTGTTTGTTTACCGAGCAAGTCAGACAAGAACTGTAATCATGCCGTGGCAGATTATGATACTGGCTTTGCCTTGAGTGCATTGCCACCAAATTGACATTCATTGCACGGATATCGTGGTTCTGAATGATGTTAGAATTCGTGTAGACCATGTTAACTCCACGAACTCGGTGCTCTTGGATCCATCCGAGATCTATTTGTTCCTGTAGAGCTGCTTGCACCACAGAACATCCTTGATTACTTTTAGAGCAGACATCACATTGATGATAATTATGAGGTGGCACATGGCCATATCCAGTCTGTCTACAATGCATCTTGACCAGATTAGTCTTCAACAAGAGTACATCATGAATTTAATAGACATTGTTAGTCTCTTTCTCAATTAAGTTGACTGCAACCTTCTCGTGTTGAGGCAGTGGGTTTGTGAGAACATTGGGATTCGTATCTTTGAAAGATAAGAGCCCGCTCCTAACAAGCTTTTGCACGCCAGATTTGAAATTGAGACAGTTCTCTATGTTATGCCCTGATCCTCCTTGATGATAAGGGCATGTTTGATCCACCTTAAACCAAAAAGGCGGATTTTTTGGTACTGTAAGAGGAGACTTAGTCTGGATGTGTCCCTTAGCCAGTAGTAACGGAAATAGTTCTGCGTACGACATGGGTATAGGATCAAACCCTGATGGTCGTGTTGTACGGTTGTTGTTATATGGAGGACGAGCCTGTTGAAGAGGTTGTTGTGTCCTTTGCTGATCAGGTTGGCTCTGTGCAACCTGAGGTTGATACGTAGGAATAGGCGCAGGGTTGATAGCAGGAGTTACAGCTGCTACCGGCTGATAACGTCGCCTTTGCTTTCCGAGAGAGATATTCCCAATATCTTGCTCTTTTTTCTTATGGAGAGCACTAACGTATTTTTTAGTACTGCTCGTCGATCCAGTGTCTTTTACCAAACGTCCTTCTCGGACGGCTTCCTCAAGACGTACGCCCATACCCACCATTTCGGTGAAATCACTGGGTGCACTGGCAACCATTCGGTCATAGTAAAATGAGCTTAAGGTTTTTAAGAAGATCTTTGTCATCTCTTTTTCCTCAAGAGGCGGACAAATTTGAGCGGCAATTTCACGCCACCTTTGAGCATACTCCTTAAAGGTTTCCTTGTCCTTTTGCGACATCGATCTAAGTTGATCTCTGTCGGGTGCCATGTCCAAATTGTATTTGTATTGTTGGACGAAGGCAGTGCCAAGATCTCTGAAAGTGCTGATCGTGGCACGGTTTAAACCCATGTACCATTTGAGTGCAGCACCGGTTAAACTATCCTGAAAGTAGTGAATCAGTAGGTCCTGATTCTCCGTCTGAGCTGACATTCGCCGAGCGTACATCACCAGGTGACTTTGAGGGCAAGAGTTACCCTTGTATTTTTCAAAGTCGGGCACTTGGAACTTGTGCGGGACTTTCACATTAGGGACCAAGCAGAGGTCCGCGGTGTCCTTTCCAAATAGATCCTGACCGCAAATGGCTTGCAGTTCCTTCTGCATTTCCAAGAACTGTTCCTGGAATTCATCCATTCGATCAAACATAGTTTCCTTTTTACCAGAAGGTATTGGCAGAATCTGTCCTTCCGGGACAGTGTGCACCACAGGGGGTGGTACCATGACTACGGCAGTGAATCTTGGCGTTTCCCGAAGTTTGTAACCTTCAGGAGTCTTCAGTATGCCCCTGGCATCTTCGCTTTCCCGAAGTTTGTAACCTTCAGGCCCAGCGGCTTCTGTCGTGATTCCCTGATCTTCAGCGATCGGTGGAACATATCCTTACGGGATATAGTTAACAGGTATTCCCCAAGGACGATCTTTTGGCATTTGATACCTAGGATCATACTTCTCCACTATGGGCGTTGAGGTGATATCTGAGATCACAGTCATTTGTAGCTGAGCTTCTGCCATGGCTTGCATGTCGTTACGAAGTTTTCTCATATCCTCTCTCAGAGCGTCGATCTCTTCTTTCAACTCTCTGTTTTCTTCCTCAAGATCATCCATCTTTTTCTGACGATTAGCCCGAGTATTGTACGAATGAGACAGTTTGACTCTAGAACCGAGACACAAACGTGAGATTCGTAGGTAAGAAGAATACGCGATGTGAGAATGATGAATGCAATGATTATATTTAATTGTTTTTTGGTTTAATCAAAATAAACTTCGACAATTAGATTGCAAATATCAAACGGTGGGGAAACCCCTTTTTATTGAATTCAAAGGATTACAGAAATGAAAATACAGTAGATTACAAGGTGCAGAAACAGAAACCTAAGCTAATGGGTCCCGAGTCCTCTCTGAAGAGAAATCGGGAGCTGATTCTGGTACTTGCCTTTTCTTTGACCGGGGCTCTTGGGCCGTTGTCGGGTTGTCATTCCTTTGCCAGGTGAAAGGAGCGAGCAAATTCCTTTGGTCATCTTGATTCTCTACAGCATGTTGCTCCAAAATTTCAATTAGAGCATCTTTTTCTTTTAGTAATTGCTGTATTTTGATGCACTCTACGTCGAGGGTGCGGTACTTATTCTTCCAAGACCTTCCCTCCTTTTGAACTTTGTTGAGAGTAACCTGAAGCTTTTCAGTCTCTGTCATGAAGTACATGATAGATTCCCTCGGCGGAAGAATTCCGTAACGAGGATAAGGCATTTTTAGCTTGAGAGCTCTAGTTTGTACCCAGTGGAGATAAGGCTCCACCGAGACACAGTCCGGTTTTCCTAGAGACTCCCGTCCTTTCTTATGAACGTGTTTCCAAGCGTGCACTATTTCCATCTTTAGTGCTCTGTCATTTTCTCCTTCTTTGAAGAAAAGACCTTCCAGATGAACACCCCATGGGACGTGTTTCATCGGGTATCCAAATTGACGACGAACGAGAACTGGATGGTAATTGATTCTTCCCTTAGTTCCTATAAGGGGTACGTTGGGGAAGTTTACACAACGGTCAATGATTCTGATTCCATCATAGATCCTATTACACCAATCTATATCAGAGTTGGTAAGAGACATGATCTTCTGTGACCAACGTAAGGCACTCTTGCAATCCCAAAAAGCAGCAGACTTGGGCAAGTGGGAGATAAACCATTTGTAAAGCAAAGGTACACATCATGTAATCTCCCCTCCGCTGTACAAATTTTCCAAATGTACAGAATGATACGCATCTGCGAGCAAAGTCGGCACAGGGTTTCCAATGAGAAAAACCTTAATGGAGTTGATATCGACGAAGTTATTGATGTTGGGAAACAAAAATAACCCGTAGGTGAGCAAGACAAAGATGCTTTCAAAAGCATTCACGTTTCCTATACTGGCAAAATACAGGGCTTTCTTTGTCAAGAACTGGGCTGGCAAACCTTGGATACCACCCTTAGCGGTCATGTGAGTCCTGACCTCAGACTCGTCCAAATGAATTGCTCTTACAATGGTCTGATTCTTTGGAATTTCTTCCAGTCCAGAAAATGGAGCTCGATCTGTAATGTGTAGATCAGTCAGATGAGAATACTCCTCCAGCATTGGTGAGAGCTGGTAATCCGGGAATGTGAAATAGTGATAAACCGGATCGTAGAACTGAATGAGCGCATCCATGATTCCCTCAATCACATGGACTCTTAACAGTGGTAGCAAACCTTCGTGTTTGGCTCTGAAGGCCTCTTGGTTTGTGATCATCCTCGCCAAACCTCTTAAATCTTCTAGCTTTGGAACCTTGAAGGTGTACGTATGAGTTCTCCTTCTACCGAAATCCATTAGCATAATCCTTTTCTCTGATATTTGCAATCACAGTCTTAGTTTAATTTGAAAAATAGAGAGACTAGAAGAGAAAATCTTTTGAATGTTTTAATGTTTTTTAGATGAATGCATGAATGCAACACACAAAAACATAGAAAAAACATGGGGTCAAAGGGTCGTTGTCATGAAGTCAAGGCTCTACCCATCCCCAAAGGTTTATACTAAGGTGATTTTTGTACCTGTACTCGTTATCATTAGCTCCTCCCAGGAAAGCAAAACAACAAGCGGATCGCCAGCGAGTTGTAGAGCGATCTTAGAGTAAGTGCCATTCACCGAGAATAGATCACCAGCCTCAAATGAGGGTAGTATCGCGTAACAACTATTCTCGATAATTTCTGCACTACAAAAGGGTTTGGCTCCTCAGCTGCTCAGACATCACAATCGACCCATTGTCTAGGTGAGAGAATGGGTTGCATTAGTCAGCCTCCACTGAGGTTGATGGTCGACCTCGTCGCCATCACTTATCTTAAGTGTATACTCAATCTTTCCACATGCGGCATCACACGCATTCCCATTAGCAGAAAAATAAACACGTATAGCAATTAGGAAAAGCAGTATATATATTTGTCCTAAACATTCTAGACCTTTAAATCTATGAATCCTAAGTTCCTGACAGAAATGGGTTCCCCGGCGGAAGCCCCAACCTGTGGTATTCACACAAGAGATGAAAAGGAAGAAGAAAAACGGAGAGAGGGCCCCACGGTGGGCGCCATTTTTCTGTAGCGAGCGATTTTGGACGCGGTTCTTAAGCGCGGTCACTCTCTGCAGTTGAGTTTACTACAGGTCGATTCATTTTTTATCCTATTAAAGCTGATGAAGGAAGGGAAATAGATGTCTCCAATTAACCCTGCTTGCATACTGAGTTTAAACAGCGGTCTGTTAGGTTACGGATGCGATCAATGTGGGGGCCTTTGTATCGGTTATTTGTATTTTCGCCAATACTGATTTCTCTCTGGGATTTTGTTAGGATACTGCTTCAGATTATGATATATGGGATTTTGGGTTTTTGTTTATTGTGCTCGCTAAGATTTTTCTTTCAATCTTATGCCTACGTATTCCCGTTTACCAAAACAGGGAAATCAGAGCATAGTTCCTCCTATTCTATGGGAGGAAATGGTTGTTTTGGTGTCTTGTTCAAAGCCCAAGACGTGAAGCGAAAGGTAGTTTGTATCTTGTTCAAAGCCCAAGATGTGAAGCTGAAGAGTTTATTTGTATCTTGTTCAAAGCCCAAGATGTGAAGCTAAAAGGTTTGACTTTAGAGAGAATGTGTCATCTCTAAAGGGGGGTTTATATGTCACAACTGTTTATAAAGGAGAATTACTTTAACCGGGATACGCGGATCCTAGCAATGCCATAATTTCCTTTATAGGGGGTTTCCAACCTGAAGGGGAAGACTTTAACTCAATGTAGAGCAATGCTATCTTTCCTTAGGAATTTCTCATGCTAAAAGAGGAACAGTGGCATGGATGTAGATGATCCAGAGGCTTGCCGCTGACAGCAATTAGATGGAAGGAGTTGTTGATGTTTGTGTACTGTGAACGAGGCACAACTTTGATGCTAAAAGGTTGATTGGATCAACCAATGGTTTTCTTATACAAAGCCTAAGAGGAGGCTATTGGCCCAACAAGAGGGAGTTTTTATGTGTCTCGTACAAATCCCGAGAGAGAGGCTAAAAGGTTTTGACTCGACGATGGAGTCTTTTGGTATCTCGTATAAAGCCCGAGATGAAGGCTATTTGACTCAACAAGAGAGTTTCTTTTGTATCTCGTAGGAAGCTCGAGATGGAGGCTTAAATTTGTTTGGCTTAATAAGAACCTTTTTGTATCTCGTATAAAGCCCGAGATGGAGGTGAAAGAGGTGATTGACTCCGCTGGGGAGAATCTTATGTGTCTCGTACAAAGCCCGAGAGAGAGGCTAAACGTTGTTTGACTCCACTGGGGAAAATCATTGTACAAAGCCCAAGAGAAGGCTAACTTCACTGGAGAAGGATCATTATACAAAGCCTAAGAGGAGGCTATGGCGACTGTTCAGTTAAGTGACAGGTCCAGTATACTGATTTTAAAAGAGAAAATGAGTTCTTATATGAGTAACACTGTACTCAGGGATTTTTGATGCGAGGATCAGGGTTATCTCCTGTTCTTTGAGGAAGCGGGAAATCCAAAGGGTATTGAGACTGTCCGAGTCTACGGGTTTCCTTCCTATTTAACGAAGGGGTCACTTGAGAATGTCTTTGAGACTCAAGGATATTAGGCTGTCCAAGTCTAGAGTTTCATCTTTTGTACTATGCTTTGAGAAACAGTAGTAGACTCTTAGAAAGGACTGTTCTATAAAGATGATTAAGTTCTGTTCCTATACCTCTAGGAGGTCCTCGGGACAATTTGTACGAAGCCCAAGAGGAGGTTGGAAACTTTTAAGAAGCCGATCGGTCCTTGTACGAAGCCCAAGAGAAGGCTATCATTCCCGGAGGAAGAGATCATTATACGAAACCTAAGAGGAGGCTGTGAATACTTCTAAGAAGCCGAGAGGTCCTTGTACTAAGCCCAAGAGGAGGCGGGGTTGCTTTTAGGAAGCCTGTGGGTCCTTGTACGATGCCCAAGAGAAGGCCGATGCTTTTAAGAAGCCCGTGGGTCCCCAAACCCCGAGAAATTCAAGGCAAGCTATTCACAAGGAATAGATCAAGTTAGGAAAGTTCGAGAATTTGGAAGAAACTCAAAGATGCCATTCACGGAGAATACATTCATCTCTGGGAGTAGAGTTTCTTGACAATTCCTAATGAGGACAGCCAAAGAGAAGACTGTATCTGGTGATTCTATTGGGGATCTAGTTGTCTATTTCTACGAATAAACGAAACGGCGTCACCTAGTTCTAGACGTAGTTGCCGGGGAAACTCTAAATATCTATACTATTATTACACAGTTGATATGAGTTTATGAAAGAAGACTTACAGCAAAACAACCCCACAATATAGTTATATGTATATGAAAGCGGTAAATGAAAGCGGATAAACACTTACTCGGTTGTAGAGCTTCCATGCTGTTTGGTTAGTTGTTCAACAAAGAAAGATTGAAAACAACAGTATATTCAAAATCAAAGGAGAAAGTGCTTTGAAAAAAAAGAAGATTTGGGGCTTACAGCTCAGGGAGAGGCCCAGGGTTTTACCAGTGATTGCACTGTTTGAATTTGTACAGAGGGACTTATACAAGTGACTGAGGCCCAAAATGGTTTTCTGTACAAAGGGATGGGTCTTACACTCTAATAGAGGCCCAAAATAGGTTGTATTTACAAAGGGTTAGGTCTTACACTCTATTAGAGGCCCAAAAAGTTTTAAAGAAAAAGAGCGGGGCTTATAACACGAGGGTAGGCCCAATTGATTTTTCGTTTAAAAATGGCGATCGCGCCGAGGTTTTCTTTTAACGCAGAGGGACTTATACAATAAGTGAGGCCCAAAATGTTTTGGTTAAAAGGTGATTGGGTCTTACACTCTAATAGAGGCCCAAAAAGTTTTAAAAGAAATGGGTCTTACTACTCGAGGGTAGGCCCAGGGTATTTTTCAACGGATGATGATCGCGTCGAACTTTTTGAAATACAACGGGACTTATACCATAAGTGAGGCCCAAAATAGGTTGTATTTACAAAGGGTTGAGTCTTACACTCTATTAGAGGCCCAAAAAGTGTTTTGAAAATGATTTATGAGGGTTGAATTAATCCAAAAAACCCTAATTTGTTTTCAAAAATGTATTTAATTGAATAAAAATTCAATTAAAATGATCAAAATTGTTTAACATATAAAAAACAAATTGTGATCTTGGATTAATGCTTCAAAAATTTAGTATTGACCTACAAAATAATTAGAAAGCATTAAAAGTTGCAAAATCAAGGTGGAAAAAAATATTTTAAATGTTAAAAACAATTAAAACATTAATTCTTTGCAAAAATATCAATTATATAAAATAAATAATATTTTTGGGATTTTTTGGGAAAATAAAATATTTTAACATTTTTGTGAATTATTAAAAAAAGAATCAACTCAAAATCATTAAAACTCAGAGAGAAATTAATTTTTGAATATATTAAATAAAATCAAAAAATTCAAATATTTGAATTTTCAAAAAAGGGCGCCAAGAACACGCGCGTGTTCTGGGTTTGGCCAGATTTGCATTTTCTCTCCAATCTCACTGAATACTTAATCATATCATGCAATCCACATACCAATCAACTCGTTTCAACCTCACGATCATGTCTATGGTATTTAATTTCATTTAGATTAAACATATAACAAGAAATAATGAAAAATCCTCAAGAACCCTAATTTCTGCATGAAGGCCAGGATTTTTGATACACGATTCAAACAATGTAATTAATTGAGGGGAAACATTCCATGCATGATTATGAACATATGGCCAAATTATTGTGCAGCAAAAATTGCATGGATCATAGAGTTAGAAGAGCTCATGCTTACCACTTGCAGCTGATGATCGTGATTTGTGTTGGAGGTGTTACAACTAGGTTCCAATGATCTGGATAGGTTCCCTAGGTGCCATGGAGTGTGTATGAATGCTTGGAATGGATTGAAATGGTTTGGAGTTGAAGATGGTACCTCAACTGCAAAACTGTCAAGAACATGAGCAATTGGCTGGTGATTTTGTGAAATATGTGTTCCAGATGTTATGTGAGTGTTTGGATCACTTCTATATGATGTATGTGAGGTGTGTGTGTGATTGGTTTGATTGGAAAAGCTCTCAAACTCAAAACCCGATAGTGACTTGCCTTAGAAGGCAAAATTGGAGTGAAAGAAGAGATTTTAAGGAAAGCATCTGTTAGATGACTTTGGTGTACTCAAACTGATCACAATTGAGCTCTATTTATAGTAGAGCAAGTTTGTTTTGGGATCCACAGTGAATGGCAACTGCAGCAGAGGTTTGGCCAATGTTGTCCAATGAGAATCCAAGTCTCCTCTAGCCATTGACTAGAGGTTAGGGCACAGAGCTGTGGTTCCCTTGGTCTTGGATAAGTCTTGACTGAATTCAGTTGAGAATGGCTCAATCCATGCCACCTTGATGCTTCCATTGAATGCTCCAATCCAAAATTGAAGTCTTGTCCCTATTTTGGCAATTCTAGGTTCAACATGCTATTTCTTGTTCCAAAGACTTTGGAGGCTTGGCTCAGTGATTGTCCCCTTTAGATTCAATCCTCAGAGGTGTCCAAGTGGATAGGAGCATTTGGATTTGGCTGATTTTGGCAAATCGACCAAAAGTGCAAAATCTGCCTTGCCTTGGCAGATTTCAGCAAGGCAACTTGCCAATGTCATCTCTCATGACTCAAATTGAATTTGGTAATGTTCTTGGCCATTTTGGAAAGCCCTTACATGATACAACAACTGTTTGAACATGTTTGGTTTTGATCTCTTTTAAACCCAAGTGAAAAATCCCCCTACATTTGGCAAAAAGTAAGGTAAAATCTGACTTAGTGAAATTTTCACTAAGTGTTGGAACAAAATGACTTTTCTTGATTTTGATCACTCCATAACTCAAAATCCATGAGGAATTTGGACATAACTTAGTATAAAGCTTTTGTAGAGGGAAATGTGATCTACAAATCAAGCTTTGAATGGGGAACAATGGCCTTGTGGTTTAGGAGTTATGGTCCTCCAAAGTTGGTACATTAGTGTCACTTTTTCCATAACTTAGAAATTTTTCTAAGTTTTTATGGTTACCCCTTTTACAAGTTATCCCACTTTATTTGATTTTTCTTGATGAATGATGATTCAAATCATACATTAACATCATTTTAGGGTTAAAAATCCATTTTGGTGAAAAATCTCAAAAAGTCAAAGTTGACTTTTGTGCACAGTTGACTTTTTATCAGATGAATTCCAAACTGTGCAATTCCTTAGGAAATCATGTCCTTGACCTAAATCAAACCTGATGGACATGTTCCATGGGTGTCATAGGGTATATTGAATCATGTCTTAGGGCTTGGGAGCATGTCCTGGTCAAAAGTCAAAGTTACAGTTGACTTTTCCCGCGAAACCCTAATTGTGGTGCAGATGAAATTGAGACTTATTGCTCAAGCTTCTTGGATTAATCCATTGTTCCAAATGGATCAATATAGTTCATTAGAGACCCTCAAACCCTCTCTTGAGGTCTTGGCTCATGATTTGCCCTAAAAGTCAACTTAGGGGTGAATTAGGTCAAGAAACCCTAATTCCTGATTTTTTGATGAATGCATCCCCTGAGGCAAAATTGACTTGATGATTGGGTCCATGAGGTTCCATGGAGTATATTAGGCTGTGTTTTGGATCCTTGGCTTGTGCCCAGAGGAAAATTTCCCTTTGGAGGCCCTGATCGACCAAAACCCTAATTTGGTGATACTGGCGATCTTGAGGCTTGATCCACCTAGAAGGGAGCAGCTTTGTGCTTAATCCTTGGAGTGGGAGTCCTTCTTGATCCTTTGTAGATGTTTGAGAGGTTTAGACAAATTGAAGATCATGTCATTCCTTGATTGATCCTTTGTCTAAGGCTCCGAGAGGGCTTGAAACCCTAATTTTGATTGTAGTGGATGCTCACCCATCTTTGGGGAGACTAATGAGGCAAGATGGTTCCTCCATATTGTGATGATGATTTTCACAATGATGGGAAATCTTAGTGGTCAAAATTTGGGGTATAACACTATATCTGAAGATGAGGCGGATTCGAGGCTTTTGTATGTTGATCAGATGATGTTGATAGTTACTTATTAGAAGCAGAGAACAACGTGCTGACTAAAGATATGCCAAGGGTGTCGCCATGGAGAGCCTTATTATTATTAGTAAAGAAAAGGATGACAACATGAGGTTGCGTGTGGATCGGTGAGTAGTATGGAAACTCACAGTTGTGTCCGGGGTAGCTTGAGTTTTGATTTGAGATGGATCGAGAATCTGATAGACATGAGACTTGAAGCATTGGAAAGATGATCCAGTGAGGGAGTAAATGGAAATACGAGACCATGATTTAACCAAGGATGTTTGGTAGAGGATAGTAGTGACTAGTACGCCTTAAAGTGTGTGTAGGGAATATGGATCGTATCTTCCATACTTATTTGGATAAGTTAGAACTGATGTTCATTGTGGATGTTCAGATCTATTATAAAAATTGGAAGAAGAACGTGTAGAGTAATTGAGAATTAAGTTACAAGTATTGAAAGAAGTGGAGTCATATGTTAAGTTACCAAAGTGTGATTTTTGGTTAGCAGAGATGAGTTTACTTGGTTGTGTTAATTCAGATGAGGGTATTGTTGTGGATCCATCCAAGTCGATGTAGTTCTACAATGAGGAAGCTCTGCAGTGGATTAAGGGGAGTATAATATTCTTGGACTTAGTCGGTTATTATCATAGAGTTTTATAGCAGGAATCGCGAAGGGCGCTTAGCACCGTTGAGCGCGCCCAGCGGGTCTGGAAGACTCTCGCCCTCTCGAGGTAGAAGCGAGCGTGCTTAGCGTGAGTCGGATCCCGCTTAGCGTGGTCTGGGAGTGGAAAAGGTGATTTTTCTTGTCGAAATTAATTGGGAATATGTATCCTTATGCGGTTATGGTATGGGGATGCTGTTATGTGTTTAAGATGAGTTTAGTCAGTGTGATAATATAAGATGGTGAAGTTGTAGCTTATGTTTTATGATAGTTGGAGATTCATGAAAGTATCTATCCTATTCAAGATTTGGAATTGGCTGAGGTTGTAATTTTGTTAAGTATCCGGAGGAATTATTTTTATGAATCTAGGTCCGAAGTGTTTAGTAATCACAAGAGTGTAGAATACCTGTTTGGTCGGAATTCCCGATGAGTTAAGTCGAAAGTCATTTCTTATGTCTGCTTGATGGTCAGAAATTGGATGTGAACTTGGTAGATTTGATAGTTGCGAGTAATCAGAGTGGCACAACGAAAGCGTGGTGTAGTGCAGTTTGTTCGTACGTGTGTAACCACGATGTTGGTAGTTTGGTTACATTGAGGTTATGTTATGGACTTTTGTGTTTTTATCTTTGTTGTTGCCTCGTTACCTATGGTGATGGTTCGAGTGCGAGTAGCTAATTCCTATGATGGGGAATTAGGGGAGTGTTTCCTATGGTGATGGTAACGATCGTGTTGTGTTCTGGTTCATAGTGAACCTGTGTGTTCTTATCTTGGTTATTCTTTGTGTCTTGAGTTGGTCGTCGAGTGCATTGCGTGAGCATTGCATCTTGTTGTTGTTGTCGTTAATAAGGTAGTTTGTTGTTTTGTGTTATCCACGGTGTTGCCTTTCGTGGCATGGGAATGGATTAGTCGGATACGAGGACGTATCCGGGGTAGTTCGTATCAGGTGAATTTTCGAGGACGAAAATATTCTAAGTGGGGGAGAGTTGTAACGCCCCGTTTTTGTTTAATTATTATTTGTGAATATAATAATGAGTTGTTGTAGTTGATTGTATGTTTGTTGTGTATTTGTTATGTTTTATGTACCCGTAGTGAAGGGTAGTGGCCTTAAGGATAAGTCTTGGGGTTAGTGGGGGTGTGCGACTAAAAGCGTAGAGAATCGGTGGTGTAGAGTGTAAGATTAATTAATCTATTCTTAATTAATTAGAGTGGTGTAAAGTTGGATATTAGTGGAATTATGTGAGTGATGTGAATTATTATTATTATTATTATTTGATAATATGGATAAAAAATATTAATAATAATATAATGGGATAATATAATGAGATAATTAGATGGGTAAAGGTGTGAAGGACATTGTGGTAATTATGTAAGGGTTAAGTGAGGGAAAATAAGGCAATTCATTATTTGGGGTATATGAGAGAAGTAGAGAGTGAGAAGTCATTATTTGTCATTCCACGCAAAAGAAAAGGCAAAAGGGAGAAAGAGGGAGAAGAGCTAGGGCAAGAGGAAGGAAGGGAGAAGTCATTGAAGCAAGGAAAGCTCATCACTTTACGGTAAGGGTGGGATTTCTTTAATCACTCAAGGGTTAGATGATGTAGGTATGTGGGTAGGAATCATTAGGTTGATGCCATGGATTGTTGTTTGTGGATTGTTTGGGGTTTTTGGGAAAAATCTATAACTAAAAATGTTTGGAATTGATGAAATTTTTGTATTCGAATTGTTGTGATTGTTGTGAATAATGTATATGTGGTATAAACGGGTTTTGATGACTTAAACTGGGGTTATTGGGGTTAAAAATGCAATTTAAGGGTGTGAAATTGCAGTGGGAGAAGTGCTGTCATCCCAGGAATTTTTGGCTGAATCGCAAAGCCCGCTTAGCCCGCTTAGCGCGGTCCCTCCTGGCAGCTCATTTTAAAAACTTCGAAAATTCATAACTTTTGACTCGTAAATCTGTTTGGGTCGCCGTTCGAATCGTTGGAAAGCTGACTTTATGTACCTTATATTAAAATTATTTTCAATGATGGATTTCCAACTATTTGATGTGCCATATGTGTTTCCGTGTAGGTTCCGATGTGTTGAAATGTGAAATGTAGGAGTTAGTCGTAGGAATGTGTGTTGTGATTGTTACTTATAATGTTGCGTGATGTTGTTGAGAAGTTGTTGTAGCATACCATGTGATTGTAATCGTTGTTGCTTATAATATTGTGTGATGATATTGTTGACTAATTATGGTATGATGTGTTGTGACTTAACTGATAAATGCAATAGTTGTTGTTTTATGAAGTTGCATGATGTTGTTGTTGAGTTGTTGTGACGTAACTTGTAAATGCACTAGCTGTTACTTATGTGGTAGTATGATGATGACGTTGAGTTGTTACGGCATGTTATGTGGTAGGCATGTTTTGATGAGCTATATGCATGTTTCGATAAATGCGTGTTGATTGTCGAGTGGTGTTAGCATGATGATGAATGTGCTAGGTGTATGCATGAGTCGTTGTTGCATGTTGTCATTGATGGTGCACGGCATGTGCATAGTTGTGGGATGGCGTGCCCAGGTGGGGTGTTATCGTCTATCTGAATTCCTTGATGGAATCGTTGTTGTTGGCGTGATTGTGTGCCCAGATGGGGTGTAAGCAATCACAGTTGTTGGTGCGATCATGAAAGATGGGTCGCACGTGACCATGAAACAGGGGTCGTTGGTGTGATCATGAAATAGGGGTCATACTTGACCATGAAACAGGGGTCGAGAGTTCCGACGGGAACTGTGATCATGAAACATGGATTGATTATGGTACCACGTGCATTGAGTCTAGTTGGTGTCCCTCTGCATTACTCTTTGATAGTTGTGTTGCATTGTGATTGGATTGATTATCTGTGTTGTGTTGAATTGTGTGAATTGTGTTGGAAGTGGTAATGTGGGTGATATACTTAATAATTTATGCTCTTATATTTATATCATCTTTCCGTTTTGTTTGATTTGAGAATCTCACCCCTTCTATTTGAATGTTGCCTCCACGTGGATAACGTGCAGATAATCAGGAGTAGTGTGGAAGTCGTGGTCGGTGAAGGCGAGGTGCTTCACTTTAGTTTGGAGTCTGCTCTGATATGTAACATTGGGAGTTGGGAACGCTTTATGCATGATTTTACCTTGTTAAAGAATTACAGTTACCTTTACATTTTTGACAACTAATATTTTGATTAATTGAAACCGTTATATTTTGTTGATCACAATGAGGAATTTCCGCTGTGTAATAAAGATGATTATTGGATTAAAGTTGCATTAATATTTATTATACGTTGCATGTCTTATTTATGAGCAAGTTCTTGTTGAGTAATACCCTTTTATTCCGAGTTGTTTCGTTTTACTCTGATTTTTCGATTAAATTATTCGGGGAAATTTAGGGTGTTACAGGATGTCCCTCAGCTGTAGGGGCTACCCCAACTCCCTCTGCGCCGGAAACCTCGGCTATAGACTGCATCTGCTCACGTCGGACAGATGCGTGCTGAGCTGTCCATCCATGTATGATACGATCGCCTCTGCCAGCCATCTAATTTGCAAAGCATAATAAATAAATTAGAATTTTTTAAAAATAATAAAACAAAAACAAACAAACAAACTAAAAAAACCAAGTGTCTTTCGGATGTGCACATCCGGAAATTTGCAAAATATTTAACGTTGGGTGTTTCCGGATGTGCACATCAGGAAGGACACAAAATTTTTAACGTTGGGTATTTCCAGATGTGCACATCCGAAAGCACTCAGAATATTTAACGTTACAATCTTTCCGGGTCTACACATCCGATACGTATTTTGAAGTTCAAAATGGCAGCCATGGCTACTGTACCATTCAAAAGGGCATTTTAATGCCCTGATCGTCCGTTTGAAGCAGAAAACAAGACCTACATTGTCTCTAACCTATGTTATTCATACCACCTAACAATTTTTACACCTAAATGTCTACTCTAAATTGATTACTCAAAAATAACTTTGAAACTCTAAAATTTAAAAACTTACTGATTAAAATGAGATACGGAGGATTTGGAGTGTCTTGATCGTTGTAGAAGTTTCTCAGCGCCGAAATCGAGTGGAAAAAATGAGATTTGTGGGATTGAGAATTTAAGAGTTTGAGAGAGTTTGGAAAATGAAAAAGTGAAGAATGAGGGGAGGAAGAAGGTCTGGCGCGAATTAATAAGAAATCCTTCCGGAAGTGCACATCAGAAATGTTTTCGGATATGCATATCCGGAACACATTAACGTTTTTTTAAAAAATTGGTGCGTCCGGATGTGCATATCCGGAAACTGGGGGCAAAAAAAAATTTCACGTGGTGCCTAAGAAACTTGGGTAGTGTATTAAGAAACCCTCTTATAAAATGGATTGTCCCATGAATAACCAAAACGACGACACATATGATGTAACTACTAATCAAAATGATTGTTTCAAGAATAACCACTTATCATAGTACTTTATGTCACCAAATTCTTCTGAGGCATTAGTTCGTATTCAACACATAATCTACCATCTTATTTGAGGCATAATCATATTTAATCATAAAGTACATGATCTCGCTATGAATATCCAGCTAGAGAAATAATAAAGGATTTTATTTCTTCCATACCATCTCTCCCTATAAGGCTCAAATATTGTTCATAAATAAAGGATTTCAATTGTAAGTGGAGTATGTGACTTTTTCTTCTTGTGTAATGTTAGGTTACACTAAGGCTACAATTTAGATCTAAGTTGCATATGAATAAATAACATAAATAACTTTTCAGATTTTTCTTAACCTCAAATCACAATTGACACACAATATATAGCTAGGGTTTAGAAATTAGTTGGGCAATGGGCCACTAAACAAACCATAAAAAAGTAAACTAGATAAATGCTAAAGATACCCCCCTTTAATGATAAAATTCGTTAAGTAAAACTGATTTCTCTCTCTCTCTCTCTCTCTCTCTCTCTCTCTCTCTCTCTCTCTCTAGTGGGCCTCTTCTTAACGTACTCATTGGGTTAATGAGAACCTTGTCCTCAAGGTTCATAGATGAGAGACCATGGGTTAGAAAAGGGTGTATGTCGGAATTAAGGGTTATTGGGCTGGGTTGGGAAGGATAAGAAGTTGGGAGGGATTTAGTCGGTGGAGGACACATGTTCGATTTTGGTGTAGCTGCGGATGTTGTAATCTTAATAAAGGGGGAAAGTTTTTTGGTATGTTTTGGGGAGAAAGGATTAAGTGGAATGGGTGGTGAGGAGTTAATGGGTCTGGTAAGATTGAATTGGGAGAGAGGTGATGGGGACCAGTGGCAGGTTGCACATGGCTTCAGACAGAAAGATGTTGGGGAAATGAGAGAGGGGGGATAGTCTTCTGTGTGTATGGCCCTCCATTACGTGAAGGCGCAGAGTTAGGATGGAAAGGGTATTGATGCGTGTACTTTCAGGAACGGCTTAGAGAATTTGGGTTTTGCATCTTTGATTTTTTACTCAATGAGTTTGGCTAGGCCAATAGCTTGGGAGATTGAAAGTGGTCTATGAATGGCCATCTCATTACGAATTTCAGGGGCAAGGCCAGAAATGAAACAATTTAAAATTGCATCCTCGGAGTAATTCAACAACCTGATTGCCTAATTTTTCAAATTGAGTTTGATAATCAACAACATATCCATCCTACTTTAATTTAAATAACTCTGCTTGGTGATTATCATACGTTGAAGGACCGAAATGTAATTCCAAAGCTTTGATGAACGAAAACCAATCTGTTAATAATTGATTTTGATGCATCCATTTTAACCAGCCCAAAGCATCATATTTCATGTAAAAGAAGATAAAAGATAATCTATTTTCTAGTGGCAATTGATAAAATTTTAAAAATTGGTCAGCTTGAAACAACCATTCTAATGGGTTTGAACCATCAAACATTGCAAGTTCTAGTTTAGGAGTCTTAAATGGGGGCATTGGGAGCATTTGAGGTCTGTGAGAATACAATATTTGTTGGAAAAAGGGAAGATTATAAGGTTGTGTGGATGGTAAAATAGAGGGCGAGGTGATGTAGGTTCAATAGGGTGGTGGTTGGGCAGCTCCGTTACGCATTACTGTGGTGACAATAGGTTATGGGGGGTGCGAAATGTTGCTGAATGTCTCAAGGGGGTGTTTGTTGGGGAATTAATATGGGTAACAGGTGTTGTTACCATAGAAGTGAAGGATGGGTTTTGAGTAATACTTGATGAACTTGCTGCTAAGTGAACAATAGCAGTAAGTTGTCGTTCCTTTGCTATAGCTATTTTGTTGAGAATGGACATGAAAGAGTCATATCTAGCATCTTCAATTTGTTTATCATTATCCATTCGTTAGTGGATCTGACCAAGATGTTGCTCCATTTCAGCATTAACTTTGTCAAATATTTCATCTAGTTGTTGTTGGATCTGGTTTATAGCATTGTCTAGGTGAACTTGGGATGTTTGGACAACTTCTTCTACAATCTCTCTAGAAGAAGGATTAGGGGTTTAGGGGGAGCTATGAATTCAAGAGATGAAAGCACCAATGTTAGGTCACACTAAGGCTACAATTTAGATCTAAGTTACATAAGAAATAACTTTTTTTTAATATTTTTCTAAACCTCAAATCACAATGGACACACAATATATAGCTAGGGTTTATAAACTAGTTGGGCTATGGGCCATTAAACAAACAATAAAAAAAGAGTAAACTAGATAAATGCTAAAGATACCCCCTTTAATGATAAAAATCCTTAAGTAAAACTGATTTTTTTCTCTCTAGTGGGCCTCTTCTTAACATGTACAATATGATTAACAATCAACAAAAAGTGGTGATGATGATTTTGAATGTGAGTTGTTTAATAGAATGCCTGAGAATAAATTGGTGGCCTTGAGTATTATGATTAGTGGTTATCTGTGAAATAATTGTATTGATTAGTGGTTAAATGATTTTTATCAAATGCTTTGTTTATTCCCATAACAATCGTTTTGATAAAGCCTTATAAAGATTTTGGTTTGGATGAATATTTGAGTTTGGGTGATGCATATGGGAAAAAAACTTGGATGTAAAGAAGAAACCCAAACGTATGTCTCTAATTCGATCAATAAGCAAATTACCTACAATTTTGCTCAATGGAAATTTCAGTATATATATTAATAATAATTAATAATAATAATAATAATAATAATAATAATAATAATAATTTGTAATAATTGAAAAATATTTTAATTTTTTTTAAAATTGTAGTGTTATAATTGCAAAAGGCCTTGCCTAGGGCGATACGTAGACTACCCTAGAAGAGGCAACGATAAAATGTCACCAAATGGAGGTATCACCTTGCCCCATGGTTTTCCTATCCCTCCTCGTCTTAAGAAACGTGGAATAAGATGTTTCTTGGGAAGAGAGAAAGTCAGTGTCATCAATTGACCAACGTCTCTTTTGGAAATAGGGATTCAACAGTCCATCATTGACTGAGTGAGCAATGACCCTTTCTAAGAAAACCCTAGGTTCAAAGGTCCCCTATAAATAATCTTCCTCCAAAGGGGAAGAGAGGTCATTATTACACCCTAAAAGCTTAGTGCTTACCAAAGTCACAACACACCACTGACTATAGCCATACGCTTGTTCCTAAGCACCGCAGGTCATCTGTCGAGCCTCTCAACTCAAGTGAGTAGGACTCCAAAACTACCTCAAAACACCACCATATAGGGCTTATCTTCGTCGTGGACAAGTCATAACCACCATATAGTGTTATAAACCTACTAAGGCCTTTGAGTCTCCCTGCCCTTATAAAGGGAACACACACACCTGTACTTTTTAACCAGTATAGTGACGCCTACCGTGGGGCCCCGATAAAACTAAATTGGGCCACATCTTCACTCCAACCCCTTCCATATTACTTTTTAAGATGTGCGCCAAGATCCTACATTATGATACCAACTCAAAAAGAACGTCAATTTGTTCACCTGGGCCCCTTCAGACATGTCAGGCATATACACAAAAGTGGTGAGTCATCACCTTGCCATCCGTCCTTACCCAAAGCCAGTAGCTCAGAGGAAGCGGAAAGTAGGCAAGGATAAGAGGTAGAAAAACTATCTAACGTCAGATTCATTGCTGAAACAAAATATCCCACCTGGTTGGGCAACGTGTTTATGGTTCAAAAGGCCAACAACAAATGGCGCATATGTATGGACTTCACAAATCTAAACATTGTCTGTCATAAAGACCCTTATCCACTACTCGAAATTGATAACCTCATCAATGGATCATCAAGCTACTGCACATTGAGGTTCATTGATGCATATCCAAGATACATCCAAATTAGGATGGATCCCTTGGATGCACCTAAAACACCCTTCTTGTCAAATCATGGCAACTACTACTACAATGTCATGCCCTTCGGCCTTAAGAACGCTGGTGCCACCTTTTCTCCCATCATATAGGATGGAACTTGAAGGTATACGTTGACGACATAATTGTTAGAACTGTGGAAGGGCACAATCACGCAGACAATTTAGAGGACATCCTACAGATAGTGAGGAGCTATGATATACGCTTAAACCCATCAAAGTGCTCCTTCGGGGTTCAAATAAGGAAATTCCTAGGGTTCATGGCTTTAAGAGGGGTTTAGCAGAATAATTCTAATAAACAGATCTTGATTAAATCATTAATCATAAATAAAATTCACCAAAATAATGATTCAAGAATTACCTCTTGTAGCGTGTTTTATCTTTGATCACGAACGATGAAAGATACCGGCGTCTCTTCGTAGTTCATACTAGTGTAAAGTGGAAGGCGGTGTTGGCAGTTTTCAGATAACTACAAAATTGACAATTATGATTGCAAGGGAAAAAAACTTCTCTATTTATAGTGAACTACTGCAACTCTGATGCTCTTATTTTGGAATTTTTCAAAATAAGCCCAATCTTATTTAATTAAATTATTTTAATTAAATAAATATTATTTGTATTTAATTAAACTCTTTTAGTTAAATAAAATAAAATATTAATTAAATTAAATCATATTTAACTTAATCAAATGTCAATTATCATTTATTTAATCAATCATATTTAATCAAATAAATTATATATGTGTTAATGTATTAAACAATTTAAATACTATTAATACATAATTAAATTAAATCTTATTTAATTTAATTTTCCATTCCACTATCAGTACTCTGTGCGTGTGACCCTGTGGGTTCTCGTAACGTTGACAATAATATTAAATTACCTATTTAATATTATAAACATTGAGTGATATCTAGTAACACATCACTGCTACCCAAGTGACGAGAATGTCGTGTGATCTGACATAACCTTTCTGTGATAATGAACGTGTGTATAATTACCCTTTTGCCCTCATATCTATATTGAACACAATGCATAGAATGTGTCACCCTTATATAGTCCAATATTGTATTCCTTGATCCTCGAGTATACTTGATAACAACAAATAAACTTAATGTCTCATATTAACTTATTTGAGCACGACCATGCATTTTACAATCATACTCTATCAAGGGCCCCACAAATATTACTCCCGTGTATATAGGAGGGAAAAATGTCTTCTAGGTCACTCATGTCTCTCAATATGATTTGTAAAGTACCCATCAACCATCTTTATTGTCATCTTGTTACGGACAATGTTTGATTGACAATAAAGTACTCGACTCCATATCTAGGGTCCATAGTGGTTTCAGGTTGAAGGGTGGTATACACCACTATCACTATGAGAATAACTTATGACACTTACATAACAAACTATGCAGTATTCTCATGATAGGTCAATCCAGCATAAATATTACTCATAATATTTATACCTACGTGAAGACTTAATATCTCATATCCATGACCAGTGAGATACAATCATCAGGCTACTCATATAATACTCTCTATGCATTAATGTTGTCCTATCTGACAGTAAAACTTTACTATAAATACTTTAAGAATAACATCCTTATATTTAATAAGATCTCACAATTAAGTCACACTTAATAGATTATTAAACTGACTAATTATTCTAAGGACTTTATTATGTCATATACAAATAACATAATAAATACAATGCCTAATACACACACACACACACACACACACACACACACACACACACAAACACACACACACACACACACACACACACACACACATATATATATATATATATATATATATATATATATAAAGCATATACAACCAATACTTATTGGCTATTATGGCTTACTCCAACAAAAACCACGTAGACGATTTAGAGGACAACCTACAAACAGTGAGCAGGTATGATATGCACTTAAACCCCTCCAAGTGCTCCTTCGGGGGTTAGTGTAGCGTGTGATTTTCGTCGATGACGCGACCACCTTATCGCAATGGCTGGAATTGGGTGTTACTTTCTGATTTCTTATTTATCCTATGAAGCAGGAAAGGAAAGGGAAGCTATCTAAAACTAACTTTGCACGCAAATGTTTTCTTTAACAAATGCTAAGAGATTGGGGGGTCCGGGGTCAGGTTATACAAAGGAAAGTTGTCAATTAACCAATGTATATATGGTTATCCATAGATCTTCTATTACTTATTAAATATTGTCTGGTGTTTATCTGTCATGGATTGGTAAAGTTTCTCCTTTGGGATTATTGAGAGGATGTTTTTGTTGTTTTTGGTTTTTTCTGTTGTTTTTGCTAAGGTATTGGACCTAAAGTTTTTGTTTAGTGTGCTCACTAAGATTTCGCAATCTTATGCCTACGTATTCCCGTAAAGAGGTACAGGGAAATCAAAGCAATCATAGTTCCTCCTATTTCTATGGGAGGAAAAAGATGTTTGGTGTCTTGTTTAAAGCCCAAGATTGAAGCTAAAAGTTTGTTTGTTTGTGTCTTGTTCAAAGCCCAAGATTGAAGCTAAAGGTTTTGACTGAGAGAGAATTTATCATCTCTAAAGGGAGATATCTGACCTGTTTATCACAAATGGGTAACTGATTATAAAGGAGAATTACTTTAATTGGGATGCGGTATCCAGCAATGCCATAATTTCCTTTAAAAGGGGATTATCCTGAAGGAGGAAACTTTAACTCAGTGTAGAGTAATTCCATTTTTCCTTAGGTGTTTTTCATACTAAGAGAGGGACATTGGCTTGGATGTAAATAATTCAGAGGCTTGCCACTTACAGCAATTAGATGAAAAAAAGGGATTTACAAGGATAAGAGATGGACTACAGCTTGGATTTTTGAATCAACAACTGTGCCACTTATAGCAATTATCTGGGTTTAGGGTTTTGTTTGATTATCTGTTTTGACATGTGATATACAGAGTGATGTCTTCCTACAGAGAGATTTTGATTTCCTCTGAGGGGATGTTGATTTTTGTGTGCCTTGATCAAAGCCCAAGGTTGAAGCTAAAGAGGTTGACTCTGCTTAGGGAGATCATTATGCAAAGCCTAAGAGGAGGCTGAGAAGAATTTGACTCTTCTGGGGAAGTTTTTATCTGTCTTGTACAAAGCCCAAGATTGAGGCTAAAAGAAACTGACTCCACTGGGGAATATTTTTGTTTATCTTGTACAATGCCCAAGATTGAGGCTAAAGAAATTGAATCTACTAGGGAGAGGTTTTATCTGTCTTGTACAAAGCCCAAGATTGAGGCTAAAGAAAACTGGCTTAACAAGAAAGTGTTTTATTTGCCTTGTACAAAGCCCAAGATTGAGGCTAAAGAAAACTGACTCAGCTGGAGAATATTTATGTGTCTTGTACAAAACCCAAGATTGAGGCTAACTCTACTGAGGGATAATCATTATACAAAGCCTAAGAGGAGGCTGGGTGGAGAGATTTCTTATATGAAGCCTAAGAGGAGGCTATCTTCTGCTGAGGATTATTGAAATCCAGAGACAGGTCCAATATGTATTGGGGAATCTAAAGAGAAATCAACTCTTGTTGGGGATTGAGGAGATCAGATGCCTTGAGGTTTTGATCGAGGGTTTATTAATGGTGATTTGACCCTAGCTGGGGAATTTAAAATGAAAGTTTAAATATTGAGTTTTAAAACCTATGAAGGTTTTAACTCTGTTGGAGATTGATGAAATGATCAGGGTTTCCAAGAGGAGATGAGACTTTCCAAGTCTACTGGTATGGAAAAGCACTACTAAGAAAAACCCATTTAACAACGGTTGGGAATGACATATAATGACGTGGGCGAAGGCGTTGTTATGTAGATTGTCGCTGTAAGTTCGCTGTTTCTACAAAGGTCTGGAAACCGTTGTTGTATTCAGGAAAGCGCGCGTTATATTGCAACGATTAGGTATTTCAACCGTTGTCATATATATTAACTATCACAACGGTTATGAGTCTCAACCGTTGTGGAATGTACCCTTAGTTTATTATATACAAATGTATATTGCTTGTTTTACCATACACTTAATTAAGGAAATACAACCATTAAAATTGGTAAAGAACTATATAATCTGAAAATTAAACTGTTCTTGAAAACCAACTTAAACACACCGCTGTTTTCCGAATTGCATCCATTTCATTTCAGCACATTTTATGTTCCTTAACATAAAATTTATGGTTCAATGGTCGGTTTCCTTCAATCCATCGATATCTTTTATTATAGTTTACCTCATCATCGCCACAAATCATCGCAATTTTATCATCATAACAATCATGATCTTAACAACACGATGATTAGTGACGACGATGATGTAAAGTAGAATTGTAGATATCGATGAATTGAAGCAAACAGACCATTGAACCATAAATTTTATGTTAAGGAACATAAAATGTACTGAAATGAAATTGATTCAATTCGGAAAACATTGACATGATAAAGGTTGGTTTTCAAATACATATTAATTTTCAGATTATAAGTTTCTATATCAATTTAACTGATTGCATTTTCAATAAAAGGATAGTGAAACAAATAATATACATAGTATATAATAAACTAAATTTCATATACAATATCAGAATGAATTCATATATGTACCTTATCAAAATGAATTCATATATATGTACCACCATCATCATCAACATGTGAAACAAACCCTAAGAAGTGGGAAGCAATAAAGAAAATTAGTTAGTATTCAAAACAAAACAAGTAAAAGTTGAAACAAATTAAACCCTAAGAAGTGGGACTGTACCATTACAATGAAGTTCACCTTGCTTGTGAAGCATTGAAGTTGAATCTGCACAAAATAAGAACAATTAACAAAAACAACATGAAGCAAACGAGATAATGGGAACTATGTAACAAAAAGATTGAAGTAGAAGAATACATTATTTTCCATAAACAAGCAAAAGTTGAAACAAAACCCTAAGAAGTGGGACTGTACCATTACAATGAAGTTCACCTTGCTTGTGAAGTGTTGTACCCCAAATTTTACCCTCAGATCCTCTGATCATCTTTCATATCATTTTAGGTCATCTGTCTTAGCATTTGGAGTCACGTAGTCCATTAATCATAGTCGCGCATTTTTATCTAATTTGGTCACATTTTCTCTTTTATTTTTATTTAATTGTTTCATGAGATTTAGAATCTTTCTTTTTTAATTTAGAATTTTTTCTTTTATTACTTTTAAACCACGTGTTTATTTAAAATTTACTTCTTTTTTTTCTAAATACAATTTATTTTTAATTATTTATTTCTATTTTTTTATTTTTATTTTTATTTTTATTATTATTTTCGTCGTCATTATTCGTGCCATTTTCACTATTATTATTATTATTTTTTTTTTTAAAAAAAATTAATTATTATCCTTATTATTATCCTTATTATTAATTCTTATTATCTGTTTTGTTGTGGTTATTATTTAAATCCCAAAAAGAAAAAAGAGAGAGTTGGTTTCCATGGAAAAGTCTCCCGCGCACCATTTCCCCACGTCAATCCTGCTATCAACAAAACATCACACACCGCTGTCCAATCCCACACGCCAACTTGCAACCTTCAAACTCTCTTTCCTACAAAGCTAGTTTCCAATGCCCTGCACACCTCAACAAAAATCTCTACACCGAAAAATAGCCTGCAAATGAAAGAGACTTGTCAATAGAGCTAGGTACTTGAAAACTTAGTGAGGAAGTTTTTCGATTCAAAAAGAAAAAAAAAGAAGAAATGACAGTATGAAAGAGGGTAGAACAAAAAGGATTTGTATTGTTTTTAAACCAAAGGGGATCTTCTGAACCCTAAAAAGTTCTTCTTCTTCCATTAAGCCTCAATTACCCAAAGACCCTCCATCCTCCCTATTCTTCGACCACCCTTCAACAACCGTGTAATCCCTTCCTCATCCTTTTGAACTAAGTTTCAACAAAACACTAACCTCATACCTTCATTGCTTCAACTCACATTCAAAAATCCAGAGCAAAAGCCCCTCCTTCTTTTTCCTCCATTTTCGATTCACTAACAACAACCGTAAACCCTTTCCAATCTGCAAAACTCCTCTGCCATCAATAAAACTTCACCTACCAAAAGAAACCAGCAAGTCCATTTTGCTGCTATAAAAAAAAGAAAAAGAACAACAATTGCGACGTCCACCATCCTTCATCGCCGGTTTTGTCAACAAACCCCTTTTTTTACATCTTCCATTCTTCAGCAAACCATAAACGCCAACAACCCAAATCGCAGAACTCGAAACATAAAGAGTAGAAGAAGAAAATCACGCGAAACGAAGCGAATCCATAACAACACGTCAATAATCTTGAACACAAACAAAACTCACCTAAAGCAAAATCTGAGAATCCGAACCAAGGCAGAAAGAGTGAGTCACAACCAAATCGAGATGAAATCAGAGAGAGGTCCAACGAAATAAGGGCGAGATGGAAGAGTTTGACGAGGTTGAGACATGAGTTTTTGTGTTTCTTTCCTCCTTTTGTTTTGAACTGATGCTTTGACTCATTCTTGTAAATGATTTTCTGAAAAGAGGAGAAATCCATTTTCTTTTAATAACCCTTTTATCCGTTTTCATTTCAACGGTTCGATGATGGTGTCCATCTCTGATCACCACTATTGCTGCCAATCACACTTTGGGTTGTTTCATTCTGAACGTTTTTTTTTTGCCCCATGGACCATGATTTTTTTTCTACTAGCACCACTTCTTTGCTAACTAAGCTTTGATTTGGATCAGTGGGCTTTCAAGCCCATTCCATATTCATACACCCACATATAGTCCAGCGCCCCTCTCTGTTTTTGTCTGAATTTTTTATTTTCTTTTTTAATTTTTCCTTTTTGTCTTACTAATATTTCTTGTTCTAGCTAAAAATGAATCTCTTTGTTTTTAGTTACCTTTTTGTGATTTCATAAATTTCATTCTTTATTTTGGGCCAAGGATATCACAAAATTCATGACTTGGTGGATTTATTTCAAATCACTAAAAAATCTTGATTAGTATGAGGGCTATTTTTTATTTTTGTTGGTCAATGAAAGTCAAACATCAAAAGATTATCGATTTCTTGATTAAATCTTGATTAAGACGAGACCAACTTTATTTTCATTTCGATTCCATTTTCTTTATTTTAGGTCGATGATATAATAAACTTCACGGTTTGGTTGATTTCATTAAATCGACAAAACTTTGATCAATGTGAGACCACTCTCTTTTTATTTCAGTTTCATTCGCTTTTTAGTCAATGAACGTCAAGAATCATGGTTGTCAATTTTATTGATAAATTATGATTAAGACTAGACCATTGTAAATTTCATTTCATTTCAATTTTAATTGGACTACTAACTTTTCATTTCTCCCTTTGGTGGGACTTGTACATGTTCCCTGATAAAGTCTTGTGGACGACTCCTCTGTTTTTGTTATGATTATGGCTGCTTGTTTCATTTGACACTTCTTCAATACTCTTCCAAAGGAAAGACTTTCTACTTGACTCATGAGTCATAGATAGCTCATACACCATCTTGGCCTCCTAAGAGCCATCTTCCCCCTAGGCCTCCTAAGAGCCTTTATCCTTTCTTGGCCTCCTAAGAGCCATGAATCTCACCACTTAGAATTAGGTTAGAGTTCTTAAACTCTATGTGACTCTCATCATCATGAGTGCTCACTTTCCCTATTACAACTTAGACTTAGAGAGTTTTTAAACTCTATATGAGTTCATACTCATTCCCCTTGGAACTTTGGCCATAGTCAATGGTTCCTCACCCTTAGTTAGGTGAACTACAGTTGCTCTGATTCTTTATTCAGATACGTAGGCACAAGATGCGACGTCTTGGCGAGCAAACTTAGTGTACATACCAATAGGTCTTTACCTTTAGCAGATATCTTAGCAAGCAAACATCACATAACACAAACTAAACAAGAGGTTCCTATAGAGTACTACAGATACATAGGGTGCTAATACCTTCCCTTTGTATAACCAACCCCCGAACCTAGATCCTCATAGGGTTTTCTTCGAACTTTACCATTTCCTTTGGATAAATCAAAGCTCGGTGGTGAATTCAAAGAAATGTGATGCAAGTTAATAAATAGTTTGTTATCCGATTCTCACCGCAACATGAAGCATTGAAGTCGAATCTGCACAAAGTGAGAACAATCAACAAAAACAACATGAAGCAAACGAGATAATGGAAACTATATAACAAAAAGATTGATGTAGAAGAATACCTTATTTTCCCTAAACAATATGTACATTACGCTTGCTACCGCCAGCATCATCAACATGTTCATCTAGTTTTAGACTCTGCAAGAAGAAATTCAAGGAGGAAGAAGCTTAAATCAAAAGCTTCATACTTCTTGAATTTCTTTTGGCGGATTCTAAAAAAAGATGAAGTTTGCTGCCAAAAATGTAGAGAAAAAATCGGTGCTAGGGTTTCACTGTGAAGGAAACGGCGTTTCTGTCAATAAGGGAATTTCTTCCCGGAGTAGAGAACAATCTGGAATGATTTAAAATTTTCTCCGTTTTAAAAAAAATATCGTTCCAGAATATCAACCATTTACAAGATATCATCATTGCAAGCACTAAACTATCAGACTTTTCATCTTCAACTTCATCTATAAATAGACAATTTTACATTTCTTCATAATATATTCTTCGTAACAATGAGTTCTACAAATGAGAATGCTAGAAACATCACCAATGAGGAATGTCAGCCGCCAAATGATGAGGTCCAGCCAGCGGCCAACGTCAAGGATTCGTTAAGGGTGAGGAAGGATAAGAAGAAGAAGAAGAAGAAGAAGCTGAAGAAGAAAAAGATAAAGAAGAAAAGGAGAACTGTTTATATGATCAAACTATTCTCTTGCATTTAAAAATAGAAAAACAAGGATGAATTTTGAGTTTTGAGGTTAAATCCCCGTAACACTAACAAAAGAAATAAAATATATGTTTAAAATCTAAAAATATGGAAAAAAAAAGTAGTTGCTGGGAATCGAAGCTTGTTACATGTATTACAACGGTGTTTTAATACAAGCGTGTTTAAAATGTAAAAATATGGAAATAAAATGTAGTTCCTGGGAATCGAAGCTTGTTACGCACCATGTATTACAACGGTTTTTTTAAAACGACCATCGTTAAATATGGCTTTATAAATCAACTACAAAATTTTTAACCTATTACAACGTTTGGATACGAATCCGTGGTAAACCTGGCGTCGTTAAATGGGTTTTTCGTAGTAGTGAAGGTTGATCTTTGTATGATGCCCATGAGGAGACTGATGTTTTAAGGGATGAAGGTCAACCCTAGAATAGTCTGATGATTTGAGTTTTTAGAGGACTGCTCTAGCAAAAGATGACTAAGTTCTCCTATTCCTGTAGGAGGTCTTTGGGTCCTTGCACTAAACCCAATAGGAGGCTGAGAACTTCTAAGAAGCCTGAGGGTCCTTGTACAAAGCCCAAGAGGAGGCCGAGGATGCTTTTAGGAAGCCTGTGGGTCCAAACCTAAGAAAAGTTCAAGAAAGGTTTCACCGGGAATAATCCTTTCTTTAATGAATAGTTCTAGGGTTTGAAGAAATTCAAGAGAGGTTTCACCGGGAATTAATCCTCTCCGGGGAAATGAATTTCTTGTACAAATTTCTAATAGTGACAGTCTTGAGAAAAGTTTCACCGGGAATAATGCCTTTCTCTGTTCCATATTGTATAAGCCCAAGAGGAGGCAAGACTGTATCTGGAATTTCCTATGGGGAACTAGTTTTGACTGTGTTGAAAGAGTAACCACTGGTTTGATATACATCCTAGACCTAATTACTGGGGAAAACTCTAAACAAGATATATACAAGCATATATATATATATATATATATATATATATATATATATATATATATATATATATATATATATATATATACATATAAATGAAACATATAAGCAAGTATTGTTGAGAAGTGATAAGGAAACTTACAGGTGTGCAAGCTTCCAACATTACAAACAAAGCTGTATGGTTAGTTTATTCAAGAAATTGAAGAAAGTTTTGATAACACTTAGAATTTGAATCTAAATCAAAATAAAGTTTGTTGTAAAAGGAAGTTTGGGGCTTATACTCAAAAGGGAGGCCCAGATGAATTCTTTCGAAAAGGCGACGATCACGTCATAGTTTTGAAAAGTACAGAGGGACTTATACAATGTCGGAGGCCCAAATTGTTGTATTTACCAAGAGGTTTGGGTCTTACACTTTATTAGAGGCCCAGAATTTATTTTTGTACAAGAGATGGGGCTTACAACTCAAGGAGAGGCTCATATGATTATTGTTTTGAAAAATGATGACCGCGTCGAGATTTTAAAAACGTATCGGGACTTATACAATACTGAGGCCCAAATTATTTATGTACAAAGGGGGTTGGGTCTTACACTCTAATAGAGGCCCAAAAGTTATTTTTTTAAAAGAAAGATGAGACTTATAACAAAAGGGAGGCCCAGTTGTTTTTGTTTAAAAGGCGACGATCGCGCCGCGGTTTTAGAAAACACAGTGGGACTTATACAATGACTGAAGCCCAAAATTTATTTATATGACAAGGAATGGGTATTACACTCTATTAGAGGCCCAAAGAATGTTTGAAAAGGTTTGTGAGGGTGAGAATGATCAAAACCCTAATTTGATTTAAAATGTATTTAAATTTGAATAAAAATCAAATAAAAATTATCAAAATTATAAAACATGTGTGAACAACAAATTGTGATCTTGGATAAATGTTTGAAAAATTATGTTTTATCCACATAATGATTTAAAAATCATTTGAATTTGAAAAATCAAGAAAAAGAAACATTTTTAAATGCTTAAAAACAAATAAAATATAGGCTAAAATACAGTTTTGGTCCCCCTGTTTTTCAAAATTCACAGTTTTGGTCCCCCTGTTTTTTTTAACAGTTTTGGTCCCCCACCCCAATTTTGGCCCAAAAAAAGTGATGAACAGTAACTTGTCCGTACATGTCCGTACATGAACAGTACACGTCCGTACATGAACAGTGAGGGGTGGGGGACCAAAACTGTTAAAAAAAAAACAGGGGGACCAAAACTGTGAATTTTGAAAAACAGGGGGACCAAAACTGTATTTTAGCCTAAAATATATTTTTTTGTGAAAATATTAAATATATAATTAAATTCTGGTATCAGATGTGTGATGTTAAGTGTGATGTCACAACAACATAATCTGCTAATATGAACAAGGCTATAACAACAGTAAATCAACACAATGAATTGTTCACCCAGTTCGGTCTAACTACCTACGTCTGGGGGCTACCAAGCTAGGGAGGAAATTCACTATTAGTAGTATTAAATTACAGACCCAATAATCGCAGTTGACATCTACTAATCTTAATCACTACCCAATGACACTTCTACCTAAGAGACCACTTAGATATGAGAAACCACTCACTCCCTAAATCACCTCAGTGATACAATTCAAAGATTACACTTTAAAACCCACTTTGATCCTGCTTAACAGCTTTGATCAAGAACAACTCTCTCTTGCTTAACAGCTCTAGAGAAACCAATTACAACTCAAAATAGTAACACCAATTCAAACATGAATGGTTTACAAAACACACATGAAAACTCAAATTGACTCTCAGTCTATGCTCTCTGTCTTCGTTATCTTCCAACATAGGGTTGAGGCTGCTTTAAATATCATTCTGACTTGGGCTTGGACCTCTTCCAAATATCTGATTTGATTTGTTATTAAACAGAATTTAAAACAGATTTGATCTTCTAATCTTTTTAAATCTTTTCAAATCAGCCCTAATGAAGTTACATGATCTGCTCCATATTTGATTGAAAATATATTCTCCAAGAAATTCGCATCCAATCTCTCTAACAGATCTCCTCAAAACAAACTAACACGCGCAACCCTAAAACATCACAACCTGATGTTCTGATGTTCTGATACCTGATGTCAAGACATCAAGTATAACATCAGCAAATAAAACTTCAACCCTGCAACAGCTAATGTTAGAAACCAATGTTAAGACATCAGACATATGACATCAACATTGTTCAACTTTGTTTTACCAAAATTCCAGCCAATACAAAAACTAACAATCTCCCCCTTTGGCTAATTTTGGCTAAAACAATCTCTGCCAACATCAGAGATACCTGCAGTGGAAAAACTTCATACTCCTAACATTCCAAAACACAACCAGCAGCAATCACATCCAAAATCTGCACAAAGCTCCCCCTCAAAGCAAGAACCAGCATACCAGCTGTTCAAACATGCACACTCCCCCTCAAGCCTAGAACCACATCAGACAACTAGGCAAATCATAGGCTAACTCTCCCCCTTTTAGCCACAATTGGACAACTTCTACATCAAACACAAAGATCTGACATCCATTAAGACATGGTCAAATAACAAGCTTCCCAAGGAACACAATTTCCAAAAACTTTGACTGGTCAGGCGATACAACCAATGAATTCTTATAGAACTATAAAATCCAAGCCTTCTTCCTTCTAACAGCACCAGACAACAAACAAGTATGAGTCAGTCTAACAAAGATGCAGGGAAGAAACACATGCAGGAGGTCAAGAAACCAGATCTACTGAAGAATAAGAACAAAACAATGACAGCTGCTGGGACTTCTTCAGGAGCAACAAGAACAAGAAAAACATCAGAGACAAGGATGAAAAACATCAAAAAACCTCCAGTGCAACTTCATGCTTCTGATGATGAATGGGATGAAGATTGGAAAAATTTTCTTGATGCAGGGGGTTGGGATAATCTTTAGACCCTTTATATGTTGCTTTTGATGTACTAAAAACTAATCTTGTATGCTTTTAGCAGTTGAATAAAATTCTGTTTCCTAAACATATGCAATAAAGATCACAACTGCACAAGACACTTCCCAGCACATTTAATTCTCATATATGCAAATTCCTAATTTGCTTCTTAATTTTTCAAATTCATTTGCATCTAAGGCCTTGGTAAAATATCCGCTAACTGCTTTTCAGTAGCAACATGTTCCAGAGCAACTAGTTTGTCTTCAACCAAATCTCTTTTAAAATGATGACGTATATCAATATGCTTAGTTCTGCTATGTTGAATAGGGTTCTTAGAGATATTGATAACACTCAGATTATCACAGTACAATGTCATGACATCTTGCTTGACATTGTATTCTGTTAACATCTGCTTCATCCAAACAAGTTGAGAACAACTACTCCCTGCTGCTATGTACTCAGCTTCAGCAGTAGAAAGAGACACACAGTTCTGCTTTTTACTAAACCATGATATCAAATTATTCCTAAGAAGAAGCAACCTCCTGAAGTACTTTTTCTATCATCAGCACTCCCTGCCCAATCAGCATCACAAAAACCACATAACTCAGTACCTGATCCATGACTGTAAAGCATTCCATAGTCACTAGTCTCATTCACATATTTCAGAATCCTCTTCACTTGATTCAAGTGACTAACTTTAGGCTCAGATTGATATCTGGAACACACTCCAACAGTAAAAGAAATATCAGGTCTTCTAGCTGTGAGATACAATAGGCTACCAATCATGCTTCTGTATAGACTTTGATCCACACTCACACCATGTTCATCTTTGGACAACTTTAAGTGAGTAGGAGCAGGTGTCCTCTTGTGATTAGCATTTTCCAGACCAAACTTCTTAACAATGTTCTTTGCATACTTGCTCTGGGATATGAATATAGAGTCTTCCATTTGTCTAACTTGTAGACCTAGAAAATAGCTGAGCTCTCCAACAAGACTCATTTCAAACTCAGACTACATCTGTTCCACAAAGTGTTTCACCATTGCATCTGACATCCCACCAAATACTATGTCATCAACATATATTTGAGCTATGATCAGTTTTCCTCCTTCCTCTTTAACAAACAAAGTCTTATCAATCCCTTATTTTCTGTAGCCATTTACAGCCAGGAATTCAGTAAGCCTTTCATACCAAGCTCTTGGTACTTGCTTCAAACCATAGAGAGCTTTCCTTAGTTTGTAAACATGGCCAGGAAATGTTGGATCAATAAATCCTTTTGGTTGATCAACATAGACCTCTTCATTTAAGTAACCATTCAAGAAGGCACTCTTAACATCCATCTAAAAAAGCTTGAACTTGAAATTACAAGCCACCCCTAAAAGTAATCTGATAGATTCCAGTCTTGCCACAGGAGCAAAGGTTTCATCATAATCAATTCCTTCAACTTGAGTGTATCCCTGAGCAACTAATCTGGCCTTATTTCTGGTGACCACTCCTTGTTCATCAGATTTATTCTTGTAAATCCACTTGGTGCCTATCACATTAGCTCCACCAGGCCTTGGAACAAGATCCCACACTTCATTCTTCTTGAATTGTTCTAGCTCTTCATGCATAGCATTAATCCAGATTCATCAGTCAGAGCTTCTTTGACATTTTTGGGCTTAATTTTGGAAACAAAACAAGAATTTGACACAACCTCTCTTGATCTAGTGCTAACCCCTGATTTAGGATCACCTATGATAAGCTCCTTTGGATGGTCCTTTTGCACTCTAATAGATGGTTCTTTATTAGATTGTTCAGGTTTAGGCTCAGCATCAACAGGACTGGGAGACCCACTTCTGTCTTCAGTTTCTGCTGTGACTTCTTCAACTGATGTTTCAACATCATCCAGGACATCAGCATCTTCCTGCTTATCAATGTCATCAATCACCACATTTATAGACTCCATCATAACCTTTGTTCTGGAGTTGAAAACCCTGTAAGCTCTGCTATTTGTAGAGTATCCTAGAAAAATTCCCTCATCACTTTTAGGATCCAATTTTCTCCTCTGTTCACGATCTGACAAAATGTAACATTTACTTCCAAAAACGTGAAAGTACTTCACAGTTGGCTTTCTCCCTTTCCAAAGTTCATACAGAGTAGCTGAAGTGCCCCTTCTCAAAGTAACTCTGTTGTGAATTTAGCAAGCAGTGTTCATGGCTTCAGCCCAGAAATGGTAAGGAAGCTTTTTGGCATGAATCATTGCTCTAGCAGATTCTTGGAGAATTCTGTTCTTCCTTTCAACAACTCCATTTTGCTGAGGAGTAATAGGAAAGGAAAACTCATGACTGATGCCTTCAGCAGAGTAGTAATCAGCAAACTTGCTATTTTCAAATTCCTTCCCATGATCACTCCTTATTCTGATGACATTGCTCTCTTTCTCTCTTTGGAGTCTTTGACATAAATCTTTAAAAACATCAAACACCTCTGTTTTGTCTTTGATGAAGCTTACCCAGGTGTACCTAGAATAGTCATCTACAACAACATAAGCATACTTCTTCCCACCTAGACTTTCTACCTGCATAGGTCCTGTCATACCCCAAATTTGTCCTACCTGTATATTTTCATCGGTACAATTCATCCACTAACCGTTATCCAAAAAAAATCCAAAAACTATGTTGTCTTCAACTTTAGCCATTTCCACTTTCCAAATCCATTCAATGTCCATCTTCGTCTCCACTTTCTATCTCTCACCAATTTCCATCAATTAAACCATATCCACTTTTAATATTCATTTCAAAAACCACTTTCTTTTTATCCATTAAACCCATTGGTTATCCATTTCCTCCATAAACCATTTTCATTTTTTTTTTTTAACTCATTTTTTCTAAAAAAATAAACCCATTTCAATATCCATATCCATTGTCCATTTTCATTTTTATAAAACATAGTCCATAAACCACTTTTCTAAATACATATCCAATATCATTTTCTTAAACCCATTTTCTTCTTAAATCCATTTCCTTGTTTCTCAAAAAAAAAAAACCACTTTTATTCATCCAATTCACAAACTCATTTCAAAGACCATAATCTATATCATTTTTTATTTTTAGGCCCAATCATTACCAATAGATAATTATAAAAAATTTCATTATCCATGTCATTACAAAAATGCTCACAAGATTAGAATAAACTCATATTTCACAATAAAGGCCCAAGTCACAAAAAGCCCATATAAAAAATCAATTGATTTTCAGCATGAGAAACAGGCCCGTTGAAGGTCCACCACCAATCACCAACCTTCAAGACGCAGCAACCACATAAGAAGTTTGATCCACCCTGTTATCGCACCACCACCAGCCTTGAAAGAATAACACAAAAAATGCACAACCTGCACAAAATAACTCACATTTTTACAAAATACAAACAACTCCACCATAATAGCAAAACCGGTCCCCACAAGTTTTCATGACCAAGCCAGCACCAGATTTTCTAAGCAGTAACAAATGAGGACCCACCTTGCCAAAACCACAACTCCACGGTCCAGCAAAAGGAAGCGAGTTTCTCATGATTCATTTCACAATACACCCGCAAATTCCTCGTACAACAAAACAAATCGTCACGCACAGCCAATTTCAACAAATTTCCAGCTCACGATTTTTTTTCACTTCCCATTTTACCCTCAAATCCATTCTATAAAGCTATGTTATTCTGCAGAAAAGATTTCATCACACACCCTCAGAAAACTTGCTGCAAATATCATGAAAACAAATAATATCACTCACTTTCCTTCAATCCAACAACAGTAACACAATCACCCAATTCATCAATAATTTCTTTCAACCTTCGTCTCCTTTCTTCAATAACAGAACAACCTTCAAACTTTTCCTCCATTAAATCTCTTTCAACCTTCACAAACAACAACAACCCATAGTAATTTCTTCCTCCCACCACCGACGACAATACCCCAAGACAGCCGCCAATCACCACTTCCCATCTTCAACCCGTCCTTTCTTCAACCCACAACTCGTCCAAATCAACCACAACAACCGTTATTCAACCCACAAGCTTTCCAAATCAACCATAGTAGAACCACCATTTCAACCCCTTAAACCCAAAAACGCACAGAAACGAGAAAAGAGAGACGAAACCGAAAAAGAAAGAGTGAGAACCTGAAACGAAGCAGACCGGAAAGACAGAGCGAGAGAAAGACTAGTTGAATACGAAATCCAAACTCGAAACAGAGAGGAGAGACTAGATCGTTGATTCACAAACCCGAATGGAGATCCGGAGCCAAAACGAAGGAGAAGGTTGGGTCGAGCGGTGTCTTTTTGTTGCCTCATGTTGCTTTTCTGATTTCTCTTTTTACTGAGTTTTATTCAAGTGTAAGATTGTTTTAATGGGTGACTTGGTTGACTTGTTCAACCATGTTAATAGGGTAACATGTTTATTTAATTTGTTTGGGTTTTAAAAAGCATGTCTACTGAGCAATATGACCGGCTTTGGAAAAAGTAGAATTGTGGATAACGTCGATTCAATTTTTGGGCCTTCTCTTGTTCATAGCCCGCATTGTGGTATTATAGAGGGTGATGGGCCTTTGAGCCCACATGACCCCTATTATTTTTTCACACCACCATTATCTCATACTCTCTCTATGTTTTTTGTTTTGTTAAATTTTTTTGTAAATATTTTAAGTCATTTTTTGAAATGCTGATTTTTTTTAGATTTTTATTTAACCATTTTGTGAGATAATTTGTTAAGTATTATCTTGGCTTTGATTTATTATATACTTTAATCTCAATTTCATGTTCGTTTTGGGCCAATGACATAAAGATATTCATAGTTGAATCAAAATGATTAAATTGTGATTTATTTGAGGCCCACCATTTTTTATTCACTTTTATTTTGATTATTTCAATTTATTTTGTATTTATTATTTTATTAGATTTTTGTTAGTATTTTGGGCCAATGACATAAAGCACTTCATAACTTAATCAAATCAATTAAGTTTCGATTTATTTGAGGCCTACGATTTATTTATATTTATTTTCGATTTATTGTTCATAATGCTATTTTATTTCACTTTTATTGATATTGTGGGTCGATGACAACCAAACATTGACGATTTGTCGATTTCTCGACTTAATCTCGATAAAGGTGAGACCTTTACTATTTTCATGTCATTTTCAATTTTATTTTATTTTCTATCATTTTTGTGTCATTTACATTTGTTTTAGGTCGATGAAAACCAAATATCGATCGATTTATCGATTTCTCGATTAAATCTCGATAAAGGTGAGACCTTTATCCTTTATATTCATTTTCTCGATTTCGTTTCATTTTCATTGTTGTTTACATTTATTTTAGGTCGATGAAAACCAAATATCGATCGATTTATCGATTTCTCGATTAAATCTCGATAAAGGTGAGACCTTTATCCTTTATATTCATTTTCTCGATTTCGTTTCATTTCCATTGTTGTTTACATTTATTTTAGGTCGATGAAAACCAAATATCGATCGATTTATCGAATTCTCGATTAAATCTCGATAAAGGTGATACCTTTATGTCTTTATTCATATTTCCGATTTAATTTCTAATTTCTATTTCACATTTTCTTTTATTTGGTCAATGAAAGTCAAAAGTCGTCGATTGTCAATTTCCCGATCAAATCCGATTAAGACGAGACCATTTTCATTCTATGTCAACTTTAAACCTCTTGTCAATATTATCTTGTTTATTGTACGTTGAATATTATCTTGATTATATTATCATTCTTTCTTGTTCATATTTATATCGTATTCACATTCACATTTATCTAATCATTTTTATTTATTCAAACAATTACGTCCCGACTAAAATACTTAACGCACCTAATCAACTCTTTTTTCTTAATTAAATCGCGAAAGAATTGAGCTCTTGGGGTCTAGCACTTCTTGGGTTCTTGAGTGACCGCTATTGAGGCGCACGCCTTAGGTGGTGATCATTCGCCTTTTCGCTCCTAAAACACTCGTCTAAACTATTTGGACAAGAGAATGCCATTGGAGTCTAGCATTCCATGTGGTACTTTCATTGTTCATCAAACGATATTTCATAAATTAATCGAATGAAAAAGGTGTCGTTGGGATCTAGCATCCCAGTAATGCCCCGATTAATCGGTTGCGAGGCCGACGTCTCGTTTATCGAATAATCGTTGTTCTCCCTAAAACGCTTAACAAATCAAACCACTTCCAAACCAATTCTCGACTCGTCGTCGAGCCACCTCTTCAAAACATTCTCGAGTGCCTTTTACCACGTCGTCAAATGCACACTCGCACATCTCGCGGTTTCGTTACTAGGAGCACCCCTAGGGACTAGTATCGATCCTCACCTCTTTTCTCAACCAATTCGACTCAATCTTTTTCAAACGTTTTTTTTATCAACTAACGAAAGGAGGAGATTCTTGGAATCTAGCATTCCTTGGATCTTCGAACGAATGGCTCTTGAGGCACGCCCTTGGGTTGTTATTCGTTCACCCTTTCATCTTAAAACACTTAATCCTTATCGAACATCTTTTATAATCAACTTACGAAAGAACTGAGTTCTTGGAGTCTAGCATTCCTTGGATTCTTAAGTGAATGCTCTCAAGGCATGCCCTTGGGTTGCACGTCATTCAATTTTTTGTCTCCTAAAATTCAAACCCTAACCCCTCTTTTCGTGGGCGTACCACGAACTACGGCTGCTCTGATTCTTTATTCTCGTTCGAGTAAAGATACGTAGGCACAAGATTACGATAATCTTGGCGAGCACACTACCATCTTTTTCCGTTAAACCCCGTAGTCGAACTACGATTACTCTGATTTCTCATTCTCGTCCGAATGAGCATACGTAGGCCCGAGGGTTCACAATCCTTGCCGAGCAAACTAATAAAAAACCACCCCATTTCCCCTTAGTATCTTTTCCCTTTATCTTATCGTTTCACATTTACCATTGAGAAGAAAACAAACAAGCTTAGATAACATTTCCTCATAATTCGAACTAAGAGGTTCCCGTTGAGTACAACGGACGTGAGGGGGTGCGCGTACCTTCCCCTCACGTAACCGACTCCCGAACCCAGAATGTGGTTGCGACGACCACGTTCTTATCTTTCTCTTTAAAGGTTTTCTCGATATTTTCCTTTCCCTCTTTTTGGGATAAATAAAGTTCGGTGGCGACTCTGTCCGAACCGTTTTCCGCGCCTTTCGCACGAAGGTCGTATTATCGATGAATTTTCGAGGTGCGACAGGTCCCATCAAGTCCATATGAAGAAGTTCCAAAACTTTGGAGGTGGTGTTATGTTGAAGCTTCTGATGTGACATCTTGGTCTGCTTCCCTATTTGACAATCTCCACAAACTCTTCCTTCTTCAATATTGAGTTTAGGAATTCCCCTGACAGCTTCTGAAGATATGATTCTCTTCGTTCCCTTCAGATGAAGATGTCCCAACTTCTGATGCCAGATTTTGACTTCATCATCTCTAGCAAACACACATGTTGAGGTACTTGAGTCTTGTTGCACCCATAGATAACAGTTGTCCTTAGACCTAACACCCTTCATGATGACTTCTCCTTTCTCATTTGTGACATTGCACTCAGATTTTGTAAAGTCTACTTTGAATCCTTGATCACAAAGTTGACTAATACTGATCAAATTTGCTGTCAACCCTTTGACAAGTAGAACATCATCCAGTCTAGGAGCACCAGCACAATTCAGCTTTCCCATCCCCTTGATTTCTCCTTTGACACCATCACCAAAGGTTACATGACTTGAAGACTGAAGCTTAACATCTACCAACAAATTCTTAACTCATGTCATGTGTCTTGAACACCCACTATCAAAGTACCAGTCTTCTTTGGTAGAAACCCTAAGAGAGGTGTGAGCTATTAAGCTGGTAACTTTACCTTTTGGAACCCATTGCTTCTTATAATTGAAGGCCTTATTACCTTTGTGAAACTTCTGTCTGGGAATATACTGATGTGTCTTCTGAGGATACACATGTAGCTTATAACACTAAGCCTTTATGTGTCCAAAACATCCACAGTGATGACATCTCCAGCGTCTGAATTTCTTCCTAGAAGGTATCCTGTCAGGATGTTTAAACATCTGTTTTAACATCACTAGTTTGGAACTGGTAATAACATCATTAGAAGCTGCTCCATTATTGAATCCCAAACCACTTTTGTCTCCAGCAGTTTTTCCAATACTAAGAATGTTGTCTAGAGCATCAGTACCATTGTTCAACATTCTGACAGTTTTGGTCATAGAGTCCAGTTTAGAGTTAAGCATACTGACTTCATTTTCTAGTTCAGTTTTTTCAGCTTCTAACTGCACTATGATTTTCTTTAGCTTTTCTCCTTCAAGACAGACTTGTTCACTTCTCATGCACAGTTCTTTAAAAGAGGCAGCAAGCTCTTCATAAGAAACCTCATCATCACATGAATCATCATCTGACTCACAAACCCCAATCATAGCTCTAACAAGCTTAGCTGATTCTTCTTCAGATTCACTCTCACTATCAGTATCAGACCAGGAAGCAGATAACCCTTTTTTCTGCTTTTTGAGATAAGTAGGACATTCTTTCTTGACATGACCATACCCTTCACACTCAAAGCATTAAACTCCTTTGTCATTATTGGTCTTTTCTTCATCTCTAGTTTTCTTCCCCTGATCTCCTGATCTGTTGGTGTCAGATGTGATGTTCTTGACATTAGGTTTGTAGCTCCTATCTATCCTTTTTAGAACCTTGTTAAACTGTCTTCCCAGTAGAACAATAGCTTTTGACAGTTCCTCCTGAGTTTCCTTCTTACCATCTTCAGTATTAGACACCAAAGCTATGCTTTTGGTCTTCTTTTCAGGCTCTTCATTCAATCCTAACTCAAAAGTTTGAAGAGAACCAATCAACTCATCAACTCTCATCTTGCTGATGTCTTGAGCTTCTTCAATAACAGTCACATTTATTTTATATTTCTTGGGAAGGGATCTGAGAATCTTCCTTACCAGCTTCTCTTCAGTCATTCTTTCTCCTAAAGCACTAGAAGCATTGGACAGCTCAAGAATATTCATGTGAAAATCATGAATGGTTTCATCCTCCTTCATCTTCAGATTTTCAAACTTAGTAGTCAACAGTTGAAGTATTGACATCTTGACCTTGGAAGTTCCTTCATGAGTAGTTTTCAAGACATCCCAAGCTTTCTTAGCTACTTCACAAGTGTTTACCAGCCTAAAGATGTTCTTGTCAATACCATTAAAGATGGCATTCAAGGCTTTTGAATTTCCAAGTGCAAGCTCATCTTCTTCCGTGGTCCAATCTTCCTCAGGTTTCAGTTTTGTTGTACCATCCTTTTCAACAATAACAAGTGCTTTCCATTATTTTAAGACAACCTTCCAAGCCCTGCTGTCTAATGACTTCAAGAAGGTAACCATCTGTGGTTTCCAATAGTCATAATTAGAGCCATCTAGAATAGGGGGTCTATTCACAAATCCACCACTCTCCTTATCCATTGCTCCAGAAAGTATCAGCCCTAGATCTCACCCAGATGCAGAGCAGGATGCCTGCTCTGATACCAATTGAAATTCTGGTATTAGATGTGTGATGTTAAGTGTGATGTCACAACAACACAATATGCTAATATGAACAAGGCTATAACAACAGTAAATCAACATAATGAATTGTTCACCCAGTTCGGTCTAACTACCTATGTTTGGGGGCTACCAAGCCAGGGAGGAAATTCACTATTAGTAGTATTAAATTATAGACTCAACAATCCCAGTTGACATCTACTAATCTTAATCACTACCCAATGACACTTCTACCTAAGAGACCACTTAGATATGAGAAACCACTCACTCCCTAAATCACCTCAGTGATACAATTCAAAGATTACACTTTAAAACCCACATTGATCCTGCTTAACAGCTTTGATCAAGAACAACTCTCTCTTGCTTAACAACTCTAGAGAAACCAATTACAACTCAAAATAGTAACAACAATTCAAACATAAATGGTTTACAAAACACACACGAAAACTCAAATTGACTCTCAGTCTATGCTCTCTGTCTTCGTTATCTTCCAACATAGGGTTGAGGCTGCTTTAAATATCATTATGACTTGGGCTTGGACCTCTTCCAAATATCTGATTTGATTTGTTATTAAACAGAATTTAAAACAGATTTGATCTTCTAATCTTTTTAAATCTTTTCAAATCAGCCCTAATGAAGTTACATGATCTGCTCCATATCTGATTGAAAATATCTTCTCCAAGAAATTCGCATCCAATCTCTCTAACAGATCTCCTCAAAACAAACTAACACGCGCAGCCCTAAAACATCACAACCTGATGTTCTGATACCTGATGTCAAGACATCAAGTATAACATCAGCAAATAAAACTTCAACCCTGCAACAACTAATGTTAGAAACCAATGTTAAGACATCAGACATATGACATCAACATTGTTCAACTTTGTTTTACCAAAATTCCAGCCAATACAAAAACTAACATATAAAATAAATAATATTTTTGTGAAATTTTTGTAGAATAAAATATTTTAACATTTTTTAGGAATTAAAAAAAAAAAAGAATCCATTCAAAAACATTAAAATTTAGAGAGAAATTAATTTTTTAATCAATTAAATAAAATAACAAAAATTCAAAAATTCAGAAGTTTGATAAAGGGCGCCAAGAACACTTTGTTCTTGCCCGCGTGCCCTGTTTTTGTCTGATTTACATTTTCTCACTTTTCACTCTGATTACTCAATGGTTTTGCACGATTCAAACAACAATTTCACTCGTTTTTGAACAAGGATCACAACCATATAAATTAATTGTATTTATATTAAGTGTGGAGTGAGAAATCAAAGAATAACCTCAAGAACCCTAGTTTCAGCATGAACACAATGAAATTCCATACACGATTGATTCATGGTAATTGATTGAGGGTTATCACTCTTTATACATACAAAAACAAGATGGTAACTCAAAAATTCATTTATGATGCATGCAATATGGAGTTTGAGATTATCAGGCTTACCACTTGCAGCTGGTGATCGAGCTTGATGATGGAGGTGTTGCATATGTTATGTGATGATCTGGACAACTTCCTTAGGTGCCAAGGAATGTGTTTGAATGCTTAGAGTGGACTAAGATGAGATGGAACTTGCTATGGCATCCCAACTGCAAACCTGCTAAAAGCTTGAGCAAGTGGATGGTGATTTTGTGATTCTGATGTTCCAGATGAGTTTCAAGGCTATGGATCACTCATATATGATGTTTATGAGGTGTTGACATGATTGGTTTGGTTTGAAATGCTTTCAATTTGAAAATTGGACAGTGAATTCAAGAGGAAGGCAATTCTGGTGTGAGAGAGAGATTTTGATGAAAGCAAGTTTTGTAGTGCTTTGGTGTGCTTGAATTGATCAGAAAGAAGCTCTATTTATAGTATAGCAAGTTTGTTTTGGTTGCAATAGTGAATGGCAACTGGTACAGATTGTTATCCAATGGCTTTCAAAAGGAATCTCAAGTCTTCTCTAGCCATTGACTTGAGATTAGAGCACAAGCCTATGGTCTTCTGTTGCAGGGATAAGGCTTGACTCATTCAGTTGGGTTTGTTTCAGTTCATGCCACCTTGATGCATCCATTGAATGCTCCATGACAAGTTTTGAAATTTTTGGCTTTTGCATCATTAGACATCACATGCATACTTGATGATCTTTTGTCTTGGATGACTTGTAGCTCAAAGATATTTTGCCTTGATCTGATACTTAATGTTTCTAGAAGATTTAAAAGACTTGTAATTGCACAAAGTTTCCAATTCGAGCAAATGAACTATAATCTGTCTTGGGAAAGAATCAGTTTTTGGTGCCATGTTCCAAGGGTTGTAACTCCCTGCTCAAATTGAATTTGGAGATGATATGGTACTTGTTGGAAAACTCTCATGACATACTTTAACTTTGATGTTCACCAATGGACCTGGTTCAATTTGGATCAAGGTGAAAAATTACCTCAAAGTTAGTGAAAAATCAAAACAGATTCTGTCCAAATTTCACTAAATGTTGGAAAAATGCCCATTTTCATGTTTTAGTGATTTTCATCAATCCATAACTCAGAATCCATGAGGATTTGGAATCTCTTGTAGTTGACACTTTTAAAGTATGTAAGATGAACTTTCATTTGGGCTTTGAATGGGATAAAAAGGCCTTAGGGTTTGGGAGATATGACCTTGCAAAGTTGGTACCAAATCCATTTTGTTCCATAACTTAGAAAAATTTAAGTTTCTCTAAGTTGCCCCTTTTGCAAGTTACCTCACTTTTCTTGAATTTTCTTGATGAATGATGATTAATACCATACATTAACATTGTTTTTGACTTAGGGGAGCCATATTTGTGAAAAATTCTAAAAAGTCAAACTTGATTTTAGGGCATAATTGACTTTTTGTCAGATGAATTCCAAACTGTGTGATCCTTTATGAAATCAAGTTATTGACCTAATTCAAACCTAATGGATGTATTAAATAGGTGTTTTAGGTTATATTGAATCATGCCCCAAGGTTTGGGAACATGTATTGGTCAAAAGTCAAAGGAAAAGTTGACTTTTTCATTAGGAAACCCTAATTGGTCCAGATGAATTTGAATCTTTGTGTGGCTCATGAACCAAGTTATTTGAATCAATCCAATCTTGCAAATGTATAAATATGATGTATTGGAGGCCTTTAAAACACTTCTTGAAGTCTTGGCTCATGTCTTGCTCCAAAATTCAACTTAGGGGTGAATTAGGTCAAGAAACCCTAATTCCAGATTTTTGATGAATGCTTCCTCTGAGGTTGTTTTGACTTGATGATTGGATTCATGAGGTCCCTTTGAGCTTCTTGAATCATGTTTTGAAGTATTGGCTCATGCCAAGATGAAAATTTCCATCTGGAGGCCTTGGTCGACCAAAACCCTAATTTGGTGACACTGTCGATCTTGAGGCTTGATCAACTTGAAATTTTGCATTCCTATGCTTGATTCTTGATATGGGAGACCTCTTGATCCTTCATGGGTGTTTTAGAAGTTAGACAAGTTGAAGATCATGTCATTCCTTGATTGATATTTTGTCTAAATGCTCTGAGAGGGCTCAAAACCCTGATTCTTGATTGTAGTGGATGCTCAAAAATCTTTGAGAAGATTGATCAGGTATAATGACACATCCATATTGTGATGATGATTTACACAATGATGGTAAACCTTGTGGTCAAAATTTGGGGTATGACAGTTAGGCATGGAAATTCTCAGGGTTCATGCTAACACAGAGGGACATTGAGGCGAATCCAGATAAGTGTCAAGCGTTCATCACCACGAGGAACCCGACTAATGTGAAGGAGGTACGACAACTCACAGGGCGCCTTGTCTCTCTATCTTGCTTCCTCTCCTACACGTGTGATAAAGCCTATCGAGTGTGAAGAGGCTTTCACCAAGGTCAAGAATTTCCTCACGTCGCCCATAATCCTCACTTACCCAAGGGGAGACTCACCATTACTTCTTTATCCTTCAGTCACAGACCAGACAATAAGCTAAGACCTTGTCCAAGAGATAGACAAGGCAAAGAGACCTGTGTATTTCATAAGAAAGATGTTCAAGGGTGCCAAGACGCATTATTAGAAAATTGAGAAACTAGTGATAGATGTCGTCATTGCGCCGAGGAAACTTAAACCATATTTTTAGGAGCACAAGATCCTTGTAAAAACCAAATACCTCATCTGTCAAGTTTTGAAAAAACCCGATCTGGTGGGGTGAATGGTGTCGTACCCTAAATTTTGACCACTCTCTCTTTTCACTCCTTCTCCTAACTTAGGATCTAGACTACTAACATATCCTAAGCCCATACCAGTCATATGATATCCCCTATGACCTAAAAAGTCAAAGGGGACTATTTTGACTTTTCCTAGGAGTTGATTTTAGGCTTTATTTGAATTTAATACATAGTTTTAATTTAGCTAGATAAAATGATATATTTTTATTTATTTTCATGTTTATTAAAATAATATCTTTTTAGATATAATTTAATAATTTTTGAGGGAATATTATAGAGTTGGGTAGTTCATGTTATATATGTTTAGTCTAGTATATTTCTATTAGGCGTGGCAATGGGGCGGGTCGGGGACAGTTTTTACCTCCCCCAAACCCAAACCCGAATTCCTAAACAATCCCCGTTCCCCGCCCCAAACCCAAACGGGGATGGAGAATTAAAACCCAAACCCGTCCCAAACGGGTTCGGGTATCCCCGCCCCGCCACCTTCCATTTTGTAAAATCAATTTTTTTAATAGAAATTTTTATTTTTCCCAAAATCAAATTACATTACAAATAATAAAATAAAAAAATCTCAAAAAAATTCTTACATACATTTCAAATATTTTAATAATTAATACAAATCAAAATATCAAAACATTGGCCACATATGTAATATTCCAAATTAACATAATTAAATAATAATGTACATCATAAAATAACCGGGGCGGGTTCGGGGTGGGTACTAGTGTCCCCATTACCCGACCCGTCCCCATATTTTTTAGTCGGGGAAAACCCAAACTCAAACCCAAACCCAAACCCAGTCAAAGCGGGTTTTCCCCGTCAACTTCGGGGCGGGTTCGGGTGGGTACCCGCGGGTAGGGGTGGGAATAGGCCAGGCCAACTAACAGGCGCCTACGGCCTAGTCTACATAGGCTTAGGCCAGGCCAGGCTTTTTCTTAAATAGAAAAGGCCTAGGATTTTTTATAAACCTATTTAGTTAAAAAGGCTAGGCCACAGGCCGTAAGAAAATCCTTTTAAGCCTATCAGGCTAGCCTTTTTAAGAAAAACTCAATAAATTTATTATTTTTGTATTCTATTTTGTACTTTGAATTAAAATACGAAAATAAAACTTAGTTATCTTGAAGAACTTGTGAAATAAGTTGAAAAAACATTATAAACAATGTCATAAGTTTTTCTCATAAGTTCTCTCCAACAAATAGTATCACCAAACTTATGCTAATAGGTAAACTTGAATGAGACAATGAAAACAAACATTTAATCTCATTGATCTTTTAATTTGTTTGTCTATTTAACATTAGTTGAATTTCTTATTTACAAATGTTCAAATGAAGTAGGCTTTTAAATAGGTTAGTAGGTCAATCAAGCCTTCGAAAAGGCCAGACTCAGGCCTAAAAAGAAGTCTATGATAGGCTATAGGTCAGGCTTAGGCTTTGAATTTTTTAGCAGGCCAGGCTCAGGCTTGGCAAAGCCTAGCTCGGCCCAGCCTATTCCCACCCCTACCCGCGGGTATGGGTTTTGTTGCCATGTCTAATTTCTATTAATAATTAATTTATTTAATATTAGTATTTTTATTTAAATTATTAATTGTTATTGGTTGAATTTATCATTAAGGTTAATTTATCCTTTTACAGCTGTGTCATTTAAAAGTTTAGGGGGCTTCTTTTAAATTATATTAGGTATTTGATTAAGTTATATTTATAATCAAAATTTATTAATAGTATTATTAATTAAAATTAAATTATTAGTTTTATTGGTAGTAGTAGTTCTAGAGTTAATCGGGTTAAATCAAATTTTATTTTGATTTTATTGAAATATTTATTATGTGAATCTGGTCAGAATATTGACCAGATTAAGTCAAAATTCTCAAAAGCCTAGGTCCATTCACAAACACAGAACCTGCACAACCAAGGGAATCAAATGGATCAAAACTTGTAAAATTAAAAATCAACCAAAACTTGCAAAATTAAAAATCAATAAAAACTTGCTTGAATCATTTTCAGATACATGAGGAGATCAGATTTACAAAGAGGGTTGGACAAAATACGTTGCAAATCGGAAACCCTAATGGCTAATTGAATCAAACCATAATAAAATCAAATTAAAAACTTCCTAAAATACAATCACCTAACTTAATTCTAAACCTAAAAATTAATTTATATAAACCTAAAATTAAAACAGAATTGGAGGACAAAAAAAACACTAAATAGTTCTTGTTGCTGCAAACCCAACCTTCACAAAAGCTCCTAAGAAACTTGATACTTAGGGTTTTACACTAAAACCCTAATCATCTGAGCTTAGCTTCCACCCAACAATACCTTGCAATAAAAGAAGAAGAAGAAGAAGAAGAAGAAGAAGAAGAAGAAGAAGAAGAAGAAGAAGAAGAAGAAGAAGAAGTCATAGGAGGCATATAAAAAAAGAAAAATAAAATAATTCAAAGACAAGAAAGTTACACCTTTTTTACCGGAGAAAGCCTCCTCTCCGAATGTTGGCCACCTTTCATGCTTTATTTACTTTGTCGTTTGCATGTATGTAGTATCCATTCAAATATGTTCATGTTTGGTTGAGATTTGGGGTTTACAGGAAGGGATTATAAGATTTAGGATTTGATTGACTTTGTCCCATTATTGGTTTATGGGTTAAATTAAGGTTCAGAAGGAAGTGATTTATAAATTAGGGTGAGTTTAAGAAGATTTGGAGAGGTTTGGGGTTGGTTCTGGGTTTTGGGAGGTTAGGATTCGAGGTTGGTGATGAATATTCATCATGTTCATGATGAACATGATGAAGATCTGGGTTTTGATTGAAGATATATGATAGGGTTAGGGTTCATGGGGGATTAGTGTTTTTGGGTTCAGGTTTAAAGGAGGAGGGTTATGATTCTTAGGGGGGTGAATGTTCATGATGAACATTCATCGGAGTCTGGGTTGTGTGGTGTTTGGCAAGGTGGTTGGGGCTAGTTTTGGTGGCCGGAGGTGGGCTCGTGGGGCAGAGAAAGAGAGGGTATGAGAGAGAGCGAGAAGGTAGAGAGAGAAAGAAAAGAGAGAAATGAGGAAAGTCTGAAGGGAGTCCCTTTAAGTATGCTCTAAGGACCATCCCAAATCAAGGACACGTGGGGGCTCCTCTAGTGTAACACCCCGAATTTCGTAAAATATTTATTTAATTTATTTAAATATTATATTCGTGAATTTCTGTGAATTTCAGTGATTTGTGTCGACGCCAGTGATTTTGTGAAGTTTTGGTTATTTAATTAAATAATAGTATAAATTACAGAATATATTGTATTATTATTTATTGTAAATAATATTAGAGGAATTAAGGGCGAAGTGGACATTTGAGGAGAATTAGTGAGGGCATTATCGAGAAAGCCCAATTTTGAGGCCCAAGGATTAGTGAGAATATAAAAGGAGGATTTTGAGAATAGGATTCATTTTTTTTAACCGTGAAAAGAAGGAAAGAAGGGAGAGCTCTGAGGAAAAAGGGAAAAAGGCGATGAATTCGCGAAGGTTTCCAAAGGCTCAAGAGAGAACACATCGGATCGACAATCTAAGGTATGAGGAGTAATTACTTTTCATTGTTTTCATTATAGGATTCGATGTAATTGAAGTGGATGTTTCGTGTTTGAGGGTTTATGGGGTTTTTGTGATGAATTAATGATTTGAGGGTACTTTGTTAATCGATTAATAAGAGTTGAATTTAATCGGGTAAAATAAACCTTGGGGCTGATTCCCCTGTTGATGTTGTGTCGACTTTGTGGCGAAAGGGATTTAGGAAGTTTATGGGAAGCTTGAGAGTTTGTGAAGGTTTAGGGAAAATAAGGTTCCCGTAGTGTCTTGAATCGACCTAATAGACGTAGGTTTTATTCCTTTGAATCCCGTGATGCATTAGGACTGTTGTAGGGATGTTTTTGGGTCATTTGGGGTGCGTAGCAGCGATTTACTGTAATCACAGGTTCGCTAAGCGAACCATTCCTTCGCAAGGCGAATGTTCGCCAAGGCTCGCAAAGCGAGCAGTGCAGCGAATGCGCGATAACATGAGTATGGGTACTGAGATGATTCTGGAGTGGAATTGGGGATTCGCTGGAAGTCTCGCAAAGCGAATGAATCAACGAGTGGCTTCGCAAAGCGAATAAACCAGCGAGTATGACATATGGTGTCTTCTGGTGTGGGATTCGTTGACCGCTTCGCAAAGCGAAGGTTTTAGCGAACTGGTTCGCCTAGCGAACCCTGGAGCGAACGTCTGCTGTTCGCGAGAACCAAAAGTACTTGTTTTTATTCATACATTTCCATCTCAAACTCATTCAAATCATGATCAATCATCATAACAATTATCAACAGATGTTTCCACACATATATTGATCATACTACATAATTTATATCACATTTCATCCGTTAGATTCTTTGATTTAGCGAAATTACTCATTTTCTCAAATATCTAACCTAGCTCTAGAACTCAAGAATTCTCCAACTAAAGTTTCTATCTAGAACCCACCTGGATTAGAGGATGATGATGAAGAAGATGAGATGATTTGATGAAGAGTAGAGGATGATTATTTCTCTTGAGCTCTTAGAGTTTCTTCTTCTCCTTTTTCCTTCCTTTCCTCTTCTTTCTCTCTAGCTTCTTTCTATCTTTTTCTCTCTTTGCCTCTAATGTGGAAAAAGTGTGGAAAAGAAATGATATAGCAAATATCATTAATTAGTAATAGTACTAATTGTCCAAAAAGTCTCTAAAGTTCCAATAATTAAACACCTCAGAGCCAGATAATATTAATTGGATTTGTTCTGAGTCCAACAGTTACTCTAATTATCTTTGCAGATAATTTCTCAGAGTACACCGGAACCTAGTAGATCACAACTAATAATATCTAAAGTAATTAAAATATGGGGTATTATAGAAAGCGCTTTTTGAATTAATTTAGAAATTACCAATTTTCAAAAAGTCATTTTAAACTTATAAACAGATACACAAAAGCTAGCGTTTGTGAGTTTAAAATACGATTTCAGACACGTGAAAGAGGACGAAACCTTTAGATTAAAATTTCTACTAAAAATAAAATTTCAAGTAAAAATTATTTACTTTTCAAAAAGGATTTCGAAGCTGTAATGCGCACATGCGAAAGCGGTCGAATAGAGTGCATAGTCAAAATCCAGTGTCTTACACGTGAAAGCGGGAGACACTTTTAATTTAATTTTTTTGCACAAGAAAATACTTTCCTATTATAAATATAAAATACAACTTAACAAAAGTACACGTGAATTGTATTTCGGTGTCTTGTTCTAATTATTTCTAAAAACAACATATTTTTCCTTTTTAGCGAACAAAATATATTTACATCGTCTTAGATACACAACGTGATAATAGATAACAGTAATTGACATTGTTCTCTGTGGAATCGACATTCTTTTATACTATAACCGATATTTTCGTGCACTTGCGGACCTATCAAAGATTAAAAGCTAAATTTAAGATATCATTAGGGACTAAAATAACTCTTAATTTTGTCATAAGACACATAAGCATTGAGATGGCACAACGGCATGCCACATTGTACATAAAATTTCAAATAAGCCAATAGAACACAAATTTTAGATGTTGGTTCTACTTGATACTTAAATATCTCAATTTATTTTTTAAGGTACTTAAATGAGTATTCCCTCTTGTCCTTATTATTAGAGAAATTTAACTTTTTAAATTTATGGAATGATTGATGTATTTGATTTATGTATGGACTATATACATTAGTTATTGAATAAATTTAAAAAATGAATTTTAAAAAATGAATTTTCTCTTATAATAAGAACCAGAGGTAGAATTTTATAATTGCAAGAACCAATTTAAATCTTCTCATATTTTAATATCAATAAGGAACGTAAAGAACAACTAAAATCAATGATTAATGATTAATATATTGAAGAATTGTGATTTTATAAAATTCAAGATAGAACACATTAACATAAACTTCCGAAACATTTCATTAACACAACAACTACATAACAAATAAATAAGTTATGCAATTAATAATTATATTTTAGGTGTGACAACATTTCACACAATCATAATAAAATTGATAAGTCAAGATCCATAACATAAAAATATTTCTTGAATACATAATAATAATAATAATAATAATAATAATAATAATAATTTCAACTATATGGTCTCTCAGAGTACAAGTTTAAAATCATAAGAACCACAATGACATAACTCTCGGGTGGAAACACCAAAATTTCTACTCATTTAGTAATCTAATTGGTAGAAGAATTTTTTTATAAGTTATAATATTACCCATAAATCTATCTCCTTGAAAACTAAGCTCCTCCATCATCTGAGTGCTTAAGTCATAATAGACTAGTTTACCATCTTTTGTTATAAAGAATATATCTCCATTCTTTCCAGCTCCGATTGGATACTTAATGCAAGATAAGTATTGAACAATAAAGAGTTTATACCATGATTCCTTCACACCAATTTCACCCAAAATAGCTACATGGAAATTATATATATTTGTATAATTTGATATCAAAGCAATTGATCCATTTAACACCACCAAACCTCTCCATACATAATAAAAATCAAAATTATCATCGGTTAAGGGTAATGGTGTTGTAACAAATTTCTCACTGTTTAGATCAAATGAATAAATATATGCTTCATCATCATCTTCATTTTCTTCGTTTTCACCATACCAATAAAACACTCCTTCCAGAGACACTCCATTTTCATTATAATTTATAGGGATATCAAATTCACGTTGTTTCCATGAATTACTTTTTAGGCTATATATCTCCCAAAAAGGGTCTAAAGATAGATCTTCTGATGACATCAAAACACATCGAATCACCTTATAGTCATCACTCAAAGAATCATATCCAAAACCACATTGGGCAGCATCAAAATCCATATTTGGTACAAACTCATTAGAACTGGTAGGAACAACCTTGAATTCTCCAGTAGTTGGGTTCCACAATAAAACTCTTACATCGGGTTGTGAGTAATTAATTAGGCAAAATATCCCTTTAATACTATTAGCTCCCGATATATAAAATTTAGGGTCATCCTCTTGGAAGGGATTTGGCCAATCTAATTTGGTCCTATTTTCAAACCTCTCACCAGAAACAGAATACATCATTGATTGATCATTATTCATATATTGATGTATGAGGACATATGAATCATCATAATAACAACGATTATTAGATAAGAAACTTTTGCGAAACAAGCTTTTGAAATTAGGGTTCTCTAACAAACGGATCCATGATTTGCATACGCATTCAAAACGCTTCAAAGATTTTAGAGATAGATTTGATAGAATGGATAAGCAAAGATCATAATGTATATAACTACTAACCTTTTTATTTCTCCCAACAACATTTTTCTCCATCTTCATAGACCATATAATTTGTGTGCAATTGTAACCACTGCAATGAAAATAAAACTAAAAGAGCACTCCTAACGTTATTTTCATTTTCGACAATGAGAAATGTGTTTTTGTCACTTGATTTATATAATTGTTTTAAAGTAAATTCATTAATATCATTAATTATTATATACACACGTATTTTTTACGCTATATGTTAGCGTATTTGAAAAGCAACTGTTAAAGATATTTTTATTTAATTTAAATTAAGATGATACAAAAATATTATATTTATTTTATATTTTATTTTGAGTCCTCTTAAAAAATATGGCAAACTTCATTAAGGATTTAACTATTTACTATAATTTTTTTATTATTTTAGAACCTTTTAAGAATTTATATCTTTGGATTGGGATAACTTTTGTTGGGCCTTTGAGGGAAGTAGTCCACGATTAGACTATTATAAGGAAATTGTGAAGGGAAGGAAAAGGAAATGGGCGGGAGGGAGCCTGGGTCGCCCGACTTGAGACTTGGGCGCCCAACCAAAGTATGGTTCGCTCGACCCGAATTTGCATCCAACATTTGCCAACTTCTGTTAAACGCGGTGCTTGACCCTGAAATCAGAAGTAATGTGGGTGATCTTACAAAGTGGTGTAAATACCACAAAATCAAGGAACATCATACAGATGATTTCCATACATTGAAAATGGAGATCAGGCGCCTCATCCAAGTGGGTCGCTTGAAAAAGTATTATGGAGGCGTAAAAATAATAACTAAGCATACGAACATTCGAAAAATAATAGAGTTGTCACCGAAGTTTATTTTTGAAAGGGAAAACGTCAATAAAACCCCAAAATAACAAAATATGGTCATCACAACCAAATTTAGGTTCAGGAGTCAATTATGCGCGAGGAAGGTATTAACACCCAACACATCTGTTGTACTAAATGGGAATCGTTTAGTTAATTTTGTGAATAAAAGTAGTTTACGTCATTTGATTTCTTCTAATTATCGCAGTTTATTTACACACAAAAAATAAGAGTTAAAAATAAGTTTTTTATTAGGGTACTTGACGAGACGTTGGATCTCGCTCCTATGTATCCCTAGGTGCGAGTGGTAATTCAAAGGTACATAGTTATTAGTAGAAAATGAGTGTGTGTTTGTTGATTTTAGGGAATGATGTCTAGGTTGCATTCTAGCGATTAAACGTTGCTTATTTGCTCATGCGCAAGAGACTGAAGCGTTTGTTTATATCACGTTAAAATGGATAAAACATCATTCATTTATGAATGAGGTTATAGACGCGCTTGGGCAAAAAATAAAGTTTTGATAAGTTTAAAGTTATATTTGGATGAAATATGAATACTCGACCTTAAATAAGATGTCGCATCTTGCGTCCGAGCATTCGAGGATAAGATGGATGTTCATCCATTCACCCTTTTTCATCCAAGTTTTAATTAAAACATCTTTGATGGAAGACGAATAATCGACCTTAAACAAAGTGTATAATTTGCTTCTGATTATTCGATGACAAAACGGGCGTATGTCCGATCATCCTTTTTCATCCAGGTTTTGGTTAATGAATTTTACGAAGGAAAATAAATAATCAAGTTTAAACAAAGTGTACACCTTACATCCGATTATTTGAGGATAAGATGGATGTTCATTCATTAACCCCTTTTCATCCATGTTTATTGAGAAAAATGATTTTTGATTAAGCGGGAAAAGACTTGATGTTGATCAAATTAAAAATAGTTAATTTTTGAATTGTGAAATGAATTTTGATTAAGTGGGAAAAGAAGGGTGTATGAGATAATAAGGGTGTTGAAGTGAAAAAGAATGGGCTTGAGGCCCGCGAAGATAAAAAAATAAAATAAAAACAGAAATAAAAAAATAAAAGGGGGTGCATAGAGCGCAAAGGGCGTTGCCAAGAGAAACTGAGCCCAAGGCCCATCACAAAACCTTAAGCAAAAAAGGAGGGGTTGACAAAGGGCCTTGAATGGTTCACCCCTCCCCTTTTCTATTTTTTTTTTTTTAATATTTAAAACACAAGGCCAATCATAATCTGACACGTGGCCCCTCCAACAAAACAGAACAACACAAATTGATCCAAAGATGGATATTGAATATGGAAATTGGCATTTCTCTTCCTCACTCTCGATTCCTCAAGAACACCAAACATCACCATCATTATTCCAGTGAAATCGAAACGAAGTTGGACTAAAATATACAAACACGAAGCAACGAAATTAAACATACCTGGATTAATGACCAAACAAACACAAATCAACAACAAAAATGTCAAAATATGAGGGCTCCAATATCAATGCACATGGCTTTGATTCAATATCAATTCAAGGCTTCAAGTAAAATTGCTTGTAGAATCATGTTTAGGATGTCAAGAACATTAGTTATTGGCAGGTGGTTTGTTGAAAACGTGTGGGAATCAAGGAATTCGGGTTCATATTCTTGAGTGTTCATGAATACTCATGAAAATTGAACCCTAAGATTTCCAGATTTCTAAATTCAGCAGAGTTTCATGAAATTAGTTGAGGGATTTAGTTCTTATTAGGTGTATAAACAAGTTTACACAAAGAAATGACAATGATAATGGAGATTGTGTGCTACCTGAATGAAAGTTTCATAAAAACACAATAAAGATGGATGAGTTTTTCGGTCAGCAAACCAAGATTCAGATCAAGCTCCGACAATGTTCCTTTTCCAATTTTCTTCACAAATTCTAGCTCCTTGCAACTTCCTCTACCTCTTTCAACCAAAATTAACTTGAATTGACCAAAATTTTCAAAATCCAAGTTCAAATTGAAATTGAATTTTGACGGTGATTAAAGTGTTTTTGGCTAGTGTTTGGGATGTTTAATACTACTGAATGGTCATCAATGGAATTAGGATGGCGTTTGCTCAAGGTTTGAGGCTTATTTGTGAATTTTTAAAAGTTTCTTCAAAGTTGAAGAAACTTGAATTTAGGAGGTGAATTCGATGCACAGATTTGACTAAGCTTAGTGGTGATTATTGTTGTCATTTGCGGATGAAAATACCTTAATTTAGGCAATTTCTTATCCCACCACCCAACCTTCTTAGGCATCATGCGCGCTGACGAAAATACCTCTGCGTTCTGGATGTGCAAATCCAGACGCACCGTTTTAGTTTTTTCCGGATGTGCACATACGGAAGAATTTCTGATCTGCAAATCCTAAAAAAATCAAAAGAATTCCATAAAATCATTTACTTCTAAATATAATTAAATCCAATATAATTAAAATTAATATCATTTTTTCAATATAACTAAATACAATATAATTAAATCCAATATAATTAAATCCAATATAATTAAAATCCAATATAATTTTTGCAATATAATTAAATCCAATATAATTAAATTAATTTTAGAAGTAAATACCATATAATTTTAATTATAATTTAGAAGTAAATACCATATAATTTAGAAGTAAATATCATATAATTTTAAATACCAATATAATTAAATCCAATTTTAGAAGTAAATGGCATATAATTTTATATCCAATATAATTAAATTAATTTTTTCAATATAAAAAATAATTTAGAAGTAAATACCATATTAATCATTTAGAAAAAAAATCATATTAATTTTAATTATATTGGATTTAATTAAATTGGATTTAATTATATTGAAAAAATCATATTAATTTTAATTATGTTGGATTTTAATTATATTGGATTTAATTATATTTAGAAGTAAATGATTTTATGGAATTCTTTTGATTTTTTCCGGATTTACAGATCAGCAATTCTTCCGGATGTGCACATCCGAAAAAAACTGGAAATTTTTAAAAAAACGGTGCGTCCGGATTTGCACATCCGGAAATTGGGGACAAAAATGAAATTTCACGTGGTGTCTAAGAAACATGGGTGGTGTATTAAGAAACCCTCTTAATTTATCGACTAGAAAAAAGGTTAAATGATAGTCTAGGGATTATGTAAAAATGTAGAAAGTGAGTGAATTTTAATGAAATTTTGGTCGAATTTGAATCTAATTTTAATGTGAAATGAAAACATCTGAATTGAAATGTGAATTACTGTTGATAACATGTGAATTCAGTTTGGTAATAGATGATGTATGAATGTATGATTATGTATAGGTAGTTAGGAAAAACAAGTGTGATCAATCTTTGTCTTTTAGTGCCAAAATATTGTCTTTTTTTTTTACTTTAGCTTTATGATGCATGATGATGATTATCTAATGAAGCAATGTATGGATTAATATGATGATGAATGAATTAGAATACACTCTTTTTGTTTTTGTCTTATATGCAAGTTATAAACCTGATGGAAAAAACCACAATAATGCATAAGCACATGACCATTCTCATTAAAGAGAAGTAATATTTTCTTTTGTAATAAAATACATGTAATTAAAATATTTAAATAAGCCATGCTATTAAAAAATTAAAATGAATAAATCACAATATAAGTAAAATGCAAAAATATAAAAATGTGGCAAAATGAAAAAAATGACCAGATGAATTGAAAATCAAGGGACAAAATTAGGTTATGATAGCTACCCCTATTTAATCACCTTTAATCCGAGAGTATAAATGACAACAGTCTTCTTACAATCATGGTAAAGATAATTCAATACAAAAAGACCCCAATTTTTTCCTTTGAAGGGAAAGATGAGATGTCATGGATTTTATGAAGGATCACTCTCGCTGAGGATATGAAAGGTCAACGTCCACCTAAGAGTTGGTGTTTTACTTTCAACAACAAAATTGAAGAATCAACTACTTCATCCGCTTATACTAATAGGTTGATGGACAATGAAATTGGATGATCAGCTACTTCAACCGCTTACGTTGGTAGGCTGGTCGAAATGAAATTGGATGATGAACTACTTCAGTCATTTGTACTGTCAGGATGATCGACAATAAGGAAAAGAAGATCAACTACTCCATCCGTTTACGCAGGTAAGTTGGTCGATAACACGAAATTAAATGATCAACTACTCCAATAATTTATACTAGCAGGCTGATCGGCAATTACATTGGATGATCAACTACTCCAGCCATTTATACTGGTAGGTTGATCGACAAAAGATGGATGATAAACTACTCCACCCATTTATATTGGCAGGCCAATCAACAAAAGATTGAAGAATCAACTACTCCAACTATTTATATTGGTAGGTTGATCGACACAGGATCCATAAATCAAATACTCCATCTATTTATACTGGCAGGCTGATCGACAATAACATTGGGTGGTCAACTACTCCATCCTTTTATACTGGAAAGCTAATCGACAACAAGGAAGATCAACTACTCCAGCCATTTATGCTGGCAAGCTGATCAACAATGACATTGAATAATTAACTACTCCATCCGTTTATACAGGTAGGATGATCTTCAACAAATTGGATAACAGGTTCATAGAGGATTAAATGGGAAAACTCTCGAAGAAAGTTCCACCAGGGAAACCTATTGTCGAGGTTCACATGGGAAAACCCATTAGGGATTGTCATACCCACTTTTGTCCCTCATTCAATAAATCGATACATGCATCATGACATTTGCATCATCTGCATAACATAACATGCATTTCATCTCGCATAATGCCTAAAATATCGACCAGAACAAATTTTTCAATTTAAAGACAAATCGGTCGAACTGGTCCTCAACTGTACGTGAAATAAGCGTGCAAAAAATTTCAAAATTAAACTTGCAGTTGCCAAGTTTATCAATTCTACAATTCACGTAGTTTAACCTGGCATGCTCGTTTTAATTTTTTGACTACTTTTTTGGCCACATTTTGATCAGCCTGAGCCCTTTTAACCGGTCATTTTTTATTTCAAAATTTAATCAAAATCTGTATGTTTCCGATAAGTTTATTTCGCGCTGATTATTTTGGTGCATTCACTTTAATTTTTCAAGCATTTTTATGCCCAACTTTTATTCATTTTGAGTCCGTTTATTTTTGTTCTTTTGGCAATATCTCCAGAATAATTAAATAAATATGTCTATGTTTTTATTATATTTTATTTTTGACTAATTGTAATAATTTGAATTTCCTTTTATTTAATTATGCCAAACCCATTTTTTCACTAAGTAATACTGAAGGGTATTTTTGACACTTGTAATAATTTGAAACCCTAGTTTGTCTTGTACTTAAGTTAACATTTGAGGAAGACCAATCCCAAGACACTCAGCTAGCGGTGCATGATGACCTTTCTCAGATTTGAAAAGAAAAATAAATATAAATAGAGGAAAGAACGACTCATAGTAAAAAAATCATCTTCTTCTTCATAGAGTCGCACGCAGAGCTCTTCATGTGAGAACCAAATGTTGACCTCACATTTTTTCTTCCCATGTAACTAACACCACATACCACATAACTATTTCTTTTCTTCATACACACACATACTCCCTCCTGCGTGTTATCATAGGTTGGTGAACCACAGTCAAACACCATCTTTCAACATAAATCCCATCTCCTCTAACCAACAAAAACTACCCCCTCTTACTTGCATTTCTTCTTGAATACACGTATAATCCGTTAAACTCACAACACATATTCCCTTCTACTCCCACCAATGTTCATGCAATGAGTACTCTTTCTTTTTCCACAAAAACACTTTACCTTCATCATCTTCAAACACCGTGAAAACGTAACTTCATTCATCTTCTTCCTCTTCACCATTTTTCCACCACCCACAAGCTCATATACTCACTTCTTCTTCCCTTAAAACTCACCAACTTTAAACAACAGACCTTCTCCATAATCCCTTCCCCACTTTTTATCTTCACTCAACATCTTTACTCTCTCACTTAAAACATCAACCTACCATAATACCTTTCCATCAATCTCTGCTCCGTCATTCCGCCACTATAGCACTACTACATCCATCGTGGAAATAACATATATCCACCGTATCTCAAAACACCATCACCGAATCAACAATGCACCGTACACCATAAATCGAGCCCCAAAACACTGCCGCTGCTGATGATTTTCGGTTTCTCTGATTTATGGTAGCTTTCTCACTCTCTCTGTATTATGGTTATTGAAGCTAGTGGGATTATACCTGAGTGAATCGCACACTCAAAGATACAACAGAGTCGCCACCGAACTTTATTTAGTCCCAAAGGATAGGGAAAATATCGATTAAACCCAAAGGGAAGAGAAACGGATAAGGGAGTCGGTTATGTGAAAGGAAGGTACTATCACCTTACGCATCTGTCGTACTCGACGGGAAACACTTTCCTTGCTTCTAGGCTTGGATGGGTTATCTATCTAAAGGCTACTAGCTAAAAGAGGGAAGGAAAAAAGAAAAAGAAAGTGCTCACGGAGGATTAGGGCCCTTGCGCCCACGTACCCTCATAGTGCAATGAGGAAATCAGAGCGGCGTAGTTCATGGAACCAGGGAAAAGGAACAAGAAGGTGGAACAAGGTGTAAAACCAAGCGAAGGTTGTGACTCAAAGGACGGGTGTGGAACCAAGCAAAGGTTGTGACCCAAAAGACGGGTGTGGAACCAAATGAAGGTTGTAACCCAAAGAACGGGTGTGAAACCAAGCGAAGGTTGTGACCCAAAGGGGTTTTGTACACTAACTGAATAAGTAGTATCTGACCGAAGAAAGGGTAGTTGAACCAAAAAGAGGTTGCTAACCCGAAGACATGAGTATTTGAACCAAAAGAAAGTTGATAACCGCTGGGGATATTGGATTCAACAAAAGGACTATTTTTAACCAAATAAAATGAGTGATTAACCAAGAGAAGGTGATTAAATCAAGAGAAGGTCAGTATGTTAACAGATAGATTGTGATTAACTGAGAAAGGTGCAAATTGGTGTTTTAACTGACTAGCAGTGATTAACCAAAGAAGAGGGGAAGAACCAAGGAAAGGTTGTGAACTCCGCTAGGGTTCGGTATTTAATAGGTAGACTGTGATTAACCGAAGAAAAAGATTGCGACTTTGATGGGGATTGAGCAATGATTGATCAAAAGAAAGGTGTTGAACCAAAAGATGGTTTCTAACCCAAGAGACAGTGATCTTGAACCAAAGAAATGGTGATTGATCAAATGAGAGATTGAAAGAGGAAAGAGTGATCAAGGATCGACTCGACTGGGGATTGAGAAATACTATAGTTTGGAGATAGAGACGATTATTCCAGGCACAAGGTCATTCGTCCCCTACCCAAAATAATCAAGATGAGTGTAGGAATTCTCCACTCTCATCCTTTCTCTAGCACCAAAGTATAGTGCAAAAATTGAAATCGACAGAGTAACAACGCCAATTTGTACAGTGCTCGAGTGCGTCGTGCAAACCTCCGACTCAGCAGGGGATAAAAAGAACAAGACTCTAAAGAACCCTAAAGAGAGAAGCAAAGAGAAATTGATTAATCAAAACAAGGTTTCGATTAACCTATCAAGGGAAATGATCAAGCCAACAATCTTCCAATTATATTGGAAGACCGTCAAAGAAAATGTGCGGATTATTGATTGTGCAAGATTAAATTTGCTCAACAAAAGAACAAACTTAATGTGATCAAGAATGAAATTGCAAGGTAGTACCAAATGTTAATTAGTATGCATCACAAATCATGTTATCATGTGAACAAAAATGTGCAAGAATCAACATGATCATACGATGTCAAAACATGCAAACCATTTCGTAATCGATAAATCGTGCATCGAAAGTTCACATACATGCTTCAAACAGAAATTGAACAACACATAAAACATCCACAAATATCATGCATATCAAGCCATGGAAGTTAAATGAGGAAAGAATATGAAACAAGCTTGAACAAGCACAAAAATGGCATTTTGTCATAGTGGTAATCGATTACCTGCATATGGTTAATCGATTACCTACTTGAAAAGTGCACAAAAACGTGGAGAAATCCCAACGCAACTCCAAATCAAATGGTGCTCTTGCTTGGAAATAAAGCAACATGGTAGTCTTGATTCAAAGTGATGTATTGGAGTAAATGCCTTGAAGTGTCTTGAAAGGTCTTGAACTGTCTAGAACATTCCACACAATGCTAGAACCAAGTAGACCACAAGAGAATGGGGAGTGAAAAGTTGTTGTCATGAAAATGCAGCAGAATTTGCCATTTTACACAGGGTAATCGATTACTTTGTTTTGCCTAGCAAAAGGGTAATCGATTACCACAGGCAAAACTTGCCCAAATTGCGTAAAAATAAGTGTTATGGCCCGGTTCTGATTTTCCACCTCTTGCTTAGATGAATAGGCATAGAAACCCTTATTTTTTGCTTGTGTTGATGATGTAATGACCTTGTGAGGATATGATTAATCGGGCTTTGAAAACCTAAATATTCCTGCAACAAAACCACAGAAAAAAAGTGCTAATGTGTATGCCAGCGATGCGAATGCACATGCTTATGCAAAAGGCAAAAGAGGAAGTCAAATTTCGGGTTAGGACAGCTGCCCCTATTTAATCCTCTTGGACCTGAATGTTCGAATTGCTCCAGCTTTTCGATGATTCAAAATGGAAGGGGATTAAATAAAATAGTAGCTCGATAAATTGGCCGACGGCGACAAAAGAAAAGTTTTGTTTTGAGAGTTAATTGAGTTGGAAGTTTTTTTGAATATCTACTGGGGAGATGAATCAGTCAACGGGAAGTATGCTTGATGCATATGCTATGTATGCATGGTCTACATGATGCTTGATATCATGTTATGCAACGACAAAGGTTAAGGTATTGTGGTGCGGTTAGGCAACGATTGTAGCAAAACGAACTCGACATCCTCGACCGGGGAAGGAAATCCACTGATGACGACGACGACTCTGCTGGGGAAAGAGCCTAGAAATCTCATATTTCCAAGCTATTACCATTATTGTTGCTGGGGATGAAGGAACCAGGACGACCTTCAAACCATGGGTGACTCAGCTTAGGAGAATTATAAGGTCTGGATGATCTTCACTACTTGGGGAGAACAGGAAAACCATGACATTACTACTGTTGGGGAATGATGGTCTCGACCTTCTGGGAATGATACACGACCCTTGCTGGGGATAAGAGAACATACATGCCTCTGCTTGGGGACCAATCATGGTTCTGTCGGGGAAATTATGGCTCTGCAATGGAAATGAAAGGTAAACAACCTTTCCAAAGAACCATAATAGTGCTTGCCGGGGATCAAGCTTGCAATGGAAATTATTGATTATCCTTTAGGGATTTCCGATAAGGTATGTAATACATAATGCTTTCTCCATTGATTTAGCTTTTATTATTCTCAACACTTTATGGTATTATGTGATCACAAATAATCGTTAATTTTTGCAAACAAAATACTGAAAAGAGACAATAAAGAAATCAAATGATGAATTTTATTGAATATGAAAAGATCTGTACATAAGATGTGTACAAGGATGTAAAAATCCTTGATGAGGAAGTTTGCAATTAATTTAAAAACAAAGGTAAATGACAATGGGAAAACATGTTTTTGCATTGATTACAATATTGGCTACCATCCACTGTAAGGATGGGTTCCAACAATTTGCACCAGTTGACGATGACTTGATTGCTCTGTTACCGTCGCAGGTCCAACTATGATGAAAAGAGGCTCAAGTGTTCACAGTCAAATGCCTTTATCCCTAATTTTTGCCTGGACATTTTTCTATTTTTTCGTCCACCGGGATATCCATTTTTGCCTAAGTCGCCCTTTCGGGTTTTCAACTTAGCGGGCTATTATTGCTTTTTGCTTTTATCCCTAACTTTTGCATGGACATTTCTTTTTTTTTTGGTCGATCGGGACACCCATTTTTGCCTAGATTGCGGATGTCAATCTAACGGGCTATTTATTCATTTTTTTTAGGCATAATATTTTTTGACCGCGTTGGAGTTCACGGGCGATGACAACTCCTCCCCATCCATGGTGGTGAGGATCAGGGCTCCTCCTGAGAAGGCCTTCTTGACAACAAAGGGTCCTTCATAGTTGGGAGTCCACTTTCCACGTGGATCTGAGTGAACATGTGAATACCTCTTGAGCACGAGTTCGCCTTCTTGGAATGCTCGAGGAAGAAATTTCTTGTCAAAAGCTTGCTTGAGGCATCTCTGATACAATTGACTATGGCAAACGGCAGTAAGGCACTTCTCTTCAATGAGATTCAGGTGGTTGTGTCTAGATTGGACCCACTCAGCTTCATCAAGATCTGCTTCCATGATGACTCTGAGCGACATGATCTCGACTTCAATGCGTAGGACAACCTCCATACCATACACAAGCGAGTATGAAGGTGCCCTAGTAGAAATGTAAACTGAAGTTTTGTAGCCATGTAGTGCAAAGGGAAGCATTTTATGCCAATCCTTGTAAGTTTTGACCATTTTTTGGATAATCTTTTTGATGTTTTTGTTTGCTGCTTCGATGACACCATTCATCTTGGGTCGGTATGGTTAAGAGTTGTGGTGCTCAGTCTGGAATTCTTGACACAACTCTTTCATCATCTTGTTGTTTAGGTTGCTTGCATTGTCAGTGATAATACTATTAAGAATACCATAGCGACAAATTATCTCTTTCTTGATTAATCTGGCAACCACTTGTCGTGTGACATTTGTGTAAGAAGCAGCTTCAACCCACTTGGTGAAGTAGTCGATAGCAACTAGAATGAAGCAATGATCATTAGAAGCCTTCGGCTCGATCATCCCAATCATATTGATACCCCATATAGAGAAGGGCCAAGGAGAAGTTAAAACATTCAATGAAGTTGGAGGCACATGGATCTTGTCACCATAGATTTGGCATTTGTGACATCTTTTGGCAAAGTTGTAACAATCTACCTCCATTTTTGTCCAGTAATAACCAACTTGAAGGATCTTCTTAGCCACGACAGGCCCTTTGGCATGTACACCCTCGTAGCCCTCATGTATGGAACTTATGACCATGTTTGCTTCGTGTCTATCCACGCATCTGAGCAACACAAAGTCATAATTCCTCTTATACAATACACCACCACTCAAGAAGAATTTGGCATAGAGCCGCCTAAGAGCTTTCTTATCACTGATAGTGATATTCCCAGGATATTCCTGTTTTTCCAGATATCTCTTGATGTCGTAGAACCAAGGCTTGTCATCAGACTCATCCTCGATTGCTAAACAGTGTGCTGGTTTGTTCAAATGATCAGTGCAGATAACATGAGCTTCATTCTTCCACTTGACTTTGAACATGGATGCCAGGGTGGCAAGAGCATCAACTAGTTGATTTTCTTCCCTAGGGATATGATGAAAAGAGATTTCATCAAAGTAGGGAATCAATTTCGCGATGTGCTTTTGGTACGGAACCAACTTGGAATCCCGAGTCACAAAGTCCCCTCTGACTTGGCCAATAACCAGGGAAGAATCTCCATATACCTCAAGAATCTTGATTCTCACGTTAATTGCCGCTTCAATTTTGTAGATACATGCTTCATATTCAGCCATATTGTTGGTGCATGCAAAGCATAATCTGGCAGTGAAGGGAAGATGAAAAACTATCGGAGAGATGAGGATAGCACCAATTCCACGACCTTTAGCATTGGAGGCACCATCGAACACGAGCGTCCATCATGCCTCTGGTTCGGGTCCTATGTCAGGGTCTGGAGTCTCATAATCTCTGATAAACAGAACATCCTCATCGAGAAAGTCAAACTTCATTTATTGATAACCCTCCAAAGGTTGATGAGCAAGGTAGTCAGACAAGATGCTCCCTTTTATTGCTTTCTGGGTAACATGTTGGATGTCATACTCAATTAACAGCATTTGCCACCGAGAAATTCTTCCAAAGACAGCAGGCTTTTCGAATATGTACTTTATCGGATCCATTTTGGATATCAATAAAGTAGTATAGCAAATCATGTACTGCCTTAGGCGTCGAGCGGCCCTGACCAGAGCACAACAAGTTTTCTCCTAGAGTGAGTATCTGGTCTCACAATCAGTGAACTTCTTGCTCAGATAGTAAATTGCATGTTCTTTTCTGCTAGTGTCGTCATGCTGACCCAATACACATCCATTGATTCATTGAGAACAGTGAGATACATGACTAAAGGCCTACCAGGAACCGAAGGTACTAAGATCGGTGGTTCTTGCAAGTATTGTTTTATCTTGTCAAATGATTCTTGACAATCATCGTTCCATTCAACCGATTGATTTTTTCTTAGTAATTTGAAAATCGATTCACAGGTATCCCTCATGTGAGAAATGAATCTTGAGATGTAATTAAGTCTACCCAGAAAGCCACAGACTTCTTTTTCTGTTTTGGGAGGCGGCATGTTTTGAATTGCTCGAACCTTGTTAGGATCAACTTCAATGCCCTTCAAACTCACAATAAAGCCCAACAGTTTCATGGATCAAACTCTGAAGGTGCACTTTGCAGGATTCAACCGTAATCTGAACTTTCAGAGTCTGTCAAACAGTTTCTTCAGATGGACCAAGTGATCATCTTCAGTTCTGGACTTGGCATTCATATCGTCCACGTAAACCTCAATCTCTTTATGAATCATATCATGAAAAAGGGTTGTCATGACACGTTGGTATATTTCCCCTGCATTCTTCATACCGAATGGCATGACTTTGTAGCAATATGTACCCCAAGGTATGATGAAGGTGGTCTTCTCCATATCAGTTGGGGACATCTTGATCTAATTATATCCTGAGAACCGTCCAAGATTGAAAAGACAAAGAACTGCGCATTGTTGCCCACAAAGACATCAATATGAGGCAGAGGAAAATCATCTTTCAGGCTTGCCTTATAGAGATCTCGATAATCCACACACATTCTGACTTTCCCATCTTTCTTTGGAACTGGGACGATGTTAGCAACCCATTCAGGATATTCGGAAGTGGCTAGGAACCCAGTGTCAAACTGTTTCTTTACGTCTTCTCTGATTTTGAGTGCCATGTCAAGTCTGGTCCTTCTGAGTTTTAGCTTGACAGGAGGACATTCGGGCTTGAGTGACAAGTGATGTTCAACGATGTTGGTAACCAACCCAGGCATATCTTGATAAGACCAGATGAAGATATCAACATACTCTTTCAATAACTTGACCAACTCGGAGTATACATACTTAGTAAGGGATGCTCCAACCTTGACTTCTCTTCTGACTTCCTCAGTACCAAGATTGACAACTTCCACTGGCTCTTTGTGTGGCTGAATCTCTTTCTGCTCATGCTCAAGTAGCCTTGCTAGTTCAGCCAGTAATTCACAATCTTCCTCATCATCTTCTTCAACTTGGTTGATTGGAATCCCATAATTAAAATGGATGTTTGCCATGTTGTTATCGATGCATTTATTTGTTTTGCATGTTTATGAATTTGTTTAGAATGAGCTATTTTAAAAGGTGAAAATAAAATAAACTTTTACCATTTGTTTGTGGAAAAGTAAAATAAAGAAAGAAAATAGAGCATGATTTGAATGCAAAAAAAAAACTTTTATTTGTTGATCACATAATATTTCAAAAGCGTGAGGCCCATTACAGGCTATCCACTCGTCTCGGGCGAGGAAGAGGGAACGAGAAAGAAAAATGCATTACATGTTTGTATGAAAAACCATATGAATCAGAGTAGATGTCCAATTGTTGAGCTTGAAGCCAGGCGGGCACTTACGTACAAAGCTTGCTCTCTGGTTGCTAGGACCAACATCATCAATGGCTGCCACGATATCACCCTTCTGGAAATCGGCGCTACAGAACTTGATCAAGTTACACTACTTTTGACCATGTGAGCTAGATTGTTGACTAGGACGGTAACCCAATCCAAAGCGATCATGTTTTTCTACCAAATCCAACACATGCCCCCAGCCAAGCAAGGCACCTCTCTCGATGGTCTCTTTAGCATTCTTAGCAGATGACAAGGTCGATCTTAGTGATATACTTTGACTAGTTAAAGTGGAGCTTACATCTTCGAACTCAAGACATTGCAACGATAACTCGCTCACTATCAAATCCTCTTCACCACAAACAATGACCAGCTGATCGTCAAGCAGGAACTTCAGTTTCTAATACAATGTGGAAGTGACTGCCCCTGCAGCATGAATCCAGGGTTGACCCAATAAGAAACTGCATGCAGGATTAATATCCATCACTTGGAAATTAGTGGTAAACAAATGTGGTCCGACCTTAATGGGTATATCCATTTCTCCAATAACTTGTCTTCTGGAACCGTCAAAGGCTCTAACAATTAAAGCGCTCAACCTTATCTCTCTACCTTCTACCAGTAGTTGACTCAACGTGCCCTTAGGCATCACGTTGAGAGAAGAATCAGTATCCACAAGAACACGAGATAGCAAGGCGTCTATACAAGTCACCGATATGTGCAAGGCTCGATTGTGGGCAGTTCCCTCGGGTGGCAACTCTGACTCATTGAAACCAAAATACTGACTTGCATTTCTGTTTGCGATTACGTCATCAAACTGCTCTACGGGGATGTCGTGCATTACATGGGCAACATTCAAAACTTTTAGCAAAGCCAATTTGTGCATAGGTGAGCTCATGAGCAAGGATAAGATTGAAATCTTTGAGGGTGTCTGCCCCAGCTGATCCACAATCTTAAAGTCACTCTTCTTGATCAGCTTGAGGAATTCTTGATCATCAATTACCTCTTTGTTTTTGGCAATATCCCCAGACGGAATGACGGGTACTGATGCAGTGGTAGATGCCCATTGTTTCACAACAGGGGCTGTTGAAGCAGACTTCTCCTTGGGAGGAACAAAAATTGGAACTTGCACTGGCTTAGATGTGACCTTCAGAGCAAACACTCATCCACTACGAGTCATGCCTCCGGCAGCAGTTACATTCACAATTTCGGATTCAAAGAACAGAATTTCTCGACCCCCAGAAAACACGGTAGAACCATACTTTCAAGGCACCTCCTTCGAATTCTGATACGGGAAAGGCTTTGGCATGCAAACAGTGATCTAATGTATCTTCTTTTTAGGATCTTCCACGAGAACCTTCCTATATATGATTATGAACGGCTCAATGGTAGCTACCTCATCCACAGACTTGGATATGGCAAACTGAACCACACCTTGATTCATCAAGTCTGTGGCACTTACCATGAAGATTATCATCACAAATCTAGCACTTACCATGAAGACCTTACAATCTTAATCTGGCACTCAATGGTAGCTACGTCATCCACAGACTTCGGCACTGATTAAGGTTGTCATCACAAATCTGGCACTTACCATGAAGACCTTTCAATAACCCTTGCTCATTCAATTTCTTGAACACAACGGTCATCGGCGTTATCACTTCATCGATATCCATGATCAACTCAGCCCCTTAATTCTCTTCAACCATGTTAACCCCAGGTCCACCATGAGTAGGCAAGGGTTAGTCTGTATGTTAGGCTGATCTTCATCAAATGTCAGGATTTTCCAATCAATAAGCTCTTGAACCTTGGTTTTTAAAACAATGCAATTGTCGGTAGCATGCCCTATGTACCCAGAATGGTAAGCACATGATGCATTTGGATTATGCTTTGGGCTAAACGGGGCGATTGCAGGTGAGATCTCTTTTGGAATGATTGCCCCTTGATGAACCAAATAAGGGAACAACTCTATATATGGCACAAGAATTTTGTCAAAATTTGGGCGCTTGCGATTGTTCTTGAAAGCTCCTAGAGTTTGACTAAATTTTGGTAAAACATATCAACAATAAAGATGAAGAAACTGCCAAGATCAAAGAAGTCGAAGAAGATGTCCTAACAGCAAGATACGACATCCTGGATTGATTTAGCAGGATTTAAATATGTAACAAATCTGTCCAAGATTTGCTGCGCTTTTTAATACTGGATCAAGGATTAAAAATAGAAAGCCCAAGACAGAATACTATATATATGAAGACTTAGACCTAGGGTGAAACATGCCTTATGTAACAATTGTAACCTAGTTCTCTTTAGTAAAAATAAGGGTTTAGGTTTTGAGAGTCATTGGCTCTTAGGGTTGTAGTTCCCCTATGTAATATGGGATGCAGAGAGGACGGCATAGGTGCATGTACACAACCAGAAACCTGTAGGTAATGGTTGTTGTATGGTTCTTGGACGAAGCTTTGAAGTAAGTCTAAGATAACTTGAAGGTCAAAAAACCATGACAGTTATGAATTGGCAGAAGACAGAGATAGCACAGGTTGTGATTAGGATGTGAGTGGGGTATCTCATATCAGGTTTGTAAACGGTTGAGTTTAGCCCTTGATAAAGATGTTCATTGGGTAGATGTTAGGTATAAAGTTGTAAACGGGGAGTTTACCTTTGTAACAGTTCTACAGATAGTGAAGTCTTCATCCTGGATTGGTATCCCCCAGATGTAGGTGAATTGCACCGAACTGGGTTAAGAATTACTGTCTTATTTAACATTCTGCAATTTACAGTTTTGTTAATGTTCTTGACTGACATGTTGGATCAGATGTCATGACATATGTGAGGGTGCAGTTCTGATACTCAAGGTTTCAGTCTACTGTTGCGCCTCCAAGTTTAAAAGATTATGTAGCATAATGTCTTGACATGTGTTAGGACATCTGCTGTCTGCATAGGCCGGAATTTCAATTGGTATCAGAGCAGGCATCCTGTTTGGTTCTGGATGAGATCCATGGGAGATACTTTCTGGCGTTTAATTAAGGAGGAGCTTTGGAGATCAGATTAATCAACTCAGACATACTCAATGGTATTAATGGATGAGCTCTCTTGTTGGTGTGTCGATGGGAGCAACCCGGAGGTTGTTCTTGTTGCTGAGGAGGTTCTATAACAACTACAGGAGAAGTGGCTAGTTCTCTTATTGGTGTGTCTTATAAGATGTTCTGACATCTTATTAGGGCAAGCAGGATCTGTTCCTTGGTGGTTCCGCTGCATATGGCTCTGATTGAAGAGCTCTAGAAGTATGGGATTCTGGAGTTATGATTGAAGAAAGATTGTAGTTGTCCTTACTCGTTTCTGCTCTTGTAGATGTCAACCGGTTTGAAGTCACATAACATTCCAAAGTCGGGAGCAGAGGGATGTCATTGTGATGGTTGAGTCTTATGTGACTTGGTACATGGTTGAGTGGCGTCATCATGTATGCTGAAATCAGATTGAAGAGAAAGGGTAAGATGAATTATCAAACTCATGCTCTAGGGGTTTGATGATTTCTTGTTGGCTACGTTGTTGGAGACACTTGATATGATGATCAAGTCCAATCAAAGCAACTGAGTCATGTTCTAGAGTCTTCTAGATATTCTTCAGACTAGGAGGTGCTTTCTAGGAAGCATAGGAGTGAAGGCCGTGGAGGTGATTTATTTTCACCATTCACAAAAATGTGCAAGGAAGAACTCAAACTTTTCAACCCTAAGGATGAGTTCACACAGTTGAGGTAATTAGGATTTGTTCAGAGAGAATCTTAAGAGCTTGAGTCAAGAGAGCAGCCTTGATATCTCAACAACATGCACAAACAGGAAAAGACAGCATGAAGAGGAATATCTTGGTGATATTCAGAAGATGCTGGAATCGAATAAGGGTTAAACTACAAGGATTTAAGATCAATTGCTTTGTGTAGATTGGCTATCCTTGTGATTCAAGATTGAGGATGTTATGTCATATGTCATAACATCTTTTCATCAGAGGCTTGGAGAATCATGGGAGGGGTTCTACATTCGCTCAAAAGTCTCCTAGGTGTTGACCTGGGATTATTGGCTAAACATCTGTTCCTGGAAAGTATTGTGAATGACTTGTCCAGATGGTGATGTTGTTAAAGATGGAGACGGAAGACTATGAAGACATCATAATCTTGATGATTACAGCTTCGATCAATTTATTTCTGATCTAGGTACATTGGAGTATGGGGTTTGATGTGGTTGTGAAGGTCGAGGATAAGTGGCAGTTATCTCTGGCTTTCTACTAACGGCTATACTAAATGAAGTGGCATTCTTTGGTATTGCTATGGGGTAGTCTTGGACTACTTATTTTCTGAAGATTTAGATGTGGCAGGTTTGAAGTCTTTGGAGTTTCAAAGCAGGATAGAGGTTGTCTACTCAAACTTGGTTGTTAAATCAAGTCTGTGAGAGCATGGAAATCTGTTTCTGCAAAGGGAGAAGGTTCTTCTAAGTGGCAGAAGGAAGAGCTGATTTCAACAGTTGGATGTCATAATGTTTTGACATCTAGCTTACCATCAGAAGTCTCAGCTGGTGATGTGGCACACTAGCTTAAGATAAGGTGATCTACAGGAGAATGGGAGTGATGGATTCTTCAAAAAGGTCTATCTCATGTAGATTGCAGGAGTTGTGGATGAGAAGATGTTTCATGACTAAGAGGCTTGGTGATTCAAGATGTCTTGCTATAGGGCAAGTAGTTCGTGTGACTTGAAGATTTGGTTTCATTAGTAGATCAGGGTATCTTGTGGGAGTTCTGAAGATGAGTGAGGTCAGTCAAAAGGTGGCATATGATTGGTTTCACAATGTGCGTTCATGCATGATGCTTCTAACTGATTGCTCTTATGCATAAGAGTAGTTAGTTGAAATTGTTTGAAGGTTCTGGTTCTCTGGGAGCTTGTGGCAGAAGTTCTGGGTTGAGAATGGAAGCATACCTTATTGGTGGTTGAGAGTTTATTTCTCTCTGGGTTTCTGAAGTCTTCTTTGTTCAAGCTGGTGGCTCAGTGTTGTGTGAAGATCTTTAGTGTGGATTACTATGCTGATAGTAAGTCTAGTAGTGGAGCATATCAAGAACCATGGTGTGTGGTGTCTGTGATGTGCGAAAGATGTCCTAACTGATGTTAGAACATCTTTGGGTTAGTTATCCTTGGTGAATGATCTCAGGTTCTGTGAAGAACTGGTTACTTGCATCATGTCATGGAAGTGTCTACATAATCATCCGGGAGAATGATGGAGTAGAAGGGTTCCTTGGAAGGAGGATGTAAGTGTTTGTGAAGACTGAAGTGGATCACGTGTTGATTGCATGGAAGTATGTTTCCTAAATGCGTTCAGAAGTGGATATTCACCATAAATCAGAAGTATTCCAGGTTATCATACAGGAGAATGATAAGGAATGACTGTCTTGGATTGCGGGGTGTTTATCTCTAATGCTAGCCTGGTGAGTTTAGTGGAAAATCTTGCATATGACATTGGAGCCCTGGGAGCAAGTCATGCTAGTAGTGGATCAATTTAGCTGTTGTGAAGTTTTAGAGCATGCATACGATAGCTGACATCGTGATAACAAACTAAGGGACCCTGAGCGTCTCTTTGAGGAATGGGAAGCATTCTAATTCAATTGGTTTGTGCCTCAAGCAACGGGATATCTATACATGAGAATTCAAGAGGAGTTCGTGAGGTGTATACGATGGTTGTGGAATGAGGGGGATCAATGGGAGTTTGATCTCAAGCCAATAGTTTGTTATGGTTTGTATACACGTCCTCACGGGATCTTGACATTAATCATGTGTGAGTGATTATTGTTTCTTGTCAGAGGGAACAATAAAGAGTTAATGGTTACGTTCAGCAGGTGTGTTGAACAGAGGGTGCACTCTTGAAGACATGAAGACGCGTCTTATGTTTTCCAGTCATTAGCTTGGGTGTTCATTGGAGGAGCACCAGTTACCTTAGTCAGGGGGAGAGGCCCCTTGGTCTAAGATGAATTGCTGCAGGTATGCAGTGGAAATTCCAGTTTGCATTTATGTGTCAAGCAAACTAAGATGTCAAGGAGGATATCTTGACATTAGAGTATTGTTGCAAGTTGTGGGAAACTTGGCAATGCATACTTGAATGGTTCTTATTGGATGCTTAAGAATCATTGATTGAGTCTGGGAGAATTTATTTTTCTCTTGCAGACTGGGATCATATATTTGTGTAAAGAAATCTCTGTAATTGTCATACCCCAAATTTTGACCACTAAGATTTCCCATCATTGTGCAAATCATCATCACAATGTGGATGAACCATCATGCCTCACCAAATGCCTCAAGGGTTGTTGAGCATTCACTACAATCAAAATTAGGGTTTTAAGCCCTCTCAGAGCCTTAGACAAAGGATCAATCAAGGAATGACATGATCTTCAACTTGTCTAACCTCTCAAACATCCACAATGGATCAAAAAGGACTCCCACTTCAAGGATTAAGCACAAGGTTGTTCCCTTCTAGGTGGATCAAGTCTCAAGATCGCCAGTATCACCAAATTAGGGGTTTGGTCGACCAGGGCCTCTAGATGGAAAATTTCATCTGGACATAAGCCAAAGATCCAAAACACAACCTAATGTACTCCATGGAACCTCATGGACCCATCCATCAAGTCAATTTTGCCTCAGGGGATGCATACATCAAAAATCAGGAATTAGGGTTTCTTGACCTAATTCACCCCTAAGTTGACTTTTGGGACAAATCATGAACCAAGACCTCAAGACATGATTTGAGGGTCTCTAATGTACTATATTGATCCATTTGGAACAATGGATTAATCCAAGAAGTTTGAGCAACAAGTCTCAATTTCATCTGCACCACAATTAGGGTTTCTCGAGGAAAGTCAACTGTAACTTTGACTTTTGACCAGGACATGCTCCCAAGCCCTAGGACATGCTTCAATATACCCTATGACACCCTTGGAACATGTCCATCAAGTTTGATTTAGGTCAGGGACATGATTTCCTGAAGAATTGCACAGTTTGGAATTCATCTGATAAAAAGTCAACTGTGCACAAAAGTCAACTTTGACTTTTTGAGATTTTTCACCAAAATGGATTTTTAACCCTAAAATGATGTTAATGTATGATTTTAATCATCATTCATCAAGAAAAATCAAAGAATGTTGGATAACTTGTAAAAGGGGTAACCATAAAACTTAGAAATTTTTCTAAGTTATGGAAAAAGTACCACTAATACACTAACTTTGAATAATCATAACTCCTAAACCACAAAGCCATTTTTTCTCATCCAAAGATGGATTTGTAGCCCTAATTACCCTCTACAAAAACTTCAACTAGACCTAAGTCCAATTCATTAAGGATTTTGAGTTATGGAGTGATCAAAATCAAGAAATCACACTTTGTTCCAACACTTAGTGAAAATTTCACTAAGTCAGATTTTGCTTTACTTTTTGCCAAATGTAGAGGGATTTTTCACTTGGAATCAAAAGAGATCAAAACCAAACTTGTTCAAACAGTTGTTGTATCATGTAAGGGCTTTCCAAAATGGCCAAGAACATTGCCAAATTCAACTTACCCCATGAGATATGACATTGTCAAGTTGCCTTGCTGAAATCTGTCAAAGGCAAGGCAGATTTTGTATTTTGGCTCGATTTGCCAAAATCAGCCAAATTCAAATGCTCCTATCCACTTGGACACATCTGAGGATTGAATCTAGAGGGGACAATCACTGAGCCAAGCCTCCAAATTCCATGGAACAAGAAATAGCTTGTTGAACCTAGAATGGCCAAAATAGGGACAAGACTCCAAATTTGGATTGAAGCATTCAATGGAAGCATCAAGGTGGCATGGACTGAGCCATTCTCATATGAATTCAGTCAAGACTTATCCAAGACCAAGGGAACCAAAGCTCTGTGCCCTAACCTCTAGTCAATGGCTAGAGGAGACTTGCATTTCCATTGGACAACATTGGCCAAACCTACTTACCAGCTGCCATTCACTATTCCTTGCAAAACAAACTTGCTCTACTATAAATAGAGCTCAATTGTGATCAGTTTGAGTACACCAAAGCCATCAAATAGATGCTTTCCTCAAAATCTCTTCTTTCACTCCAATTTTGCCTTCTAAGGCAAGTCACTATCGGGTTTTGAGTTTGAGAGCAATTCCAATCAAACCAATCACTCACACACCTCACATACATCACATATGAGCTGATCAAACACTTAGATCACTTCTGAAACACCAATTTCACAAAATCACCAGCTGGTTGCTCAAGGTTTTAACCAAAGTGCAGCTGAGGTACCACAAATTGATCCAGCCAATTTCAATCAAGTCCAACCATTCAAACACACTCCATAGGGTGTAGGGAAGCTGTTCAGATCATCACCACTCATCTGTAACACCTCCAAATCAAAAATCACATTGCACTTGCTATCACGGCTTAGAGGTAAGCATATACTTGGTTATCTCTCAATCTATGCATATTTCCTCGCACAATAATTTGGCCATATGTTCATAATCATGCATGGAATGTTTTCCCTCAATTAATTGCATTGTTTGAATCGTGTATCAAAAATCCTAGCCTTCATGCAGAAATTAGGGTTCTTGAGGATTTTTCATGATTTCTTGTTATATGTTTAATTTAAATGAAATTAAGTGTTATGGACATGATCGTGAGGTTGAGACGAGCATAATGATATGTGGATTGCATGATATAATCAAGTATTCAGTGAGATTGGATAGAAAATGCAAATCTGGGCAAGGCAGAACACGCGCGTGTTCTTGGTCCATGTTCTTGGCGCCATTTTCATAAATTCAAATATTTGAATTTTGTGATTTTATTTAATTGATTCAAAAATTAAATTCTCTCTGAGTTTTAATGATTTTGAGTTGATTCTTTTTTAATAATTCACAAAAATGTTAAAATATTTTATTTTATCAAAAAATCCCAAAAATATTATTTATTTCATATAATTGATATTTTGGCATAGAATTAATATTTTAATTGTTTTTGACATTTTAAATATTTTTTCTACATTGATTTTGCAACTTTTAATGCTTTCTAATTATTTTGTAGGTCAATACTTAATTTTTGAAGCATTAATCCAAAATCACAATTTGTTTTTCACATGTTAAACAATTTTGATCATTTTAATTGAATTTTTATTCAATTAAATACCTTTTTGAAAACAAATTAGGGTTTTTGGATTAATTCAACCCTCATAAATCATTTTCAAAACACTTTGGGCCTCTAATAGAGTGTAAGACCCAATCCCTTTTTTGACCAAAACATTTTGGGCCTCAGTGTATTGTATAAGTCCCGATACCGTCAAAAACGAACAGCGCGATCGTCGCCTTTTCGAAATAACCCTTAGGCCTCTCCTTGAGCTATAAGACCCATTTAAAACTCTTTGGGCCTCTAATAGAGTGTAAGACCCAATCCCCTTTTAACCAAAACATTTTGGGCCTCACTTATTGTATAAGTCCCTCTACGTTAAAAGAAAACCTCGGCGCGATCGCCATTTCAAACGGAAAAATCATATGGGCCTACCCTCGTGTTATAAGCCCCACTCTTTTTCTTTAAAACTCTTTGGGCCTCTTGAGAGAGTGTAAGACCCATCCCTTTGTACAGAAAACATTTTGGGCCTCAGTCACTTGTATAAGTCCCTCTGTACAAATTCAAACAGTGCGCTCACTGATAAAACCTTGGGCCTCTCCTTGAGTTGTAAGCCCCAAATCTTTCTTTTTCAAAGCACCTTCTCCTTTGATTTTGAATATACTGTTGTTTTCAATCTTTCTTTGTTGAACAACTAACCAAACAGCATGGAAGCTCTACAACCGAGTAAGTGTTTATACGCTTTCATTTACCGCTTTCATATACATATAACTGTATTGTGGGGCTGTTTCACTGTAAGTCTTCTTTCATAAACTCATATCAACTGTGTAATAATAGTATAGATATTTAGAGTTTCCCCAGCAACTACGTCTAGAACTAGGTGACGCCGTTTCGTTTAGTCATAGAAATAGACAACTAGATCCCCAATAGGATCACCAGACACAGTCTTCTCTCAGGCTGTCCTCATTAGGAATTGTCAAGAAACTCTACCCCCAGAGATGAATGTATTCTCCGTGAATGGCATCTTTGAGTTTCTTCCAAATTCTCGAACTTTCCTGACTTTGATCTATTCTCGGTGAATAGCATTGCCTTGAATTTCTCGGGGTTTGGGGACCCACGGGCTTCTTAAAAGTATCGGCCTCCTCTTGGGCACCGTACAAGGACCCACAGGCTTCCTAAAAGCAACCCCGCCTCCTCTTGGGCTTAGTACAAGGACCATACGGCTTCTTAGAAGTATTCACAACCTCCTCTTAGGCTTCGTATAATGATCTCTTCCTGCGGGAATGATAGCCTTCTCTTGGGCTTAGTACAAGGATCGATCGGCTTCTTAAAAGTTTCCAGCCTCCTCTTGGGCTTCATACAAATTGTCCCGACGACCTCCTAGAGGTATAGGAACAGAACTTAGTCATCTTCATAGAATAGTCCTTTCGTAGAGTCTACTACTGTTTCTTAAAGCATAGTACAAAAGATGAAACTCTAGACACGGACAGTCTAATATCCTTGAGTCTCAAAGACATTCTCAAGTGACCCCTTCGTTAAATAGGAAGAAAACCCGTAGACTCGGACAGTCTCAATACCCTTTGGATTTCCCACTTCCTCAAAGAACAGAAATAACCCGGATCCTTGAATCAAATCCTTGAGTATAGTGTTGCATATAAGAACTGATTTTCTCTTTTAAAATCAGTATACTGGACCTGTCACTAGCCTCCTCTTGGGCTTTGTACAATGATTCTCCCCAGTGGAGTCAAACAACGTTTAGCCTCTCTCTCGGGCTTTATACGAGACACATAAGAGACTCCCTCGTTGAGTCAATCACCCCTTTCGCCTCCATCTCGTGCTTTATACGAGATACAAAAAGGTTCTTATTGAGCCAAACAAATTTTAGCCTTCATCTCGGGCTTCGTACGAGATACAAAAACACCCTCTTGTTGGGCCAATAGCCGCCTCTTAGGCTTTGTATAAGAAAACCACTGGTTGATCCAATCAACCTTTTAGCATCAAAGCTGTGCCTCATTCACAGTACACAAAAAACTCTCTTGTTGAGTCAAACGGCCTCCATCTCGGGCTTTATACGAGATACCAAAAGATTCCATCATCGAGTCAAAACCTTTTAGCCTCTCTCTCTCGGGCTTCGTACGAGACACATAAAAACTCCCTCTTGTTGGGCCAATAGCCTCCTCTTAGGCTTTGTATAAGAAAACCACTGGTTGATCCAATCAACCTTTTAGCATCAAAGTTGTGCCTCGTTCACAGTACACAAACATCAACAACTCCTTCCCCTTCATCTAATCGCTGTAAGTGGCAAGCCTCTAGATCATCTACATCCATGCCAATGTCCCTCTTTTAGCATGAGAAATTCCTAAGGAAAGATAGCATTGCTCTACACTGAGTTAAAGTCTTCTCCTTCAGGTTAAAATCCCCTGTAAAGGAAATTATGGCATTGCCGGATTCGCATATCCTGGTTAAAGTAATTCTCCTTTATAAACAGTTGTGACATGCAACCCCCCTCTTTAGAGATGACAAATTCTCTCTAAAGTCAACACCCTTTCAGCTTCATATCTTAGGCTTTGAACAAGATACAAATCACCTTTCGCTTCTCGTATTGGGCTTTGAACAAGACACCAAAACAACCATTTCCTCCCATAGAATAGGAGGAACTACGAACGCTCTGATTTCCCTATTTCGGTAAACGGGAATACGTAGGCATAAGATCGAAAGAAAAGATCTTAGCGAGCACAATCAACAAAAAAAACCAAATCCCATATCTCCATCAATCAAAAGCAGTAATTCAAAAACATCAGTCCTAACATCCTAATCCTTGTTCCCCGCCAGAAACCTTCTGTCTAGATAAAAACTAGTATTGGCGAAAATACAAATAACCAGTACAAGGCCCCCCACATTGATAGCATCCGTAACTTAACACACCGCTGTTTAAACTCAGTATGCAAATCAGGGTTAATTGGAGACATCTATTTCCCTTCCTTATTCAGCTCATAATAGGATAAAAAATGAATCGACCTGTAGTTTTAAGCTCAAACCGCAGAGAGCGACCAGCGCTTAAGAACCGCGTCCAAAATCGCTCGCTACAGAAAAATGGCGCCCACCGTGGGGCATGTAGAAAGTTGGTGTAATAGGATTTATGAGGGAATCAGGATCATTGACCGTTGTGGAAACTTCCCCAACATACCCCTCATAGGAACTAAGGGAGGAATCAACTACCATCCGGTATTGGTTCGCCGTCAATTTGGATACCCGATGAGACACGTCCCACTGGGTGTTTATCTGGAAGGTCTTTTCTTCAAGGAAGGGGAAAATGACAGAGCACTAAAGATGGAAATAGTGCACGCTTGGAAGCATGTTCATAAGAAAGGACGAGAGTCTCTGAGAAAACCAGAATGTGTCTCGGTGGAGCCTTACCTCCATTGGGTACAAACTAGAGTTCTCAAGCTAAAGATGCCTTATCCTCGTTACGGGATTCTTCCGCCGAGGGAATCTGTCATGTACTTCATGACGGAAACTAAAAAGCTTCAGGTTACTCTCAACAAAATTCAGAAGGAGAGAAGGTCTTGGAAGAACAAGTACCGCACCCTCGACATAGAGTGCATCAAAATACAGCAATTACTGAAAGATAAAGATGCTCTGATTGAAATTTTGAAGCAACATGCTGTAGATAATCAGGATGACCAAAGGAATTTGCTCGCTCCTTTCACTTGGCAAAGGAGTGACAACCCGACAACAGCCCAAGAGCCCCGGTTAAAGAAAAGGAAGATACCAGAATCAGCACCTGATTTCTCTTCAGAGAGGACTCAGGACCCATTAGTTTAGGTTTCTATTTCTGCACTTTGTAATCTACTGTATTTCCACTTCTGTAATCTTTTGAATTTCAATAAAAAGGGGTTTCCCCACCGTTTGATATTTGCAATCTAATTGTCGAAGTTTATTTTGATTAAACAAAAAAAAAACAATTAATATAATCATTGCATTCATCATTCTCACATCGCGTATTCTTCTTCCCTGCGAATCTCATGTTTGTGTCTCGATTCTAGAGTCAAACTGTCTCATTCGTATAATACTCGGGCCAATCGTCAGAAAAGGATGGATGATCTTGAGGAAGAAAACAGAGAGTTGAAAGAAGAGATCGACGCTCTGAGAGAGGATAATAGAAAGCTTCGTAATGACATGCAAGCCATGGCAGAAGCTCAGCTACAAAGAACTGTGATCTCAGAGATCACCTCAACGCCCATAGTGGAGAGGTATGATCCTAGGTATCAGATACCGAAAGATCGTCCTTGGGGCATGCCTGTTAACTATATCCCGGAAGGATATGTTCCGCCGATCACTGAGGATCAGGGAATCACAACAGAAGCCGCTGGGCCTGAAGGTTACAAACTTTGGGAAAGCGAAGATGCCAAGGGCATGTTGAAGACTCCTGAAGGTTACAAACTTCGGGAGACGCCAAGACTCACTGCCGTAGTCACGGTACCACCCCCTGTGGTGCACAATGTCCCGGAAGGACAGATTCCACCAACACCTTCTGGTAAGAAGGAAACTATGTTTGACCGAATGGATGAATTCCAGGAACAGTTCTTGGAAATGTAGAAGGAACTGCAGGCCATTCGCGGTCAGGATTTATTTGGAAAGGACGCCGCAGATCTCTGCTTGGTCCCAAATGTGAAAGTCCCGCACAAGTTCCAAGTGCCCGACTTTGAAAAATATAAGGGTAACTCTTGCCCTCAAAGCCATCTGGCGATGTACGCTCGGCAGATGTCAGCCCAGACGGAGAATCAGGACCTACTGATTCACTACTTTCAGGATAGTTTAACCGGTGCCGCGTTAAAATGGTACATGGGTTTAAACCGTACTACGATCAGCACATTCAGAGATCTTGGTACTGCCTTCGTCCAGCAATACAAATACAATTTGGACATGGCACCCGACAGAGATCAACTCAGATCGATGTCGCAAAAGGACAAGGAAACCTTTAAGGAGTATGCTCAAAGGTAGCGTGGAATTTCCGCTCAAATTTGTCCACCTCTTGAGGAAAAAGAGATGACAAAGATCTTCTTAAAGACCCTAAGCTCATTTTACTATGACCGAATGGTTGCCAGTGCGCCCAGTAATTTCACCGAAATGGTCGGCATGGGCGTACGTCTTGAGGAAGCCGTCCGAGAAGGACGTTTGGTAAAAGACACTGGATCGACAAGCGGTACTAAAAAATACGGTAGTGCTCTCCCTAAGAAAAAAAGAGCAAGATATTGGGAATATCTCTCTTAGAAAGCAAAGACGACGTTATCAACCGGTAGCAGCTGTGACTTCTGCTATCAACCCTGCGTCTATTCCTACGTATCAACCTCAGGTTGCGTAGAGCCAACCTGACCAGCAAAGGACACAACAGCCTCTTCAGCAGGCTCGTCCTCCATATAACAACAACCATACAACACGGCCGCCAGGATTTGATCCTATACCCATGACGTACGCAGAACTGTTTCCATTACTACTGGCTAAGGGGCACATTCAGACTAAATCTCCTCTTACAGTACCGAAAAATCTGCCTTTTTGGTTTAAGGTGGATCAAACATGCCCTTATCATCAAGGAGGTTCAGGGCATAACATAGAGACTTGTCTCAATTTCAAGTCTGACGTACAAAAGCTTGTTAGGAGCGGGGTCTTATCCTTCAAGGATACAAATCCTAATGTTCTTACGAACCCGCTGCCTCAACATGAGAAGGCTGCAGTCAACCTGATTGAAGGAGAGACTAACAATGTCTATCAAATTTACGATGTACTCTTGTTGAAAACCAATTTGGTCAAGATGCATTGTAGACAGAGTGGATATGGCCATGTGCCACCTCATAATTATCATCAGTGTGATATCTGCTCTAAAGACAACCAAGGATGTTCTGTAGTGCAAGCAGCTCTACAGGAACAAATGGATCTCGGATGGATCCAGGAGCACCGAGTTCGTGGAGTTAACATGGTCTACACGAATTCTAACGTCATTCAGAACCACGACATCCGTGCAATGAATGTCAACTTAGTGGCAATTCACTCAAGGCAAAGCCAGTATCATAATCTGCCGCGACACGATTACAGTTCTTGTCTGATTTGCTCGGTAAACAAACAGGGATGCTCTTTCATACAAGAGGCCCTCCAGCGTCATATGGATCTTGGATGGATCCAAGACTACCATGATAGGAACTCCTATCAAATCATCATGGTTCAGATCTTCGATATTCGCATGATGAATACCAACCTGGTAGAGTTACACGCTGAGCAGGTCCGACTCGGATTCTTAATATCACATGACTATCAAAGCTGTAAAGCGGGTTGCGAAAACGATCGAGGTTGTACCCTTGTCCAGGAGGCACTTCAGCACTTGTTAAATCACTGGTGGATGCCAATCTACATGGATGAAGATACTCAGCAGATTAGTATCAGTAATAGAAACCCCACTCGGCGTCAAAGTCAGGATGTCCGATCAGTGGAAGCTAACCTAGCGAGGTTACATTGTATTAAAAGTGGGCATGGCCAGGTGCCACCACACAACTATGATAGTTGTAGCGTCTATTCGGAAAGTAACCAAGGGTGTTACCTTGTGAGAGCAGCTCTTCAGGGTCAGGTGGATCATGGAGAAATTCGCCCATATCTGGGTTCTGGACCCATCAACTGGACGCCGAACTACCTTGCCGATCAAGTCGAGGATGTTGTCACGATCTCTGGTCATCACAGGACCAGAGATGTTTTCGCCATTATTCCTCTACTTGACGAATCTAAAGTTCCTAACCGGGAACGAATCAAGGTTACTTATGATGGTCAGAAAAATCAGAAAGCTCCTGTAGTCATCTATCTACCAGGACCATTACCGTATGAATTAGCTAAGGCGATCCCTTACAAATACGGTGCAACAACAATTGAGAATGGAAAGGAAATTCCATTACCCTCCGTCGTGAATATTGCAGACATCAGTCGTGTAACACGGAGTGGTAGAATCTTCAACCGAGGGGTTGGGGAACTTAACAAGGAAAAGGAACTTCAGACGGAAACTCCTGATCCACCAGTCGGTCATTCCAGTAATCCCGACCTTTCGAAAAATAATGATGAGATGCTGAAGCTCATCCAAAGGAGTGAATACAACATTGTTGATCAGCTATTACAAACTCCTTCAAAGATCTCGGTGTTATCACTGTTACTCAGTTCAGAAGCCCACAGGGAGGCTCTACAGAAAGTCTTGGAGCAAGCCTTTGTGGAACAGGATGTAACAATCAGACAGTTCGATAGCATTGTCTCTAATATCACTTCTTGCAACAATTTGGGATTTAGTGATGAGGAATTACCTGAAGAGGGTCATCGTCATAACATGGCGCTCAATATCACAGTTAACTGCCAAGACGATGCTTTAGCCAGCGTACTGGTAGACACAGGGTCAGCCCTGAATGTTATGCCGAAGTCCACTTTGATGCAATTATCATTCAAAGGACCTCCGATGAGGGTTAGCGAGGTTGTCGTCAAAGCATTCGACGGATCCAGAAAAACAGTTATCGGCGAAGTTGATCTTCCCATAACTATCGGTCCACACACTTTCCAAGTCACTTTCCAGGTTATGGATATCTGGGCAACATACAGTTGTTTATTAGGAAGACCTTGGATACATCAGGCTGGAACGGTCACTTCGACCCTCCACCAAAAGCTAAAGTTCGTCCAGAACGATCAACTTGTCACAGTTTGTGGGGAACAAGCCTTGCTTGTAAGCAACTTGTCATCGTCTGCTGGTATAGAACCCGAGGAGGTTATTGGAACGCAGTTCCAAGCACTGTCGGTAAGCAAAGACAATCAGTTCAAAGAAGGAACTTCGATTTCTTCATACAAAGATTCTATCAAAGCGGTCGAGAGTACCGATACAACAGGATGGGGACAGCTTATCATTCCCATTGACAATAAAACAAAGAAGGGTCTTGGTTTTTCTGCAACCTGTACTCGGACAGCTGCCAACGGTGAAAGTCTTCATCCCCTTCAAAACTTATTCCACAGTGGAGGTTTTCTTCACCCAGTGTCTCAGACAGTTCATGCTATCAATGAGGAAGATCCCTCTAACACGGATGAAGAATGGAAGTCCTACCTTAACAAGGACGTTATATGTTTCAGGAAGAGGTGCCTATGCCTTTTTGCTTTCCCACAGAAAGTCCGAGATTTATACCAAGATCAGATGTTGAAATGATCTACGGGGATTGTGATCCGGAAGGATGCCGCGCTCCGCCAAATTCATTAGAGGAAGACACTCCGATGAAAGACAACTTTGACTACAACTACTATGGCCCAATGGATGGTCTGCCAATGTGGCAACCTTACCCAGGAAACTTGGGGCAAGAAAGTCAGCCGAACAATGAAACTCAGCTGACCATCATTGAACGGAATACTTGTGTCCCCACCATGCCATGGGATCAACACTCAGGTCATTCAGAAACTACTCAACAGGAAGATGAATTCGCAACGTTTGTAGGACTTGAATTCATCAACTATGCTTTTCCCGAGGTCAACGTCATCGAGAGGGATGACTCCTCCAGTTCCAAAAAAGTTTGGGACACTCTGGGAGAACCAAGTGGAAAATTCGACTATATGGTCAAGTACACCGCTCCCGAAAGCTCTCGTATCAGGCTCGAGGATATCCAGGCAACTGGATGGGGAGATACAGCTGAGAGCACAAATGCTATGCAAAATGCAACAGAGGAATTCTCCTACGACAATTCTGCTTGGGAGACAGATTCTGATGATCCCGCTCCACCAGAAATCAGCGTCATTTCTGAAGACAAATCAAGGAAGGTGCCAGACTTTGTGATTCACTGAGGAGTTCGCCGCCAATGGGTTGCTGTCGATGTTCTGAAGGTCGTTCATCAGTCAAAGTAATTGCCATCTTTTAACCTTTCACCCTGCCCAGGTGAAACGGATGTTTTGATAGGGCTCGCTTTCTGTAAATTTCCCTCTTCGCTTTGCCCAAAGCGACAGAGTTTTGTTTTATAGGGCTGTAGTTTCAAGATTTGACTTGTTCATTAATAAAATAACGTCGTTCTGTAATTTCCACATTTATTGCTGTTTTCTCTTTTCGCTTTTCTCAGAAAATGGTAATCCTAAAAACAAAACTATAAAAAATAAGCAGTAAAATAAAACACTGCACACACTTGCATTTTTCTCTACCTCTTCTAAACACGAATCGTCACGTCATGCAGATTGCTTGTTTTAAACCCAGTTAAAACATACGATCCGATGCCTTCTCCCAACTTTGAGTTCCCGGTATTCGAGGCTGAAGAAGAAAATGACAACGAAATTCCAGAAGAGATCTCCCGATTACTCATACAAGAGGAAAGGTCCATTGAACCTCACAAAGAGCCGTTGGAAACGGTAAACTTGGGTTCAGAAAAAGAGAGAAAAAAAATCAGGATTGGGGCACTGCTCAGTCCAACTGCCAGAGAGAGTTTGATAAAGCTTCTCAGAGAATTTCCCGATGTATTCGCTTGGTCTTATCAGGATATGCCAGGGTTAGATACCAGCATCGTGGAACATCACTTACCGTTAAGATCGGAATGTCCGCCAGTAAAGCAAAGGTTGAGACGCACTCACCCGGACATGGCCATCAAAATCAAAGAGGAGGTACAAAAACAGATTGGCGCGGGTTTCCTCGCTACAGCTGAATATCCTTAATGGTTAGCCAACATCATACCCGTTCCCAAAAAGGACGGAAAGGTCAGAATGTGTGTTGATTACAGAGATCTGAACAAGGCAAGTCCAAAGGACGACTTTCCTTTACCACACATTGACATGTTGGTTGACAGCACAGCAAAGTTCAAAGTATTCTCCTTCATGGATGGATTCTCGGGCTATAACCAGATCAAAATGGCGCCGAAAGACATGGAGAAAACTTCGTTCATTACCCCATGGGGTACCTTTTGTTACAAGGTAATGCCGTTCGGTTTGAAGAACGCCGGGGCAACCTATCAAAGGGCCATGACTACTCTGTTTCATGACATGATACACAAGGAAATCGAGGTATATGTCGATGATATGATTGCAAAATCAAAAATAGAGAGTGAGCACGTTGAACATCTGTCAAAATTGTTCGAACGTTTAAGAAAATTCAAGCTCCGCTTGAATCCCAACAAGTGCACCTTCGGTGTCCGTTCAGGGAAACTACTAGGGTTCATCGTCAGCCAGAAAGGAATTGAGGTTGATCATGACAAGGTCAAGGCCATTCAAGAAATGCCTTCTTCGAAAACTGAAAAACAAGTCAGAGGATTCTTGGGACGTTTAAACTACATCTCCAGATTCATATTCCTTATGACCGCCACATGTGCGCCGATTTTCAAATTACTAAAAAGAACCCGGATTGCGTTTGGTCAGAAGATTGCCAAACTGCCTTCGACAGTATTAAGGAATATCTGTTGAATCCTCCGATTCTATCACCTCCAGTGGAAGGAAGACCACTGATCATTTACCTCACAGTCCTAGAGGACTCAATGGGATGTGTACTTGGCCAACAAGACGAAACTAAAAGAAAAGAGTCTGCCATCTACTATTTGAGCAAGAAATTCACCGACTGTGAGACTCGGTACACGATGCTTGAGAAAACTTGTTGCGCTTTGGCTTGGGCAGCCAAACGTCTTCGCCTATACATGATTCGTCATACTACTTGGTTGGTCTCCGAAATGGATCCAATCAAGTATGTATTTGAAAAACCTGCTCTCACGGGAAGGATTGCCCGTTGGCAGATGTTGTTATCAGAATATGACATAGAGTACCACGCTCAAAAAGCCGTTAAGGGAAGTGTTTTAGCCGATCATTTGGCTCATCAACCGATTGACGATCAAGAATCAATCGGGTTTGACTTCCCAGACGAAGATGTCATGTATTTAAAAATGAAATACTGCGATGAACCACTACCCAGTGAAGGGCCAGAACCAGGTTCCCAATGGGGACTAATCTTTGACGGAGCAGTTAATCATTATGGAAATGGATTTGGGGCAATCATTATTACCCCTCAGGGTACCCACATTCCTTTCACTGCTAGACTTACGTTCAAATGTACGAACAACGAGGCCGAATACGAAGCTTGTATTATGGGTCTCGAGGAAGCGATTGATTTAAGGATCAAAAACTTGGATGTATACAGTGATTCAGCTTTGGTTATTAACCAGATAAAAGGAGATTGGAACACATACCAATCAGGACTGATTCCTTACAAAGACTATGCAAGAAGGTTGTTACCCTTCTTCAACAGAGTTGAGTTTCATCACATCCCTCGTGATGAGAATCACATGGCTGATGCATTAGCCACTATCTCTTCCATGATTAGTGTAGGTCAATGGAATGACATACCTAAGATCGACATAATGCGCCTTGAACGGCCCGCTTACGTCTTCACGATTGAAGCAGTCATAGACGACAAACCTTGGTACCACGATATCAAATGCTTCCTTCAGAAACAAGAGTACCCATCTGGGGCACTCAGAAAAGACAGGAAAACCCTCAAAAGATTGGCTGGAAACTTCTTCCTGAGGGGTGACACTCTCTATAAGAGAAATTTTGACATGGTCTTGCTCCGATGCGTAGACAGACCAGAAGCAGACATGCTTATGAAAGAAATTCATGAAGGATCCTTTGGCACTCATGCCAACGGACACACAATGGCGAGAAAAATTCTGAGAGCAGGGTACTATTGGTTGACCATGGAATCCGACTGCTACAAGTACATGAGGAGGTGTCACAAGTGTCAGATATACTCCGACAAAATTCATGTACCGCCATCACATCTCAAAGTTCTTTCTTCCCCATGGCCTTTTTCCATATGGGGAATCGACATGATTGGCTTGATCGAACCTAAGGCCTCAAACGGACATCGGTTCATCCTGGTAGCCATTGACTATTTCACCAAGTGGGTCGAAACAGCGTCGTACGCTAATGTAACCTGACAAGTGGTGGTCCGATTCATCAAAAACAATATCATCTGCCGTTATGGTGTTCCAAGCGAGATCATTACTGACAATGGATCTAACTTAAACAACAAGATGATGAAGGAGTTGTGCGCAGAGTTCAAGATTGAACATCATAACTCATCTCCCTACCGACCCAAGATGAACGGGGCGGTAGAAGCGGCTAACAAGAACATCAAGAAGATTGTTCAAAAGATGGTTGTGACCTACAAAGACTGGCACGAGATGCCACCCTTTTCTCTTCATGGTTATTGCACATCTGTCCGTACTTCAACAGGGGCAACCCCTTTCTCTCTAGTATATGGCATGGAGGAAGTTCTCCCCATAGAAGTAGAGATCCCGTCAATCCGAGTATTGATGGAAGCTAAGCTCACCGAAGCTGAATGGTGTCAAAGTCGACATGACGAACTGAATCTGATCGAAGAAAAGAGAATAACGGCACTATGCCACGGTCAGTTGTATCAATAGAAAATGAAGAGGGTGTTCGACAAAAAGGTCCGACCTCGTGTGTTCAGGAAAGGAGACCTCGTGCTCAAGAAGATACAATCATTTCTCGCTGATTCTCGGGGCAAATGGACCCCAAATTATGATGGCCCCTATGTGGTCACAAAAGCTTTCTCAGGCGGCGCCTTGAGACTTGCAACCATGGACGGAGAGGAATTTTCCTTCCCCACGAATGTTGATGTAGTCAAGAAATACTTCGCCTAAACTAAAAAAAAAACGTCTCGGTGGATTGAAAACCCGAAAGGGCGGTCCAGGCAAAAGTTAGAGACATATAAAAAATCATCCCGATGGATTGGAAATCTCATAGTACAATCCAAGCAAAAATTAGGGATAATGGCAAGTAACTATGTTCAACAGAGGCAAGTCCCTCAGCAGCAGCAGTTACATCATCGGAAGAAAACTCCAGTTAAGGTCATCTTCGACAGAAGCTCAGGATGCCCTGAATTCAAAGTTGGTAGAAGGATAGTGGTCGTTATGTTTCAACGTAGCCCTTTTCCCTATAAATTACCATTTTTAAACTTTGTAATTACTCTTTGGAATCACGCGTTTGGCTGATCTCCATCTTATCAATAAAATTTGAGCCTTTGTGCTTTTGTTTGTAATTCTTACTTGTTTTAGCTTTACAGAACGACATTTTAACATGATCAACGATTCTTGAAATAAAACAAAAATGAATTTACTTGTTAAAACTTTTTCTGCTTTTTAATAAAGACGGCAATTTCTTTTGACTGTTGAACATCAAAAGAACATCGATCGCTTCTCCAGAAGTAAGCAAACTTCAAAGTGCAGAATCAAAGTGCTCCTTCTAACCCAGTACGCCTGAATGAAGGGATCAACTGTTTCAGAGACCTTGTTTCTTCTGACACGCCTCGGCCGAGTTCTCATCTCCTAAGCCCGATCAACGGTATTCCCCGCAGGGATTATCTCTCCTAAGCAAGGTGGAATTGCTATCTTGAACCAACGATATCTCTATACGCCCCGCGATGGCCGAGTATCCAGTCATGTTCATCTTTTAGTTTGTGTGTTGTGTCAGTTTCGTCAGCATATACATACATACATCATGCATTATTGATTTGCATTCACATTTCATGTTGCATCGCTATCACTCTAGTCGGTCTTATCCCCTAGTGATAAAAGTCCTCTCAATCGAATTGTCAATTCTTGCCTCGTCAGGAAACGCTGCGCTTCTAGTTTATTTCTGGAAGGAAGTTGGCCCTTGACCACTTTGATAACTTGAACCTCTGAAAGGCCAGAGAACCTTCAACAGATGTCACTCTTCGCCATTGAAGATGATATCCTTGCTTTCCCGGATTAAAGAAAATCCCCAGAGAAAGCCTCTTAAGCAAGGGTTCGGCAGTGCATCAGTATTTCTCCAAAAATCTGCTGATGAAAAGGTCATCGACACCTCAAAATTGGACCCCATCATATGGCATTTCTTCGGGAAGATCCCGAGAAAAGTATGATGTAAGATCCCACGCGAAGGCAGTCTCTCAAGAGACTCGCTTTCCCCAGATAGAGTCGGCAAATGGCGTCTCCAACAGAGAAGTTTGTGTACCTCTACAATTCAGACGATTGGGTTCCCCAGCAAGTCTGACATCAAAACTTTTTCCGTCAAATGGCATCTCCCCAGGAAAATTCGGCGAGAAGTTTAAAGGAAATCCGCTACAAATAGCGTTCCTTGTCAGTAAAGTTTATTGACAAAAGAAACTGAGACCAGTTCCTTGGTGGGAAACCAGGATCGAGGAGAAGTTTAAATCAGAAACTAAGACCAGTTCCTTGGTGGGAAACCCGGATCAGGGGGAAGTTTAAATCAGCAACTGAGACCAGTTCCTTGGTAGGAAACCAGGAACGGGGGGGAGGTTGACAAAAGAAAACTAAGACCAGTTCCTTGGCTAAAGACCAGGATCGAGGGGAAGTTTACCTTTTCTAAGCATCATCGCTTAGCTAAAGAAAATGAATGCGTAAGCTACCATTCATAACCGCCATCAAAATTTTGGGTATTCCGATATTTAATCCTCTTGCACCCCGAATGCCCGAATACCTTCGTCATTCACACCTTCGGGTCCAAGAAGATTAAATAGGGGCATCTGTCATACCCCAAATTTTGACCACTAAGATTTCCCATCATTGTGCAAATCATCATCACAATGTGGATGAACCATCATGCCTCACCAAATGCCTCAAGGGTTGTTGAGCATTCACTACAATCAAAATTAGGGTTTTAAGCCCTCTCAGAGCCTTAGACAAAGGATCAATCAAGGAATGACATGATCTTCAACTTGTATAACCTCTCAAACATCCACAATGGATCAAAAAGGACTCCCACTTCAAGGATTAAGCATAAGGTTGTTCCCTTCTAGGTGGATCAAGTCTCAAGATCGGCAGTATCACCAAATTAGGGTTTTGGTCGACCAGGGCCTCTAGATGGAAAATTTCATCTGAACACAAGCCAAAGATCCAAAACACAACCTAATGTACTCCATGGAACCTCATGGACCCATCCATCAAGTCAATTTTGCCTCAGGGGATGCATACATCAAAAATCAGGAATTAGGGTTTCTTGACCTAATTCACCCCTAAGTTGACTTTTGGGACAAATCATGAACCAAGACCTCAAGACATGATTTGAGGGTCTCTAATGAACTATATTGATCTATTTGGAACAATGGATTAATCCAAGAAGTTTGAGCAACAAGTCTCAATTTCATCTGCACCACAATTAGGGTTTCTCGAGGAAAGTCAACTGTAACTTTGACTTTTGACCAGGACATGCTCCCAAGACCTAGGACATGCTTCAATATACCCTATGACACCCTTGGAACATGTCCATCAAGTTTGATTTAGGTCAAGGACATGATTTCCTAAAGAATTGCACAGTTTGGAATTCATCTGTTAAAAAGTCAACTGTGCACAAAAGTCAACTTTGACTTTTTGAGATTTTTCACCAAAATGGATTTTTAACCCTAAAATGATGTTAATGTATGATTTGAATCATCATTCATCAAGAAAAATCAAAGAATGTTGGATAACTTGTAAAAGGGGTAACCATAAAACTTAGAAATTTTTCTAAGTTATGGAAAAAGTACCACTAATACACTAACTTTGAAGGATCATAACTCCTAAACCACAAAGCCATTTTTTCTCATCCAAAGATGGATTTGTAGCCCTCATTACCCTTTACAAAAACTTCAACTAGACCTAAGTCCAATTCATTAAGGATTTTGAGTTATGGAGTGATCAAAATCAAGAAATCACACTTTGTTCCAACACTTAGTGAAAATTTCACTAAGTCAGATTTTGCTTTACTTTTTGCCAAATGTAGAGGGATTTTTCACTTGGAATCAAAAGAGATCAAAACCAAACTTGTTCAAACAGTTGTTGTATCATGTAAGGGATTTCCAAAATGGCCAAGAACATTGCCAAATTCAACTTACCCCATGAGATATGACATTGTCAAGTTGCCTTGCTGAAATCTGTCAAAGGCAAGGCAGATTTTGTATTTTGGCTCGATTTGCCAAAATCAGCCAAATTCAAATGCTCCTATCCACTTGGACACATCTGAGGATTGAATCTAGAGGGGACAATCACTGAGCCAAGCCTCCAAAGTCCATGGAACAAGAAATAGCATGTTGAACCTAGAATGGCCAAAATAGGGACAAGACTCCAAATTTGGATTGAAGCATTCAATGGAAGCATCAAGGTGGCATGAACTGAGCCATTCTCATCTGAAATCAGTCAAGACTTATCCAAGACCAAGGGAACCAAAGCTCTGTGCCCTAACCTCTAGTCAATGGCTAGAGGAGACTTGCATTTCCATTGGACAACATTGGCCAAACCTACTTACCAGCTGCCATTCACTATTCCTTGCAAAACAAACTTGCTCTACTATAAATAGAGCTCAATTGTGATCAGTTTGAGTACACCAAAGCCATCAAATAGATGCTTTCCTCAAAATCTCTTCTTTCACTCCAATTTTGCCTTCTAAGGCAAGTCACTATCGGGTTTTGAGTTTGAGAGCAATTCCAATCAAACCAATCACTCACACACCTCACATACATCACATATGAGCTGATTAAACACTTAGATCACTTCTGAAACACCAATTTCACAAAATCACCAGCTGGTTGCTCAAGGTTTTAACCAAAGTGCAGCTGAGGTACCACAAATTGATCCAACCAATTTCAATCAAGTCCAACCATTCAAACACACTCCATAGGGTGTAGGGAAGCTGTTCAGATCATCACCACTCATCTGTAACACCTCCAAATCAAAAATCACATTGCACTTGCTGTCACGGCTTAGAGGTAAGCATATACTTGGTCATCTCTCAATCTATGCATATTTCCTCGCACAATAATTTGGCCATATGTTCATAATCATGCATGGAATGTTTTCCCTCAATTAATTGCATTATTTGAATCGTGTATCAAAAATCCTAGCCTTCATGCAGAAATTAGGGTTCTTGAGGATTTTTCATGATTTCTTGTTATATGTTAAATTTAAATGAAATTAAGTGTTATGGACATGATCGTGAGGTTGAGATGAGCATAATGATATGTGGATTGCATAATATAATCAAGTATTCAGTGAGATTGGATAGAAAATGCAAATCTGGGCAAGGCAGAACACGCGCGTGTTCTTGGTCCATGTTCTTGGCGCTATTTTCATAAATTCAAATATTTGAATTTTGTGATTTTATTTAATTGATTCAAAAATTAATTTCCCTCTGAGTTTTAATGATTTTGAGTTGATTCTTTTTTTAATAATTCACAAAAATGTTAAAATATTTTATTTTATCAAAAAATCCCAAAAATATTATTTATTTCATATAATTGATATTTTTGCAAAGAATTAATATTTTAATTGTTTTTGACATTTTAAATATTTTTTCTACATTGATTTTGCAACTTTTAATGCTTTCTAATTATTTTGTAGGTCAATACTTAATTTTTGAAGCATTAATCCAAAATCACAATTTGTTTTTCACATGTTAAACAATTTTGATCATTTTAATTGAATTTTTATTCAATTAAATACCTTTTTGAAAACAAATTAGGGTTTTTGGATTAATTCAATCCTCATAAATCATTTTCAAAACACTTTGGGCCTCTAATAGAGTGTAAGACCCAATCCTTTTTTTGACCAAAACATTTTGGGCCTCAGTGTATTGTATAAGTCCCGATACCGTCAAAAAGGAACGGCGCGATCGTCGCCTTTTCGAAATAACCCTTGGGCCTCTCCTTGAGCTATAAGACCCATTTAAAACTCTTTGGGCCTCTAATAGAGTGTAAAACCCAATCCCCCTTTAACCAAAACATTTTGGGCCTCACTTATTGTATAAGTCCCTCTGCGTTAAAAGAAAACCTCGACGCGATCGCCATTTCAAACGGAAAAATCATATGGGCCTACCCTCATGTTATAAGCCCTACTCTTTTTCTTTAAAACTCTTTGGGCCTCTTGAGAGAGTGTAAGACCCATCCCTTTGTACAGAAAACATTTTGGGCCCCAGTCACTTGTATAAGTCCCTCTGTACAAATTCAAACAGTGCGCTCACTGATAAAACCTTGGGCCTCTCCTTGAGCTGTAAGCCCCAAATCTTTCTTTTTCAAAGCACCTTCTCCTTTGATTTTGAATATACTGTTGTTTTCAATCTTTCTTTGTTGAACAACTAACCAAACAACATGGAAGCTCTACAACCGAGTAAGTGTTTATACGCTTTCATTTACCGCTTTCATATACATATAACTGTATTGTGGGGCTGTTTCACTGTAAGTCTTCTTTCATAAACTCATATCAACTGTGTAATAATAGTATAGATATTTAGAGTTTCCCCGGCAACTACGTCTAGAACTAGGTGACGCCGTTTCGTTTAGTCATAGAAATAGACAACTAGATCCCCAATAGGATCACCAGAGACAGTCTTCTCTCAAGCTGTCCTCATTAGGAATTGTCAAGAAACTCTACCCCCAGAGATGAATGTATTCTCCGTGAATGGCATCTTTGAGTTTCTTCCAAATTCTCGAACTTTCCTGACTTTGATCTATTCTCGGTGAATAGCATTGCCTTGAATTTCTTGGGGTTTGGGGACCCACGGGCTTCTTAAAAGCATCGGCCTCCTCTTGGGCATCGTACAAGGATCCACAGGCTTCCTAAAAGCAACCCCGCCTCCTCTTGGGCTTAGTACAAGGACCATACGGCTTCTTAGAAGTATTCACAGCCTCCTCTTAGGCTTCGTATAATGATCTCTTCCTCCGGGAATGATAGCCTTCTCTTGGGCTTAGTACAAGGACCGATCGGCTTCTTAAAAGTTTCCAGCCTCCTCTTGGGCTTTATACAAATTGTCCCGACGACCTCCTAGAGGTATAGGAACAGAACTTAGTCATCTTCATAGAACAGTCCTTTCGTAGAGTCTACTACTGTTTCTCAAAGCATAGTACAAAAGATGAAACTCTAGACACGGACAGTCTAATATCCTTGAGTCTCAAAGACATTCTCAAGTGACCCCTTCGTTAAATAGGAAGAAAACCCGTAGACTCGGACAGTCTCAATACCCTTTGGATTTCCCACTTCCTCAAAGAACAGGAATAACCCGGATCCTTGAATCAAATCCTTGAGTACAGTGTTGCTCATATAAGAACTGATTTTCTCTTTTAAAATCAGTATACTGGACCTGTCACTAGCCTCCTCTTGGGCTTTGTACAATGATTCTCCCCAGTGGAGTCAAACAACGTTTAGCCTCTCTCTCGGGCTTTATACGAGACACATAAGAGACTCCCTCGTTGAGTCAATCACCCCTTTCGCCTCCATCTCGGGCTTTATACGAGATACAAAAAGGTTCTTATTGAGCCAAACAAATTTTAGCTTTCATCTCGGGCTTCGTACGAGATACAAAAACACCCTCTTGTTGGGCCAATAGCCTCCTCTTAGGCTTTGTATAAGAAAACCACCGGTTGATCCAATCAACCTTTTAGCATCAAAGCTGTGCCTCGTTCATAGTACACAAAAAACTCTCTTGTTGAGTCAAACGGCCTCCATCTCGGGCTTTATACGAGATACAAAAAGATTCCATCGTCGAGTCAAAACCTTTTAGCCTCTCTCTCTCGGGCTTCATACGAGACACATAAAAACTCCCTCTTGTTGGGCCAATAGCCTCCTCTTAGGCTTTGTATAAGAAAACCACTGGTTGATCCAATCAACCTTTTAGCATCAAAGCTGTGCCTCGTTCACAGTACACAAACATCAACAACTCCTTCCCCTTCATCTAATCGCTGTAAGCGGCAAGCCTCTGGATCATCTACATCCATGCCAATGTCCCTCTTTTAGCATGAGAAATTCCTAAGGAAAGATAGCATTGCTCTACACTGAGTTAAAGTCTTCTCCTTCAGGTTAAAATCCCCTGTAAAGGAAATTATGGCATTGTCGGATTCACATATCCCGGTTAAAGTAATTCTCCTTTATAAACAGTTGTGACATATAACCCCCCTCTTTAGAGATGACAAATTCTCTCTAAAGTCAACACCCTTTCAGCTTCATATCTTGGGCTTTGAACAAGATACAAATCACCTTTCGCTTCACGTCTTGGGCTTTGAACAAGACACCAAAACAACCATTTCCTCCCATAGAATAGGAGGAACTACGAACGCTTTGATTTCCCTGTTTCGGTAAACGGGAATACGTAGGCATAAGATCGAAAGAAAAGATCTTAGCAAGCACAATCAACAAAAAAAACCAAATCCCATATCTCCATCAATCAAAAGCAGTAATTCAAAAACATCAGTCCTAACATCCTAATCCTTGTTCCCCGCCAGAAACCTTCTGTCTAGATAAAAACTAGTATTGGCGAAAATACAAATAACCAGTACAAGGCCCCCCCACATTGATAGCATCCGTAACTTAACAGACCGCTGTTTAAACTCAGTATGCAAAGCATGGTTAATTGGAGACATCTATTTCCCTTCCTTATTCAGCTCACAATAGGATAAAAAATGAATCGACATGTAGTTTTAAGCTCAAACCGCAGAGAGCGACTAGCGCTTAAGAACCGCGTCCAAAATTGCTCGCTACAGTAATGTCAATTCAGAGGAAGAACCTGGAAGAATAGACAATTTTGACATGATGTCAGGACATTATTATACAACATGTCTGCATGTAATGGGTTCTTTGGTCGGTTCTCTCAAAATAAGAAACAGTCAACAGTCGGGGCCGGAGTGCTTTTAGTAGAGTTATTGGCCCTTTGAATTGGCCAGCGTTTTGTCCGATTGTTCGTTTCTTTCAAAGGTAATTGCTTGCTATAAATAGGATTGTTGTGACACTTCTTGGTCTCATAATTCCTTCTTTTCAAGAGAGTGTTCGATGGCATTTTTCAAGATTTGGATGAGTTGCGTCTAGATATCACTACAAGAAAATTTGCAGCTTGCGACGGTTATTTTTGCAAGTTACGACGGTTAAAACCACTGTAATTTGCAAGTCACGACGGTTGTTGCACAGTCGCAGAAACGTGTGTCACGAGGCCGTATCGCGTCGGTTGTAAAAATCGTCGCACCAACTGTCGTTATCTCTCACGACGGGTAGGGAACGGTCATAATTTGCATATTGCGACGGTTTCAACCGTCGTAAATTTCCATTTGATTTTTGTTTTTATTGTTGATTACGACGGTTCCAACTGTCGCAAATTTCTGTTCCACAGTTACATCTGCAGGTAAATCCATAGGAAATTTCTTTTCCACATGTAAATCCGCAGGTAATTTATTTTTAAAATTAAAAAAAAAAATTGTTTGTAGAAATATGAACAGAATGGGAAAGAAAATCACATATATTCTTCATTCAACTAAACATATATATCATATTACATTTATACAAGCATCATGTCACTTTATATGTTAGAAGCGTATCATATTACAATTACATTCAGAGATAAGGAATCAAATACATTGAAGCAAATCAATTACGTGTTTGGTTTGTCACATTGGAAGCCATTGCACTCCAAAATCCAGCCCTGTTGAATACCACAAAAAGCAACTCCACCAACAATAGGCACAAGGGAACCAATCACCCAAGGTGTAGGCCTCTGTTAGAAAGTGAAACAAGAGATTACAACTAGAAAAATCACCTCATAATACATTATATGTTTGTAATTTTCTATCAGAAGATATAATATATAAGTTAGACAACAAATGTTTTAAAAACGCGACTATAATGTAGCAGAACTTGCGTAAATCATGATTGTTCAACGATAGACTATAAAGCTTCACAATATAAAGGACCGTGACAGGAACTTAAAATCATGCCAGTTTAATATATACTTATTAACTATCATCAAATTCATTGAAGATTAATTACAACAAGCAACGACATACTGATTCGTGGAATTTTGGTTGTAAACTCAACCCCGCAAATTAGTAGTGATCGCCAAACTTTATAAGAACTAATTTGACTATATCTCCGATCAATGTTTGATTGGTCGAATAAAAAATCAATAGGCTCCTCCGGGTACCATATTAAAAAAGAAATAGTAAGAAAGGTACAACCCTTTGTGCCCACAACCAGACAACTTGGGCATGGACGAAATGGAGATTCTCCTATAACATGAGACACTGGTACCATGTTGAAAAATATAAAACTGGAAAGAAACAATGTTAGAAAATTAGATTACTATGTCACTTTAATATGACAGCTTTACTATGTCTGGTTCTATGTCATGATTTATCCTAAGAGATAAAACTGGAAAGAAACAATGTCACTTTAATCTGACAGCTTTACTAAGTCTGCTTCTATGTCATGATTTATCCTAAGAGATTATAAATATAAATGAGGAATTTATATACTGCTGCTCCTACTTCTCTACATCTCTATTTGATTGCAGGGATCATGGTCCAGTTTTAAAACAAAAATAATAGTTATGATCCCTGATTTTTAATTGTTATATAAAATACTTATGATCCCTAAACTTGTGATTCACTCATTTTTAAACATAAACGAATAACAAAGCTAATGTGGGGTATAGATTTTCAAGCTATGCTCAAACACTTCTCACCTCAAAATAACATAAAGATTGATAAAGAATGCAAAATTTTAGTAAGTACATTGCAGGAGAACCACTTTTAATCATAACCACTTTTAATCATAGGGAGAGAGTTTATCTTAAAAATTATTAAGGAAGATGGAGAAAGACCAACGAAAACTGTTAAGGGAGATTAAGAAAGACCAACCATTCTCAGTTCCTCTGGAGTAATATAGCCATCCTTTTCTAAGTCAAATTTCCCAAGCAGCCTGTGACCGTTGATGCCACTTATCAGAGTCATGTTCCCCCAATTGATGCACATGTAATGTAGCTGCTACAAACTCGGTAAAATCTACTAGTCCATTTGTGTTGCCGTCTATCTGCCAGCATAAAAGAAAGTGAATTAGTTTTTTTTACAGGGAAAAACAAAACATGTGAAGATGGACATTAGTGATGAGGGAAACCAAAAACAAAGGATATGAGCAGTTATAGAAATTGTATTGACTTGGAAGAAATAAAGAGGAAAGAAAAAACATAACCTACTAGTGTACTCGTGTTTGATGAGTTTGAGTGTATCTTCCTTGTGTCTGAAGCCTTTACGGTTATAATTCTCACCCTTGGTGATGTTATTTTGGAACACCTTGGGATCGAAATCGGAGTCAGATGAACAATTGACTGAGAAGACTTTCTGGCAGCGGATTATGTCCGGAAAAGGAACGTGGATGCGAGTGGCAGGGAGACAGGAATAGTGCGCACGAAAAATCCATTGAAGATAATCAAGAAAAGACAATAGATATTGGTCAGGTGTTTTGATGATTTTCATTAAATTAATAGGTTGCAACCTTCAGCATCTGCCTTATAACCACTGCAACATCTTTTTCAGTACAACGCTTGCCATTCCTGCAAAAGAAGAGGTAGAAAAACTAAGTTCAGGGTAAAAGAAAAAAACACATTGCTAAACACAAAATTAGCAAGAAATAAAATTTTGGAGTCGTCGGCGATCCTGGAGTATCACTCTATACGCAAAAGAGGTCAGAAGCTACAAATATGAGGATATGCCGACGGTCTTTGGGCAACAATGCAAATGAGAAACACTAACCTTTCACAGTTGTAGCAGGGCCTGCACAAGAAAATAAAGGCACAATAACTCTATATATTTCAAGTTGTTAGCACCTTTCATCAGTATAGGAAACATATGTGGTCTAACTAACATAACCAGCATCTTTAAGTCTTCTAATAAAAATTAACAAGCTCTTCATATCCAACCCAAAACTCCTACATAAATTCAACACGTTAACTTTCAACCTTGGCCAATTATAGAATTTGATTGTTATATTAACACATAATCAAAATCAAAGGCAATTTCTCGAGATTGTGAGATGTACACTCGAGAGTCCAAAGCATGGTTCTCTACCCATAAAATTAGAGATTTGTAACAATGTGACTATTTTATAAAAAAAGAGGATGCTATAAAATAAGAACATCATCAATATTTTTTTGATAATTCAGGTTAATGGGGAGGTATCAGAATGTGAATAAAAATAGTGGCATTTTATGTGGTGAATAAAAAAGAGCATTTTATAACATACTAACAAGTAACAACAAACATTTATCGATAAAATAGCTAACAAACCTTCACAGTGGATGAAACGACATAAGCAACAATCCTTGAAATGCACAAGCCAAGAACAATCTTGTTATACCCAAATTCAGAAGCCACCTGAAAAAAATGGTTAACAATTTCAAAATGAACATGTTTTTAAACATATACATATGTATGCCTATAGGCTTCAAATCAAGATAGTATCACAAAATCCAGAAGTAAACCTTTTATAAGGCCAGCATGCTCCCTACCAGTGGGATCACTCACTACATTCATTAGCAAAATTAACTTCTCCTTTCCATCACTAGAATCTGACGAGTAAACAGTATCAATTGGAACAAAATGAAATTCCTTCCTCAGCGGGGCTAAACTTGACACAATCAAACCAATAGCTTCAACCGCCTCTTCCATTTCATGAGAAGGAATTGGAAAAACAAAATGTGTGCATAGCTCTGATAGCTTAAGGGTCTCCTAAACTTGTTGTTAGAAATCTGTTAAACTATGGAAAGTGACATCTTCTGCTCTTACGCAGAATCCTGTAGCGGATTCTAACCAGCATGGCAATCATAATAGTAAGTTGAGTGAACAGCTGGCCCTCTATTTGCAATTGCAACACTAACTGCATCTATCTTCAAAATGCACCCATCAGCCCTGTCACATACACGCTTAATTTCTACTAAACTTGTGTGCATATTAGCAACAGAAAATTCTAAGTATGAATAACATTATTCAGTCCATATAATCTCTTGCTAATGTGTGACTTCTATTTTTTCCCTACGTTTTGCATTCTCTCGAAAGAGTAATACCTTTGTTCCACCAAGATTCATGGTGTCATCAACTCTCCCTTGTACAATGATATAGCCACCTGCCATTCTCTTGATTATATCTCCATGTCTCCTAAGAACCTTCTAATGCCCATATCAAGATAGTCATGACAATTTACAAGTTATAGCAATAATAGCAAAATGAAATGAGTCAAAATTACGAATTTAGTCTAATGTAATTTACAAAGAGGGTATTGTTCGAAGTCCTTAACGTATATCTTACTGATATACAGTAGTACTTTTAGACATTGATAGTTTGTATAGGGTTAACAACATTTAATGACAAACAATCAAACATCCAAAGTTCATAATAGAATATTTTCCTATCTTTTCACTCTTAACTAGGTGCTTGATCCTCCATCTTTTCGCTGTCTACCTACTTCAGTATGGAACCAGCACCTGAAAGGTATAACCATTATAAACCACTTGGTATAATTTCAGAACTATAGAAGTTTATGACATAGATGTTTGAAAACATAATCTAAACCTGTTTCTTTTTCTTTAAAAGGTTCATTGAGAAGGTCCTTTGCAATGAAATCAGTCATAGTCCACAGAAGTCCAACCACCGTCAAGCTTATGTTCAACTCCATCTTTTGAGCACTGTATGCTCCTGTTACATCAACACACCTGTAATACATGCAATAATCAACATAATATGACAGGAAGAGCCTATCAAGAATTAGTATATGTGGGCAAGTTGCATATTGTGCATAAATGAATGTGTAACGTGAATACAAAAACACAGTTTGGTGAAAAAGAAATTTCAGTTATCTGCTGTAAATATACACACTAAAGGGGGGAAATCCAACAGATAATTATCAATGTAAAACAGCTCTAAAGATGATAATCTCATGATTTAGGAGTGAAAATCATAGCCTTTTCAGCTTTTACATTTTAGTAAGTTCACTGTACTCACTATGTTTGAGTTAATTAAAATGTGATGAAGTAGATTTAATCAATAAAAATAAAAAGTCAAGCAGATAAATATTTTCAAAACCTACACAAAGCTCCCTCATATGAGATAGAAGTTAATAAAAGGAATAGAATTTTCACAAAAAGTTAGTGAAAAATAACATAAATAAAAGGTTTGTGGAAGTGTACAAAATCGAGGGGAGTGAATTTAGAGGGAATGAATTTTTAAGAATTTACTCAATTAACTATTAAGCCAATGCCTTGAAAACAGAAATAAATATTAAAATAATTGTAAATAAATCTTATTTTTTTCCAAAGAAATTTTCAAGTGAAACTGAAAGAATATGGACCCAGGGATTATAGATAACAAATTAACAATGAGTTCTCTCTTGAAAAGGTCCCCAGTTCCCCACTTAATATACAAAACTTTTCAGAATTGGCATCATAAGTAGCTAGAGAGAAGTGCTACTTGACAACTCAATAATATCAATAGCCCCATTACAATAAATGCTACAGAGTAACTCAAGATACCTGGAAACCAAGAGTAACAAGATCCTTTTCGGAAACATCTGCTACATACCTTATATCAAGACAAAAGCATAGGTTAAAAAAGAACTACCAAAAAAAATAGGGGCATAGGCAATAGAAGGCCAACCTCAACATTTCAAGTATATTCGGCCAGCTGTAATGAAGTGTTTCTCCATATCTCTGGAAGATTTTTTTAAAATAATATCACTTGAAGAAATTAAGAATAGGGAAATAAAAATGAAAACAAAAATTGACCGGTAAACAATAGCAGTACCTCTAAGACATGCAAAAGAATTTTCAAAGATCCAAGACGGACATCTACACTTTGGGTAGAAAAATGAAGAGCTTTTAGAGGAGATATGACAGAACATTCAAGAGACATCAACTTATCGAGACCGGCTTCCTTCTGCATATCATTGTGGCACATTATAAATCCTGTTATGAATATAATATTGGTTTCTGGTTATAAAAAGGGTTGAAGATCGCATTTCCTGAGATGTTTGAAGAGGCTTGAATTGTTTGTAGTTTTGGAATTGATCGGAACCTAATACTGCAGAAATAGATTGATCAAGCGCATCAAGTGCCATATTTTTCAAATGAGGATTAGGATTATCAACAAACAGCAAAATCAGATGAGAATATCAGGAGGGATGAAAATGAAACTAGCATTTCTGCATCAAAGAAACAAAAGGTATAGCAGGAAACCTCGAGAAAGTGACTAACAACTTGATCCCAAAATGGCTCAACCCTACAGTAAAAAAAGGATGACATAGGTGATGAAAAGTGAAGATATTAACAAAATCGAAGTAGGTAAATATCCTAAATATTACAGTTGATGAAAAGTGAAGGACAAAACATCCAGCACACATGTACATTCACTATTGTGCTCATAGTTACTGAAACTACATACTGTGAACATTATTCACAAGGATGGATATCATTCTCTCCACTGAAAAGTTGATACTTCCAAGTTTTTGAGTTGTTGTTGGTCCCAAACCACTTGAATTTCCCAGCATGCATTTATGTGAAAGTTGACATAATGCAGAGAGGAGAGATTTCACAGCAGATATATTCATCAAAGCAGAGCTCTCAAAGAGCTTTCAAACAAAAAACAATACAAAGTTAGATCAATTGGCCTGTAAATTATGAAATGAAAAATGAGAAGGAATTAGAATTTAGGGTTTCAGAAGGAACTTAGGGTTTGAGAAGTAATTTAGGGTTCGAGAAGACAAACCTTTTAAAATTTGAGTTGACGGTGGTTGCTTTGATGGTGATTCGCAGTGACTGCGTGAGTGGCTGAGAAAAATGTCTACTTCCCTCTTTCTCCAATGGCGTGAGCGGCGATGTTTCTGTGAAAAAGAAGAGAAAAAGAAACATGAAAAGTTGAAAGAGTCTTCAGTTTTAGCGCAAAAGATAATTTAGGGAGGACGACGGTAGGTTCACCGTCGCGGCCTTTGTGAATAGAATGGGATAGCGACAGTAGGTTCACCGTCATGATGGTAGAGTTTCATTTTACTTAATTTTTTTATTTAATTTCTCTTAGATAAATGAAAGTAGATTTTTTTTGTTTATTTGATATTTTATAGTATTTTGATTATGTATAGTTTAATTTTTATAGTTTAATTTTGAATTTAAATTTTACTTCAAAAGTTTTGAGTTTATAAGATTTTGATATATATAATTTAATTTTGATACTTTAATTTTGGGTATAATATTTTGAGTTTAATTTTTACTATAAAAATTGTTTTAAAATTAAAGTTTTATTTTGAGTATATATAATATTTTAATTTTTATAGTTTAATTTTGATACATAAAATATTTTAATAAAGTTAACTGTAATTTTTAAAAAAATTATGTATTTTGAGTTTAATTTATTAATATAATTATATTTTATAAATGTTTCTAATAATTTATTTATTCAAAATACATATATTTATTTTTAACCCTCACAAAAAAATAATTCTGGATCCACCATTAGTTGTAGTGTTTGTTACTAGGGTTAGGGGGCGACGGTTGTTCTACCGTCATGACATAAAATTTAAGGCGGTTCTTGAGACAGCCGTGAACTTATATGTAGGACGGTTTAATGATAACAGTCGTAATATTTATTAATTTTTTAAAAAATATAAAGACGGTAGGTGTATACCGTCGCGACATGTGTCTCTATATTAGAGTTACGACGGTTATTAAGGAACTGTCGCAATTTGTGTGTCGTAAAATCCTAATTTTCTTGTAGTGTATGGAGCTGTCTTGGTCACTTTTGCCAAGTTTTGGCTAAAAAGGGGGAGAAGAATAGTGTTCTGGTTTTTGGGTTCATTCGAGCAGTGGCGGTGCAAGAATGTTGGAGGAAGATGTTCTATCATCTTAACTTACTAATTTCTTGTTTTTGTGTCTTGTGATCTGAGTTGTGAAACAGGTTGTGTCTTGTGACCTGAGTTACATAATTCTTGTACTCTATGTTACAAAGGCTACAACTGGTGTTTCTTTTCTGGAGGAGTCTTCTACACTGGTTTTGGATCTTTCTTGGAAGGAAAAAGAAATCTGTTGAGGGGGAGATTTCTTCAAACTCCAACCAATTCTCAAGATGGAGGAGTCTTGCTGTTGGCAGAATACAGAAGAAGATGTTTTAGTCAAAATTTGTCAAAAGGGGGAGATTGAAAGCTCCTAGAGTTTGACTAAATTTTGGTAAAACATATCAACAATAAAGATGAAGAAACTACCAAGATCAAAGATGTCGAAGAAGATGTGCTAACAGCAAGATACGACATCCTAGACTGATTTAGCAGGATTTAAATGTGTAACAAATCTGTCCAAGATTTGCGGCGCTTTTTAATACTAGATCAAGGATCAAAAATAGAAAGCCCAAGACAGAAGACTATATATATGAAGACTTAGACCTAGAGTGAAACATTCGTTATGTAACAATTGTAACCTAGTTCTCTTTTGTAAAAATAAGGGTTTAGGTTTTGAGAGTCGTTGGCTCTTAGGGTTGTAGTTCCCCTCTGTAATATGGGATGCAGAGAGGATGGCATAGGTGCATGTACATAACCAGAAACCTGTAGGTAATGGTTGTTGTATGGTTCTTGGACGAAGCTTTGAAGTAAGTCCAAGATAACTTGAAGGTTAAGAAACCACGACAGTTCTGAATTGGCAGAAGAAAGAGATAACACAGGTTGTGATTAGGATGCGAGTGGGGTATCTCATATCAGGGTTGTAAACGATTGAGTTTAGCCCTTGATAAAGATGTTCATTGGATAGATGTTAGGTATAAAGTTGTAAACGGGGGAGTTTAGCTTTGTAACAGTTCTACAGATAGTGAAGTCTTCATCCTGGATTGGTATCCCCCAGATTTAGCTGAATTGCACCGAACTGGGTTAAGAATTATTGTCTTATTTAACATTATGCAATTTACAGTTTTGTTAAATGAGGAGGAGCTTTGGAGATCAGATCAATCAACTCAGACATACTCAAGGGTGTTAATGGATGAGCTCTCTTGTTGGTGTGTCGATGGGAGCAACCCGGAGGTTGTTCATGTTACTGAGGAGGTTCTACAACAACTATAGGAGAAGTGACTAGTTCTCTTGTTGGTGTGTATTATAAGATGTTCTGACATGTTATTAGGGCAAGCAGGATTTGTTCCTTGGTGGTTCCGCTGCATATGGTTTTAATTGAAGAGCTCTAGAAGTATGGGATTCTGGAGTTATGATTGAAGGAAGATTATAGTTGTCCTTACTCATTTCTGCTCTTGTAGATGTCAACCGGTTTGAAGTCACATAGCATTCCAAAGTCGGGAGCAGAGGGATGTCATTGTGATGGTTGAGTCTTATGTGACTTGGTACATGGTTGAGTGGCGTCATCATGTATGCTAAAGTCAGATTGAAGAGAAAGGGTAAGATGAATTATCAGACTCATGCTCTAGGGGTTTGATGATTTCTTGTTGGCTAAGTTGTTGGAGACACTTGATATGATGATCAAGTCCAATCAAGGAAACTGAGTCATGTTCTGGAGTTTTCTAGTTATTCTTCAGACTAGGATGTGCTTTCTAGGAAGCATAGGAGTGAAGACCGTGGAGGTGATTTATTTTCACCATTCACAAAAATGTACAGGGAAGAACTCAAACTTTTCAACCCTAAGGATGAGTTCACACGGTTGAGGTAATTAAGATTCGTTCAGAGAGAATCTTAAGAGGCAACCTTGATATCTCAACAACCTGGACAAACAGAAGAAGACAGCATGAAGAGGAATATCTTGGTGATACTCAGAAGATACTGGAATCAGATAAGGGTTAAACTACAAGGATTTAAGATCAATTGCTTTGTACAGATTGATTATCCTTGTGATTCAAGATTGAGGATGTTCTATCATATGTTCTAACATCTTTTCATCATAGGCTTGGAGAATCATGGGAGGGGTTCTACATTCGCTCAAAAGTCTCCTAGGTGTTGACTTGGGATTATTGGCTTAACATCTGTTCTTGGAAAGTATTGTGAATGACTTGTCTAGATGGTGATGCTGTTGAAGATGGAGATGGAAGACTATGAAGACATCATAATCTTGATGATTACAGCTTGGATCAGTTTATTTCTGATCTAGGTACATTGGAGTATGGGGTTTGCTGTGGTTGTGAAGGTCGAGGATAAGTGGCAGTTATCTCTGGCTTTCTACTAACGGCTCTACTAAAGGAAGTGGCATTCTTTGGTATTGCTATGGGGTAGTCTTGGACTACTTATTTTCTGAAGATTTAGATGTGGCAGGTTTGAAGTCTTTGGAGTTTCAAAGCAGGATAGAGGTTGTCTACTCAAACTTGGTTGTTAAATCAAGTCTGTGAGAGCATGGAAACCTGTTTCTGCAAAGGGGGGAGGTTCTTCTAAGTGGCAGAAGGAATAGCTGATTTCAATAGTTGGATGTCATAATAATTTGACATCTAGCTAACCATCAGAAGTCTCAGCTGGTGATATGGCACATCAGCTTAAGATAAGGTGATCTACAGGAGAATGGGAGTGATGGATTCTTCAAAAAGGTCTATCACATGCAGATTGCAGGAGTTGTGGATGAGAAGATGTTACATGACTAAGAGGCTTGGTGATTCAATATGTCTTGCTATAGGGCAAGTAGTTCGTGTGACTTGAAGATTTGGTTTCATTAGTATATCAGGGTATCTTGTAGGAGTTCTGAAGATGAGTGAGGTCAGTCAAAAGGTGGCATATGATTGGTTTCACAATGTGCGTTCATGCAGGATGCTTCTAACTGATTGCTCTTATGCATAAGAGTAGTTAGTTGAAATTGTTTGAAGGTTCTGGTTCTCTGGGAGCTTGTGGCAGAAGTTCTGGGTTGAGAATGGAAGCATACCTTATTGGTGGTAAAGAGTTTATTTCTCTCTGGGTTTCTGAAGTCTTCTTTGTTCAAGCTGGTGGATCAGTGTTGTGTGAAGATCTTCAGTGTGGATTACTATGCTGATAGTAAGTCCAGTAGTGGAGCATATCAAGAACCATGGTGTGTGGTGTCTGTGATGTGCGAAAGATGTCCTAACTGATGTTAGAATATCTTTGGGTTAGTTATCCTTGGTGAATGATCTCAGGTTCTGTGAAGAACTGGTTACTTGCATCGTGTCATGGAAGTGTCTACATAATAATCTGGGAGAATGATGGAGTAGAAGGGTTCCTTGGAAAGAGGATGTAAGTGTTTGTGAAGACTAAAGTGGATCATGTGTTGCTTGCATGGAAGTCTGTTTCCTGAATGCGTTCAGAAGTGGAGATTCACCATAAATCAGAAGTATTCCAAGTTATCATACGGGAGAATGATAAGGAATGACTATCTTGGATTACGAGGTGTTTATCTCTAATGCTGGCCTGGTGAGGTTAGTGGAAAATCTTACATATGACATTGGAGCCCTGGGAGCAAGTCATGCTAGTAATGGATCAATTTAGCCGCTGTGAAGTTCTGGAGCATGCATACGATAGCTGACATCGTGATAACAAACTAAGGGACCCTGCCATCTCTTTGAGGAATGGGAAGCATTCTAATTCAATTGGTTTGTGCCTCAAGCAACGGGATATCTATACATGAGAATTCAAGAGGAGTTTGTGAGGTGTATAAGATGGTTGTGGAATAAGGGGGATCAATGGGAGTTTGATCTCAAGCCAAGAGTTTGTTATGGTTTGTATACACGTCCTCACGGGATCATGACATTGATCATGTGTGAGTGATTATTGTTTCTTGTCAGAGGGAACAATAAAGAGTTAATGGTTGCATTCAGCAGGCGTGTTGAATAGAGGGTGCGCACTTGAAGACATGAAGATGCGTCTTATGTTTTCCAGTCATTAGCTTGGGTGTTCATTGGAGGGGCACCAGTTACCTTAGTCAGGGGGAGAGGCCCCTTGGACTAAGATGAATTGTTGCAAGGATGCAATTGAAATTCCAGTTTGCATTTGCATGTCAAGCAAACTGAGATGTCAAGGAGGATGTCTTGACATTAGAGTATTGTTGCAAGTTGTGGGAAACTTGGCAATGCATACTTGAATGTTTCTTATTAGATGCTTAAGAATCATTGATTGAGTATGGGATAATTTATTTTTCTCTTGCAGACTGGGATCATATATTTGTGTAAAGAAATCTCTGTAATGTCAATTCAGAGGAAGAACCTGGCAGAATAGACAATGTCTGACATGATGTCAGGACATTGTTATACAACATGTCTGCATGTAATGGGTTCTTTGGTCGTTTCTCTCAAAAGAAGAAACAGTCAACAGTCTTGGCCGGTGCGCATTTAGTAGAGTTATTGGCCCTTTGAATTGATCAACGTTTTGTTCGATGGTTCGTTTCTTTCAAAGGAAATTGCTTGCTATAAATAGGATTGTTGTGGAACTTCTTGATCTCAAAATTCCTTCTTTTCAAGAGAGTGTTCGGTGGCATTTTTCAAGATCTGGATAAGTTGCGTCTGGATATGGAGTTGTCTTGGTCAGTTTTGCCAAGTTTTGGCTAAAAAAGGGGTGAAGAATAGTGTTCTGGTTTTTGGGTTCATTCGAGCAGTGGCGGTGTAAGAATGTTGGTGGAAGATGTTTTATCATCTTAACTTACAAATTTCTTATTTTTGTGTCTTGTGATCTGAGTTGTGAAACAGGTTGTGTCTTGTGACCTGAGTTACATAATTCTTGTACTCTGTGTTACAAAGGCTACAATTGGTGTTTCTTTTCTGGAGGAGTCTTCTACACTGGTTCTGGATCTTTCTTGGAAGGAAAAGGAAATGTGTTGAGGGGGAGATTTCTTCAAACTCCAATCAATCCTCAAGATGGAGGAGTCATGCTGTTGGCAGAATACAGAAGAAGATGTTTTAGCCAAAATTTGTCAAAAGGGGGAGATTGAAAGCTCCTAGAGTTTGAGTAAATTTTGGTAAAACATATCAACAATAAAGATGAAGAAACTGCCAAGATCAAAGATGTCGAAGAAGATGTCCTAACAGCAAGATACGACATCCTAGACTGATTTAGCAGGATTTAAATGTGTAACAAATCTGTCCAAGATTTGCTGCGCTTTTCAATACTGGATCAAGGATAAAAAATTGAAAGCCTAAGACAGAAGACTATATATATGAAGACTTAGACCTAGGGTGAAACATGCCTTATGTAACAATTGTAACCTAGTTCTCTTTTTTAAAAATAAGGGTTTAGGTTTTGATAGTCGTTGGCTCTTAGGGTTGTAGTTCCCCTCTGTAATATGGGATGCAGAGAGGACGGCATAGGTGCATGTACACAACCAAAAACCTGTAGGTAATGGTTGTTGTATGGTTCTTGGACGAAGCTTTGAAGCAAGTCCAAGATAACTTGAAGGTCAAGAAACCACGATAGTTCTGAATTGGCAGAAGACAGAGATAGCACAGGTTGTGAATAGGATGTGAGTGGGGTATCTCATATCAGGGTTGTAAACGGTTGAGTTTAGCCCTTGATAAAGATGTTCATTGGGTAGATGTTAGGTATAAAGTTGTAAATGGGGGAGTTTAGCTTTGTAACAGTTCTACAGATAGTGAAGTCTTCATCTTGGATTGGTATCCCCCAGATGTAGGTGAATTGCACCGAACTGGGTTAACAATTACTGTCTTATTTAACATTCTGCAATTTACAGTTTTGTTAATGTTCTTGACTGACATGTTGGATCAGATGTCGTGACATCTGTGAGAGTGCAGTTCTGATACTCAAGGTATCAGTCTGCTGTTGCGCCTCCAAGTTTAAAAGATTATGTAGCACAATGTCTTAACTTGTGTTAGGACATCTTCTGTCTGTATAGGCCAGAATTTCAGTTCTGATTATTGTTGTTATTCTATCTGTTCTGCTGATTACCATTGTTTTGCTGAGATTGTTGACGTTACGACTGTTGCTTCTGAGAATTCTGAGCTTGTTGTTGTGGATGATATTGATACGGTGGTTGTTGATACTAGGAAGCAACGATGTAAGGATATGGAAAATATGGCATGGGAGTCATAGGAGCCTAATATTGAGAAGGGGCTTTTGCCATCACAACATTTGCCTCACCTTCTTTCTTCTTCGAATGACTGCTCGAAGGTTTCTTGTTAGTTAACTGTTGACTTGTGGAACCAGAAATCTTACCAATTTTTAAACCATTCTCAATTCTCTCACAAATGGTTACAACATCAGCGAAGTTTGAAGAGGAACTGCCCACCATCTTTTCATAGTACAACCCTTTTAAAGTGCCCATAAAGATATCAACTAGCTCAGTGTCAAAAAGAGCAGGTCGCACACGAGAGGCCATCTCGCGCCATCTCTGCGCATATTCTTTAAAGGTTTCAGTTGTACGCTAGGACTAATTCTGTAACTGCAATATGGTAGGAGCCTGTTGCACCCCAAAATTTGCCCAACATGAAACTTCAACATGAAAGTTGAAGATTTTTTTTCCTCTTTCCAACAAGTACTAGTGGGTCTCCATATCATTTGTGAAACTCTAGTTATGATCAAAAGAAGGTAAAGTGGTTTTTAGGGTTTCATTTTCACAACTTTTAGATTTTGGGACATATGGACCTATGATTAATTCCATTGCTTCAAGACATGTTCCAAAATCCAAGAACAATCCCTAAGGAGCATTTTTGGCTTTTTAATCAAGTGGTTTCATGGGTTATTATTCACTTATTTTCCATTATTCAAAAAGCCAAGTCATCAAAAAACTCATGAATCAATTGTTTTCAAGGCCCAAGTTCAATTGTGGTGTAATTAGCAATTCACATATGGGTGATCCATCATGGATTTCTTAAGTGTACATGCATGGAGAGAGGTGTAACTCACATAATGTTATTTTCCAAAATTATTCAAAAAATCATTAAACAAGGAATTGCCCAAGCCCAATTCATCATCAGAGGAAAACCCTAGCCTATTTAAACCTATCCATGCACTGGTTAGAGGGCTACACACGTGATATTTTGGAGAAAAGAAAGTTCAACCCTAATTCTTAAATTCATTAGATCTCTCAATCTACAAGGAGTTTCTTCAAAGTTCTTCCACAAATCTCTTCCTGGTGATCTCTAGAACACAACCCAACCACCATTTGCAGCCAAAAGCAAGTACACGTGTGGAACCATCTCAGGTTAGTGTTGACTTTGATGATCATGAAACTCAATTTTTAAGTATGCATATTGTTGTGTGATTGTCACTGATCAAGCTAATATAATTTGTTGTGTTTGGACGTGTGTATGGCTTGTTCTATGTGTTTAAAGTTTTGTGCCCTAATGATATTTCGTTCGTTTTTTATTATACACTAACAATTTGTGATTTTTGATGCCATATTTGGATTCCTCGTGATTTTCTGGGTCGGATAGTGTACCCCTTTGCATTTTCTGGGCACTTTTAAGATTGCCGGTGGCGGAGGACAGTGGCCGGAACCCTAGCTCCGGCGGCTGTGAGGGTTCCGGCGAAGGAAGGTTGAAGACGACTTCCCAGCCGTCCATTCTCTTCATCCAACGGTCCAGGCGAGGCCATGTGTTTTTTCTTTTATTTTTTTTTTGAATTTTAATTTGTGATCAGGTGTTTATTACCCCACCGTTGCTATGGTGTACGTCCAATTACATTATTTCATCCTGTGTACTTTTATTAGTGTTGACTTGTTTTGGAGCGTAGGATTGATCAGACGGAAAGGATGAGTCAACCCAGTTGACTAGGTCACACGCGTACACCCCTTTTTTTTTTTTTTTCTGATTTGTTATCTGGGTTGGGCCACGCTATTAACACCCCCACGCTTCAGCCCATATCATTTCCAATGCAATTTTTTACTCAATGCACCCCCTTGCACTTTTATTTCATTTTATTTTTATTAATTATTATTTTCATTTTTAATTCTTAAAAATACATTCTTGTATTTAAAAATTCCCATAAAATTCATGCATCCTTTTTACCATTTTATAAAATTTTTACAAATTTTATTTTTCATTTTATTTTATTTTTTTATCATCTAAATTAAATATTTATTCATTTTCTTTTTGGATTATCCACATCATGCACACCTAATTTTGTTTATTTTATTTCTCTACAACCATAAAATATTTTTGATCTGTTCTTTTTGCATTTGTTCACTAACATTCTAAAATGCATTAAAATATTTTTCATCATTTTTAATTATTATTTCATATTGCATTCTGGTCCTCTTTGTTGCACGTTGAACCCTACTTCTCACCTGAGTTTTGCCTAAATTTTTGCAGGAGTTTTTGGTATTTGGTTCGTTTCTGGTTGAGTAGCTTTGATTTTTAATTTGGGAATTTTAGGAGTTATTTCTCTAATTATTTAATTACTTTCACTTGAGATCTTCTTATATGTGTATTTCTGATCATGCCTAAGTCCTTGTTTGAAAGGCACTTGTGCCATCTGCTTTGGGGTTATTTCTTTGATTTCTGAATTTATGTTTGGATTATTATCACTATTGTTTGCCATTGTTTGATTTTCACTTGCCTTGATATTATTTATGTCCGTCTCGTACTAACCTTTTATGCAGGGACTAAGGTAAGTTCTTTGAGGGTGTGGATAAGTATCCATGGTCACCCTTGCTCCTTCCTTCTCTCATCTTTTTCCTTTAGGATTTAGGTCGTCGTCAAACCTCACTAACTGTAGGTCACCCATGCATGATAACCTTAGGACTCATAGTCCCCCTTTAGAGTTACCCTTGTGTCTTCTCTCTTCTCATCTCAAATTTCTTTAAAACACTTAATAAGAATAAAGTGTATTGCGCACGAGCCTTAAGCGTGGGGAATGAGAAATGAGGGGCTTCCTCTCATCTTTCTAGAGTGCTTAGCGAGCGTCCTGTCTTGGGACGATGCGTTAAGTATTCGCCCCTGTGCCCTAGACTTTGGTGCAATGCAATTTAGGAACTAACTTAAGCCACTTCTGTCCTAAAAAACACAAACCAACGTCAAACCTTTTTGTCCTTCGGGATTGTCAAACTAAAGGCTATTTTCAAAAAGGGCACGTTACCTTCCGTCTGAGTCGCAAACAGGCATCGACCCTAACTGCCGGACGCGAACTTAACGTCGCTCATAAAAAACACAAAAAGAACTTGGTCCGAACTACGTTGACTCTGAATTCCCCATTGCACAAGGGGGGTACGTAGGCCTAGGACGTTGACGTCCTACCGAGTCTGTCTTTGTCTTCCCCTTCTCTGTTTTAGTACAGCCCTAGATGATAGTATAACTCACCCTTAGAATAGACAACAAGCATGGATCCCATCGAGTACGATGGACGCGTGGGGTGCTAGCACCTTTCCCTCGCGTAACTGACTCCCGAACCCAGGTTATGGTTGCGATGACCATTCCTTTCCCTCTTCCTCAGGTTTATGCGGTGTTCCTTTTCCCTCTCTTGGGATAAATTTACACGGCTGGCGACTCTGTTTTTCCGCTCCACTCTCGCGTTTGTACCTGGATGAAAATCCTGGGAGCGACAGCTGGCGACTCTGCTGGGGAATCTGGTTGACCTATGCTGGTCCATCCCTAAGCGAGTCAATCCTAGCGCTTGCTTGTCTTTGTTCTCTTTGGGTGTTTTGTGTTTGTTTTGCTTTATTTGTTGTATTTTATTTTTACCGCATTTTCTGCATTGCATTTCGTTTTTATTACTGTCATACTGCTGTGTTGTGCTGGTTGTTCTTGTTTTGCAGGTTGGGTTATTTTGAGAGATAAGCCCAATACCCAGGCTTGAGTACACCCTAGGACTAGAGTGGAAAGTAGTGGGACCTACGTGCCCGCTTGGTACGTTTGTGTGTTCACGAAATTCACAACCAGACGAGGCTATCTTGGGACGCATTCTGACGTGTGTGTCTTGCGCATGTTAGGGTGTTTATCTAGAGAGCTGTCGACTCTGGTGACCGATCATCGAGGACCTTAGTGGAAACATCCCTCTTTAGTGGTGACAGTGGCGGACCACATCCTGTGGCAAACCTATTCACACCCGAGGGCCCACTTTGGAACTCGCATAGGATGGCCCCTATTTTTTGAAGAGAATCAGTGGAGGCACTCCTCGATTGATGATAGTACTGTACCCCGAGGGATGAATGTACTATTGTTTCTCGACCTCAGTGCCAAAGCTGAGGACCTTCCGCTTTGCAGAATCAGTTGAGGCATCCTCGATTGATGATGATGCCAAACCAGAAATGGTGAACGTATCATCATTTCTCGACCTGAGAGCCCCGAATACTGAACATCCTAGTACCTACACGTGAGAGGGGATGGGTGTTTGCAGGTTTGCAGGTAACCGAAACCTTTAACCTACCCTTTTTTTTGGATTTCTCATCAGTGTTTGTTCATCTGGGTTCCTGGTTATCTCAGTGGTTCGGTATTTTGGAATTCTGGTTTTCTGGGTTGTGGTTCTCGTTCAGTTGACAGCACAGCACATCCAGCAGTGTTGCCTTGATCCCATGTGTGCATTTGCATCATCGTTTTGCATCCTAACATGTTTATTCATTTGTAGGGTTGCATCCTAACCTTGATTCTGGTTTCGGAAGACTATCGAGGATGAGTACCGAGAATAAAAAGAATATCATAGGATACAAGTTCCTGTCACTTATTATGGATCCTGTTCACAAGGTTGTTTCTATGGCAGAACCTGGGGAATTGGCACTTGTGGACTTTGATGACACGTCGTAGTTCTCTTTCTCTCTATTGTATTAGGATCACCACCAGGGTTGTTGGTCGGGATCCATGATTATTGTGTTCAGACTTATTATCTCGAGCTGTGATCGTTGACATTTGGTTTTCCTCTGGTTTTCTTAATATATGAGCAGAAGTCCCGTTCTATCTTATTGCTAAACTGGAATCAAGGGGTGGATCGCCCTGTGAATTTTCAAACATGTTCATTTGCATTTGCATATTCATAATCATTTTGCATGACCATTTTTCATAACAGGTGTTTATCTCCGGTGTTCTTATCTTATTCCAATCTCAGAATTGCAGACTTAACTCCTCGGGCCGTTCAGGAGTTGATCATGGAGCAAGTTCAAGCTGAGTTGAGGGAACTGCGAGGCCAGATAAGGCAATTCGGGGAAGACATGCTCCAGGAGCAGAGGATGCTGAGGGAGGAGATCAATCAGTTGAAGACTCAGATGGGTTTGATCATGGAAATTTTGAATAGGGTGTTGAAGAAGGAAGACAGTCCTGTGCCCGCTTCCACAACAGAGGTTCTCATTCCTCCCATCTCGTTGGGGTCTCCTCTAGACCATGGATTACCTCGTGGATCCTCTCCCCCGTCAGAGCTTTTTCATCAACAATCATTTCTTGAGGGTCTTAATCCAGAGAAGCTTGATAAGAAGTTTGATCAGATTCTGATGCCATACGCTCAGTTGCTTCAGCACTTGCTCAAGTTTCAGCTAATTGAATTGATTGCTGCGGGACCTCAACACACCAAGTTTCGTATGGGTTCCAATGCCCATGATAGGTGTGAATTCCATTCAGGGGCACCTGGTCATAATGTTGAAGATTGTAAGATGCTCAAGTACAAAGTCCAAGAGCTCATTGATTCAGGGGCAGTCAAGTTTACATCAATTGGCACTGGTAAACAAAGTGATGTTACTCCAGTGTTGCAAAGGGACTGAGGACTCCCTTTTTTACCAAAGGATCCACCTCGCGTCAGGGATCTCTTCCACAACCCTTGTTTGTGCCTTAGCCGAATGCGGAAAGGAAAGTGCAAGCGCAGGTGAGGCGCCCAAATCAGCATCGACAGCAGAATTATCAGCAACAGGGGCAACTGAGACCAAGAAGGCCCAACAGGATATTTGATCCTATTCCTATCCCTTATAGTCAGTTATTTGCTCGTCTGCTCGAGAACTCTGTGATTCAGACGAGGAGTACCACGCCGGTACCATACCCTATTCCTCCGGATTATGACATGACTACTAGGTGCGAGTTCCACTCGGGAACGTTTAGGCATACGATTGATGAGTGTAAGGCATTCCAGCACAAGGTGCAAGACCTGGTAGACTCAGAGATCATTGTATTCACTGAAGATGATATGTACATCAATGGAAGCCTCCTTTCTCAAATGAACACCCAATCTACAAGTACGTCCAGGCAGGATTAAGCTTCCTCAGCAATGGCAATCTTCAGCTTCTTTACTGCATTTTCATTTGTAGTTTTTTATTTCTTGTTAAAGCATCGTATGTATGCAAGACTTGTTTGTTTTTTATGATGATATTAATGGAATGAGTATGTTTTCCTTGAAGTAATCCATTCGTATTCACTCTTAAATGTTTTTATGCACTGCAATACCAATTTTCTTTGTTTAGAACTCTTGAGGGAGGATGACGAAATAATAACGCAGGTTTCTAATGGTACGCTTTTGGATAGAACCCTGTTGAGGATGTACAGGCATTGTTTCAAACCCCTAAACACTGGAGATATAAGGGAGATAGACCCTCGTTAACCCCTTTGAGCCTTGAAGTAGGAGTTTCCTTTGTATGAAGAAACCCTCATAATTAACCCAGGGGCAGGGTAGGCGTCAGTTAGTTTGACCGAGCGTTCAAATTTCAAGGAGAGTGTGCGTCTGAGGATCTATTACCTTCTTCCCACCAACAAGAGATGCGAAACCACGATGGTCATCCATCAACAACTAAGGAGTGAGGCAGTCACAACCCTGTCAAGCAAGTAAGACAACCAGTGTCACACGCTTTGTTCAAAAGAGGGATATAAAAAGAAAGAAAAGAGAAAAGCCCGCTAAGTCGAAGCGACTTAGGCAAAAGTTAGGGCATCCCGCTGGACTTCAAAATAAAAAAAACTCAAAAGAGCCAGTCCAGGCAAAAATTAGGGATCAAAAAGGCAAAAGAAAGAAAAGGCGAAAAGCGTTACAAAAGAAAATCCTCTATAAGAACAAACTCGTGTGATTACAGACACAAAAAGGGGTGACTGTCATTCCAAAACCTCCTTAGGTGTCAAACCATTAGTTGCATGGACTCCTTGAAGATCATAAACCTCCGGAGAGATGAGCGTTTGTGTCAGATTAAGTGAACATAGGACTGGAGAACATCACGAAGAGTGGGTGGGCACCGATAAACTTTGAGCCATAAACCCTTTTTCTGAAACCGTGAACCAAACCACGTTACAACCCTTAAAAGTCCTAATTGAAACAGGGTTTATTCCGAGAGCGCACTTCAACAGGATAGCGTTCCTGACTCCTATGAGTTGTGCTAATAAGATTTGTTGGTATTGCGTGTGCGCATTGTTTTTCCATTCAAAAAAATCAAGGTCGCATCCCAACTAGTGATTCGTTCACAGGGTTTTGCGACGTATTTTCAATAAAACTTCAAGGTTAACATGAGTGTTGCATTAGAATTATCATTCTCATAATAAACATTTTCTGCTTGTATGTGTTTGATATCGAATAAGCTTACACAGTGAACGTCAGTCAAGAAGCTTGATCCTGCCAAGTTGGGATGCTTGAAAATTTTGAAGGACAATCATATCAAAGGGCATGCTGCCAAGAGACTCCGTGTAGAGTGAGCTCTCCCCAGTAAGTCGTGTTAAGATGTAGCTAATCTGGGGCAGTCACGTCGAGAAATCTCTCCGAAATTCAGATTATGAAGACTGGGGCAGTTATGTCGAGATATGATAAATCTCTTCAAGAGTTTGAAGACCCTGGGGCAGTGCGAACGCCCGATCTTCTATAAAATCCTCTCGAGATGATTTCCTCCATTAGACCTGGTGGTCTGGGGCAAGTGAAAAGTTCAAAGAGCCGCTTATGACCATAAAGACAAGTCAGGTTGCAGGGCAACAGGATTGTACATCCCCAGCAGTTAGCTCTCCCCAGCATTGAGATTGCTCCTTCCCCAGCAGGACAAACTTTCCTCAGCAGAACAGACCTTCCCCAGCAGGAGACCTGGAAAGTATTTTCTCTGAATCAAGATGTTATCTCCCCAAAGAATCAGGGTTTTCACTTCCCCCATCCAGTCAGGAAGTGTACTTTCGCCGACAATGTCATATTCTAGTCCCCAGCAAGGTGGGAGTAAGGTCATTCTCCCCATCAGCAGGCTAAGTATCCCCAAGCAAGATAGTATCATGGACAGTTTTCCCCAAGCAGGATGGTATTATGGGTTGGCATCCCCCAGCAGGTCCTAAGCCCAATTGGTTATTAGCAATCCTCAGCAACGGACTTCCAGACACTCATTCTCAACTCCCCAGCAGAGGAGAAATCTCAGGTTTTGGATAAAGACAGGTGTGGCCCCCGGTAGTTCTCTCGGGATGTCATCCCCAGCAAAAGTTGTTGATCTGAAAAGTCGATCAGTATGATACTTCTCAGCAGAGTTCCTAGATTCAGAGGACAATTTATTTTTGTCACCCCCAGCTGAATGGATCTTTTCTCTCTGACATTTATTTTGCTGGGGGGACCTCTTTTGCATATCATGAGCATTTGCATTGCATCCTCAAGCACATAGCATTTCCATTTCGTATGGAGCATTACACCACTATTCAAACATTTGCATTCGAAGCATAAGCCAGGTTTGATACTTTCTTGGCCAGTTCTCTTTCTCAGTAGAGATGGCATAACTCAGGAGATTTTGGAGGGATGCGTTCCTCATACTTGTGCTCCCCGACAGAGTCTTTTATTTAGACTTCTCCTTTCCCCAGCGGAGCCATCTTATCTATGGATCGTGGGTCCGTTAGAAGTTTGTCTGGCCTTTCTCTTTTGTGAAATCCCATTCTTACCTGACATATTTTGTTTGCCAGAGGTGATTTAGACCAGAAGTTTTGTTTCATGTTATCCCCAGTGAAGTCGGCATTTATATTGCTAGTTTCCCTTTATCAGCAGGGATGGCATTGGTATTGGTAATTTCTCTTTATCAGCAGAGATATCAACCTTTTTGGATATTTCCTTCGTCATCTCCCTTTATCAGCAGGGATGGCATTGGTATTGCTAGTTCTCTTTATCAGCAGAGATAGCAATCTTTCGGATATTTTCTCCGTCAGCTCCCTTTCTCAGCAGGGATGACATTGGTATTGCTAGTTCTCTTTATCAGCAGAGATAGCAATCTTTCGGATATTTTCTTCGTCAGTTCCCTTTATCAGCAGGGATGGCCTTTGTTTTGCTAGTTCCCTTTATCAGCAGGGATGGCTTTTGTTTTGCTAGTTCCCTTTATCAGCAGGGATGGCATTGGTATTGCTAATTTCTCTTTATCAGCAGAGATAGCGATCTTTTGGATATTTTCTTCGTCAGTTCCCTTTATCAGCAGGGATGGCATTGGTATTGCTAGTTTCTCTTTATCAGCAGAGATAGCAATCTTTCGGATATTTTCTTCGTCAGTTCCCTTTATCAGCAGGGATGACATTGATGTTTCTAGTTTCTCTTTATCAGCAGAGATAACAATCTTTTGGAGATTTTCTTTTGTCGGGTTCCCTTTATCAGCAGGGACGGCATTTATTTTGCTAGTTTCTCTTTATCAGCAGAGATAGCAATCTTTTGGAGATTTTCTTTTGTCGGGTTCCCTTTATCAGCAGGGACGGCATTTATTTTGCTAGTTTATCTTTATCAGCAGAGATAGTGTTGTACCCCAAATTTTTCCCTTAGATTCATTGATTTGCCTGCATACCATACTAGGTCAATCATTCGTGCATAACTAACTGCTTCATCTAGTTGTTGCTTGTTTGTTTCATTTGTGAATACAAGTATTGTTGCAAAAGGTTCAGGACCTTCAAGGTTACGTTGCACGTGTGTGGAGGCCCGCTACCTCTTTCAGTCGCGTTGGATTCCTGTAAGATTATGCCCTTATACAAAGTCAAATTTCCTCAAGAGTCTCAGAAAGTCAAGAGGATCGCATGGATGTCATCAACATGTTTCATGCTGATCGTGGATTGAGCTCTTACGTGATTTGATGGTATGTCTTGTTTACGATTCAAGTAAAAAAAAGGTGTGGTAAAGGTTTATGGACCAATTCAAGTGTGGTTATGACGTGCAAGCTCAGGTTGCCATGTTTTTTCCCATTCAAATTCGAGTTCGTATTATTCACCACCGTTCAAAGTCCAATTCAAAGGTAATCAAGAGTCACAGTACTCATTCAAACAAAAGCTACAAGCTATGTCTCAAATCCCAAGTTATTAGAAGCCGGTCAAAATTAATCTCCTAGATTAAGTGAAAATATTCTACAATTGAGGCCTGAGGCATTTATGAGTACTATTGCAATTGTGCTGTCAGCGGTTTGCAACTCAAACCTTAATTTGAAGTAACGATAGGAGGATCATGCTAAATCCATGGCCCCACCTTCAATATGTATGCTAAATCCATGGCCCCGCCTTCAATATGTCCTGCGCACGTTACTACTGAATTCAAAAGTTCCTGCTGAATTGCAATGATCAATCTGAACCTGAGTTTGATTATCGCCAAGTGCACTACCATTTAGTATGATCAAGATACCATTTTACAATAAGCAATAATATTATGTTAAGATTGACTTTGCTGTTTATAAGTAAATACAAAGTACAAGCTATGCTTCATTTCATAAAAAAATCACTAAGAGATACAAAGCCTGGTTAAGGGATGGCCCTACATGTGATGCCGTGTTCTATCAGTTTGGCTAGATATGTTTAACAAGCTATGATCATTACAGTCGCACTGTTACACAAGTGGAGAATAGTAGTCCCAAAAGGAAGGTAATGATACGTTGATCTTGATGTCTATGGATGGTGGCTAATGCTGAAACACAACACGTATAACTCCTAATATCTCTTCGAAAATCCTGTCGCTAGAAAATAAACGGCACGGCCCTACAGCTTGTTTGTGTCTGCCCGAGCTTGTCGAAGAGTCGGTAAAGCACCTGGAAATGGACGAAAACTGGAGGATTACAAGTTGTTCTTCACGATTCCATAAAATTAAATTGACAATGTCGAGCACTATAAGAAAACTGAGCATGGATATGGACCGTTACCTATGGATTTGACAAAGTAGTTGGTTCCTTTACATATTGGGCTTTGAGCATGTTGGTGTTAGAGAATAACGGAGCCCCCCGTCGTATATTGTAGCTGGGAGATGTCGTCAACTCTTAGAAGAACAAGCTTGCTGAAGTCCGAAGCTACACCAAATTTGCCATACCACGCCTTGCAAATAAAGATGCTAAGGGAACCTGGTTGTCTCCGACCTGAACAATTCAAACCAGAAAATCAATCGAGGACAGCGGTGCTAAGGCATTCAGAAAGTGAAAAGTACCAGTGCATATAAGGTAAAGAACAACACCATGTTATGAAATTGAAGAAATTTCAAAGGAGGAGAGAATAACTTACCAAACCTCCACGCTGCTGTTAATAGAGAAAACATTTAGTCCCATTTGATTCCTCGTCTCGGAAGTGTTCAGCCCTTTTAACTCTAAAGAAGCTTTAGCTTATTGTCAAACAAAGATACACACCCTCAAGAGCTGGTAAAGATAATATCATATGCTGAACTACCATCAGAAATTTGCAACAGATTACAAACTTCCCAAATAATGATATAAAAACGACTCCGGGGTCGTCCAAATACAAAACCATCTCGGCTCCCATCAAAAGCGCATTGTGACATTAATCTTTCCCTGTCAGCGGAACAACAGAATTATTTGGAAATTCGTTTCACACCTCCAACCAGATTGTGTTGAGCCACACTCCTTGTTCGATCGAAATTCTGGGCGGTCGCGGACTTGGAGAAACAAGCCAGATCCAAGGATAGTCATGCCCCTTCCATTGTTGTGTCGCATTCCTCGGAGAACTCGGAGTTAACAGAACATTTGCCTATAATATGAGAATAGCAGAAGATCCATACATTATACCAATTGTTGTTAAGTGGTGTTTCCACCTGAAACAACAAAGCAAGAATTGTAGCAGCCTCAAACCTTGGTTCATAATAGTAACTTTCATAAAATAACAAGGGATGCATAAATAGTTGTTATCCTAATTCCAAATCCTAGCAGCCGATATATCCCAGTTCGTTTTATCACAGATGCAGGACCATGTATGGAGAAGGCGCTTACCGTTCATATTCACAAAGAGTTCAGTGGTAGACGTATTAAATCGCCATCATCACCAACCTGTCCACAATGCAAATTGGAATTAATTCATGTTATGTCACAAAGAAATTTACCAAAAGGTTGTACAAAACAAGACAAAGAAATGGAAATCCAAAGTTTACACATGGCAGTTTTATTGATGAATTCTCGTAGAGGGAAATGATATGCCTATTAATCATACAATAGTGCCAAGTGAACATGATGTAGGATTTTTAAAAACTGAGAAATTTCTAGGGCGAAATGACTTCACCATTTCTCGTGCTTGGTTTTGTGTTTAGCTGTTGCATGAATCCATCAGTCATCTTGACGAAATCGTTCGTCTGAGTTGGAAAAAGAAAAGAAATACGATTGAGAATTAAATTGCACCCAAACTGACGTGTTTACAACATGTTCCACATAAGATCAGGTAGAATTGAAAGGCAATAATAACGGGTTAATGACATGCTCAAACAATTTTGAGATTTTCCAATTTGGCCTCAGAATTTTAGAATCAGGGTTATTATTCATCATCTTCAATTAAGGAATTGATGGGCAATATCAAAGGATATCGCCAGCACCAACCCTTTCCCAAAATGACTTACATAAAATAAATCGTATCAAACCGTCCAAACAAATTCAAAAACTTTCCAATTTGAAATCAAGTTATATCAGGCAACCGAAACTTTCCCAAACAAGCACCAAACATTATCACACCATCAATCAGCAGCAAAACTTCCCATATCGAAATCCAACCAAATCAAAGATTGCAACATTTGATATCTGCTTTCAATACCATTTAAAAAACTTCCACAATCCTCATCATCGGCCAACATTATAAAAGGGACACTTCTCATCAGAGAAAGAGACGAAAAAAAATCAGAGAGGAAACCCATACGAAAAGAGAGAAAATCACAAAAAATCATTTTTTCCAAACCCACGAAGTACAGGCTCAGAAGCGCATTGGCTCATCATCGCCGCGACGATCAGAGCAAAAGAAGAGGAGCAAAGCAACATCGCGAATAGTACAAAAGAGGTAAAGAGAAAGAAATCTTCCCTGAAGAGAGGGCCGTTCGCAACCGCCTCCAGACGTCACCTTCGCTTTCACTGCTTTTTTTTTCTTTTTTCGCAATTTTGCAATCATCCATGTAAATGTAAATCTGGAAATATAATGAGAATCGGGGCTGAGAATCATGGGGGTGGGGTTTCATGCATTTGATTTTGATTTGGCCGAGAGAGAAATCGAGAGAGTATGCGAGGAATCGAGAGAGAAGAAACGAAGATGACGGCGGCGGCGATTAGGGTTCAAACCCTAATTATTGAGCGAATGTGAGAGGACGAGTGAGAAGCCTGAGCCGTGTGAGATCCCTCCGTCATTAAATCTTTTTGATTGAATCAATTAGCTTTTTTTTTTTTCACTAAACTTTTTTTATAAAAAAGGAAAAGAGAATCGTATGCTTATTAATTTAAATAAACCCTTCTATTGTAACCTTTTTCTTAATTTAATTAGATCCTTATTTTATTTTAATTTAAGATAATAACCTTAATATAAATCTTTTTTTTGCAATAACCTTAAAATAAACCTGTTAGTAAATTCACATTTAGTTTTTTTACTAAATTAATTAACCCTTAATAATTTTTTCTTAACAACTCTTAATAAACTCGAAACTAAAATACACTTCTAAGGTTTTCTTGTTAACTTAGCACACAACTCTAATCAAATCAATCCGTAACAATTTCTCACAATAATAAATCTAAATCAACTCTTTTATAAGACTAACTTTAGTATTTTTTTTCGTTAATAATTAAAAGTCCTTTTTATCAATAAGCATACTTAATTTTCTCAGTAAAATAAATCTTTAAGTAATTCTGAATTAAACATCTTTTCAAGTAATTAACTTGATAGAAACTTCTTTAGTCAATAATCTTCCAGCACAATTCTAATTCTAAAATAATTAACTTTTTATCCTTACCCTTAAAATTAAATCAACTCATTAGATCCCCAACGTGAGTGAATCGCTTGCTGTATGCCATTTTATATTGTTGCTTGCTATATGCTTATATATCTATATGCATTATGTTTACTGTCTAAACCTTTTTCAAAATACTAAAAAAACTCTCGATCCAACGTCGAGCCAATTTTATACCTATGTAAGTCGAGTGCCTTCGGGCCTCGCATTCAACCTTTTCGGTCACTATACACATTAACTAGCCCACTTTACTAGTGCGCACAAAATAATCAGTTAGTTGGGGCTCTCGACATTCCAAAGGAAAGGTTATTTATAATTGACTAAACCGTCATAGGATTAACGCTTTAGAACCCTTGGCCATAGGATTCGGAGTCGCCGTACTCCACGTCTCGCCGTAGACATTTAGAATCTTAGCCTTAGGATTGGAGTCGCCGCACTCCAAGTAAATGCTCCGCCGCGAACATTTACAATCCTACCCCTCTTAAACCAACCTACAACTTTAGAGTCGCCGCACTCTATGTAAGGTCTTGCCCAAGACTTTACTTCCCCTTGGAACCTTGACCCCGTCAAGAAGTTCCTCTTTTTAGAACTACGCATACTCTGATTCTACTCCCGAGGATACGTAGGCGTAAGGTGCGATACCTTATCGAGTATACTTAGATACTAACCCCTAGGGTTCAACCTTTAGCATAGCACCCTTAGCAAGCGAATGAGAGATAACATAATACTAACGAGAGGTTCCCGTAGAGTACTACGGACGTTTAGGATGCTAATACCTTCCCTAGGCGTAACCAACCCCCGAACCTTAGATCTTTAGGTTTTTTCGCTTTTGAACCTTTCCTTTGGATAAATCAAAGACGGTGGTGAACATTTAAAGAAATGTGATCCTAGTTCATTAATAACTATGGTATCCAATTCTCACCGCAACAGAAATGGCGACTTCACTGGGGACTGTCGAGGGTTTCCCCTATCTTGTTTTTCTTATGTTATCTTTTTTTTACTTGCTATACTTGCTTATTATCTGTTGTGCTGGGTTACTATTTGTGTGGTGAGACAAAGTCCTACACCCGGACTAGAGTGACAATTATGATAGGAACGGTGAGAATTCAAGGATACTTTGAGGGAGTCGATTCCTGAAAAAGTTGAATTGAGACTTCACCACTCAGTCTAGGCCCTCTCGAATTTAATTTTGTCCAACGAGTCAATTCGTGAAGACGCTATTATTTCGGACTAAAGGCCATCGAGACTGGGGACCGTAGTTACCTTTAACCCAACTTGGCCTATTAGGATGTAGTGCGGGGACTATGCGGGAGTCTATTTCTGCAATAGTCGCTACGCGATACTACACTCGGACGAGATTCTCTTGAGAATATTATTGACTACCAAGTGATCTGGAAAATCGATAATATCCGAAAGATGGATTGTAGACTCTGGGAACTTTTAGAACCCGTTCGGCAGGTACATTTGAAACCATAGTACATACCTTATGGGAGGGTAGACCCTTGGCTCCATGATGTGACCTTTCAAACCTAGGACTCTTTTGCTTGTGTGTGCTTTGTGTTGTGTGCCCTGTGTGTTGCATACATTCATAAGCATCATATCATAAAGATTCATGGAACTTGACTATATTTATAACCTTTGTAGGGATACTATGGATACCGAAAGAAGGAACACAAAGAAGTACACTTTTCAGATTCCTAACTTGGATGATCTAAAGAGGTTAGGAGCTTTGGTAAAAGATGAGGATAGTTTCAGAGGCAAATATGGAAGACTTCTATATGTGATGAATACAAAGGTTGATGAAGGACTACTTTCTACCTTACTCCAGTTCTATGACCCGCTGTATCACTGCTTCACCTTTCCAGATTATCAGCTGGTACCTACACTTGAAGAGTACTCTCAAATAATTGGGTTACCTATTCAGGATAAGTATCCTTTCCCTATCTTCGCAAATAAACCTGATGAAAAAGAAATCTCTAAACATACCCACCTAGATTTAGCTGACATTCAAGCCAATATGGTTTCAAAAGGAGGAACTTTCGGTTTTACTACGGACTTTCTGGTGGCCAAAGCCCGACACTATGCCACTCAACAGAATAAGAACGCTTTCGAAGCGGTTTTCACTTTACTCATCTATGGTGTTTTCCTATTTCCAAGTTTCAAAATTTTTGTGGACCTCAATGCCATTAAAATTTTCTTGAAGAAGAATCCTGTACCGACCTTGTTAGCTGAAGCCTATTATTCTGTTCATTCAAGGAGCGCTCGTGGGAAGGGAATGATTACTTGTTGTGTCCCTCTATTGTACAAGTGGTTTATTTCGCACTTGCCCAAAGCACATGATTTTTGGGATATCAATAAGGGATGGTGGTCGCAAAAGATAATGTCTCTCACCCATTCTGACATCGTCTGGTATAGCCATGTTTATGATAAGGTGGTCATCATAGACATTTGTGGGAATTTCGGTAATGTACCTCTCCTTAGCATCAATGGATTAATCAGCTATAATCCGATCTTGGCTCGCAGACAGTTAGGGTTCCCTCTGAAAGACAAGCCTGCCAGTGCCCATGTGGAAGCCATCTATTTTGAGGGAGAGCAATTAAGCAAGGAGTTAAGAGATCAGGTTTTGGATGCATGGGGTCAAAAGATCAAGAAGGATAAGAGTAATTTAGGAAAACCTAATTGTGTCTCTTTAGAACCCTATCTCCAATGGGTCCGGAAAAGAGCTATCGAGTGGAAGATGCCTTATAAGCGCCAAGATCCAATGGTTCTAAAGGCAAGGTCGGTCTTATACTTCTCATCTGACGCGGAAAAGTTGAAAATTGCTTTGGAGAAGTCTCAGCAAATGGAAGAGGCTTGGAAGAACAAGTATCAGATAGTTGTGGAGGAAAATGCGGAGCTTCAACAGCAACTCAAAGCAAAGGATGAGGAAATCACTTCTTACAAAAAGAGGAAAACACGAGAAGAGTTACCTTCCTCTAGCTCCCAATCAACACATCAGAATTCGGTCGTCAACAAGCTCATTTTGGAGAATAGTCAGAAGGAGGCAGAAATCAGGAAGCTCAAGACAAGGCTTTTTGGAGAATCTCCTTAGATCTTTCTTTATTAGCTTTTATTTAGCTTTTTCGTTACGAATCTGGAAAAGTGTGCTGTTGCTTTATAATAAATTTCTGTTTTAATTTACAGTTTCATCTTTCGGTATCCCAGACATTAATTTCTTTTTGTAACCGACTTTTATGATTAATAAAATGCGCGTTTCATTATCCCACGATGATTATAAATAGTCGAGTTTCCATGAATCTTGTTGCATAGCATTTGCATTTTGCATCTCTCTCTATCAAGGAACTTGAAATCTTGTATTGAAGGCATTGTATGATGGATTACGGAAAAAAGGGTGTTGTGCCGTACACCTTCGAAGTTTCGGATATTGAACAACTGAGGGAACTAGGAGATCAGATCAAGGATCCTAAGGCGTTCGCTGAGAAGTATGGAAATATCCTCCCGTTGTTGCAGACTCGAGTAGCCGCTGGTTTATTGGGAACGTTGGTTCAACTTTACAGCTTGATTTACCATTGCTTCATCTTCCAAGATTTCCAACTGATGCCTACGTTGGAAGAATACTCTGCTCTGTTGGGGATCCCAGTCAAAGACTCACCTCCGTTCTCTGGTGGAGAAGGGAGACCTAGCCAGGAAGACATTGCAAGAGCAACCCGCATAAAGTTGCTAGAGATCCAAACTCATATGACGTTCAGAGGAGGAATTGATGGCTTACCGGCCCAATTCTTGTTCGAGAAGGCTCGTCATTTTGCTAGTGTAGGGAACACTGGAGCGTTCGAGCACACCTTCGCGTTGCTGGCCTACGGTTTGTTCTTGTTTCCGAATGTTGAAGACTTTGTCGACGTCCATGCCATAAGGATTTTTATGCTCAAAAATCCAGTTCCGATGTTGTTAGCCGATGCCTACCACGCTATTCACTCGAAGACCCTAAAGGGAGAAGGTCGAATTACCTGTTGCACCGCTATCCTCTATAGGTGGTTTATTTCGCACCTACCGAGGTCTACTAATTTTGGGGACGTGAAAGATGGTTCAGAATGGCCTGTGAAGCTCATGGCTCTTACTCACTTGGATATCGTTTGGCATGACCCGATGTATGGAGGAATCCCCATGATTCATAGCTGTGGAGATTTTCCCAACGTACCTCTTCTTGGTACAAAGGGATGTATCAACTATAATCCTGTGCTCGCCCGTCGTCAACTGGGGCACCCAATGGAAGAAGTACTTGATCCGGAGAATCTGACAAGACTTTTTCTCCATAAAGGAGAAAACCTGAATTTGAAAACTGGAATTGTGTTTGCTTGGCGTCGCATCAATCGACAAGGGATGACGGTAACAACAAATCCAGATTGCTCAGTTACTGAAGAATGTCTAGCATGGGCGCGTGAAAGGGCTCTGACCTTGAGTATGCCTTATCCCCGTCCCAAGCCTCCTGTGGTCCAATCGGATGAAGTTTTGAAGCTGAAGGCTGAAATAGAGAAGTTTACCCTGGACAAAGCAAGGATGCAGGACCAGATCGACAGGCTGATGGAAGAACTTTGCAGAAGACAAGGGGCATCATCCAGTGGATTAGACTCCTAGTTCCTTTTGTGTTATGTTGCCTATGTAATAAAACTCTGGAGGTGTACCAGCCCTTGAAATTTTAATAAAATGTTTTATTTGCAATATCTACAATGAACCCAATACGGTTTTAGTTCCTTGATAGTTGCATTGCATTCGCATTCCATATCAGCTGCATGTGCATGTTTCGTCCTTTTTCTTATGTCCTTTGTTTTCCTCTTCAGTCTCGTCACCCTGAGTCCTCTGCACCGATACAACACTAGAGCTCAAGCTCGAAGAAGGATTATGGAACACAATCAGGAGCTTGATCGTGTCAGTAACGAGTTGGAAGACCTACGCGGGAATGTAGGACAGATTATGGAAGCGCTGAATGTCATACGTGCGAAGATGGATACCCAAGCCACCGTTGTCTCTGAGATTACCAACACAGTTGTGGATGCTCAACCTACTGCTGTTACTACTACAAATGTACCCCCGTATGGCTTACCGTTCGGATTCGTGCCTCCACCTACCGCAGGCCCTGTTGTCCAACAAGTGCACCAGGTCGTTCCGCTAATCACTGAAACTCCTCAGGTGATCCCTACGTTTGCTCCAGCTGCTGTGCACACTCGTGTACAACCTTATTTCAATGAGAATCAGCAAGTTTATGATGACCCTGACATGTCTAAAGATGGGGACGAGAACCATGAGAAACTCAGGGAGAATATGGTTACTCTTGACAAGAGATTAAGGGCAGTAGAAGGTGATCAAGTAGTTGGCACTCTCGCCAGAGAAGCATGTCTGGTATCTGGTTTAGTCATTCCTCAGAAATTCAAGACTCCGAAATTTGACCTGTATGATGGAACCACGTGCCCAAAGAGCCATTTAATCATGTATTATCGAAAAATGGCTGCGCACGTCAAAAATGATAAGCTAATGATCCATTGTTTTCAGGATAGTTTGAAGGGTGTTTCATCAAAGTGGTATATGAGTTTAGATCAGTCTCGCGTGAAGTGTTTTCAGGATGTGTCAGATGCTTTTGTCAAGCATTACAAGTATAACATCGATCTAGCCCCTGATCGAAGGCAACTCCTAAGCATGTCACAGAAGAACACTGAATCGTTTAAGGAATATGCCCAGAGGTGGAGAGAAGTTGCTTCACAGGTAGAACCCCCCTTGTCTGATAAAGAGCTAGCTGAGTGGTTTATCGACACAGTTCGCCCAGAATTCTTTGAAAGGATGGTCGGGAGCATAACGTCCAATTTCTCTGACATTGTTGTTGTAGGTGTGAGAATAGAAGCTGGTATGAAAAGTGGGAAGATGCTTACCCCTGCTAGTAGCCCAAGTGCCAATAAGGACCATGTTAGAAAAGTTTTCAGTAGTCCTCACAAAAAGAAAGAAGGTGAGACCAATGCTGTGATGACTGACGGAAAGAGAAGTCAACCTCGGAAACATCAACCAGTTTTTAATCCACAACAAGGTTACCCTGTCCAGTTTGCACAACAACCCTATGTGGCCGCTGTCACCCCTACCTACCAGACGATTCAACCAGCTCCGGTCTACCAACCTTTTGTTAATCAACAGCCTCCGGCATATCAGCCAGTCCCTGCATATTAGCCAGTCCCTGCATATCAGCCAATTCTCGCTTATCAGCCACCCCAAACTCCACCAAATTATCAACGAGCACCCAACGCTCCCAATTATCAACGAGCGCCCAACGCTCATCGTCAGAATACTCCAGCCAGAAGACCTCACCGACCTTATCCTCCCATCCCGATGACCTATACAGAGTTGTACCCTTCTTTGGTCCAGAAAGGCTTGATAACTACCAGAGCTTTGGGTCCACCTCCAAATCCACTTCCACCTAACTATAATCCCAATGCCCACTGTTTGTATCATGAAGGAGCTCCCGACCACGATTTGGAAGGTTGTTATGCCTTGAAGAATCTTGTCAGAGATTTAATAGAAAAGAGGATTTTAGCCTTCGACGACGCTCAGCCGAATGTTAAGAGTAACCCTTTACCCAATCACGGAAGTGCTAACGCTATTGAAGAAGCATATGAGGAAAATCCAATTCTGGATGTGACAGAGATTAAAACCCCTCTCCAAGTCTTTCATTCAAAGTTGTTCGAAGTCGGTATCGTGAAGGTTTGCCATAGAGATTGTGAAGATTGTGAGATTAGTGTCCGGGGATGTCAGACGGTTCAAGATGATATTCAGACTCTGATCGACGATGGGTTCTTACGGGTGAGTGGTAAGCATAAGAAGAATGAGGTCGCTGTGGTTGAGCCTATATTCAATCTACCAGACCAAAGTGCCAAAGTTCCTGTTTTTAACTTGCCTGAATCAAGTCCTACAGTGGTTGTTTCCAGCAAGCCAAAGCCAATCTTCAGCATACCGAACTCTGCTACTACAGTTTTAGTTGGGTCGCCAAAGACTGTGATTATTCAAAAGCCTTGCCCTTCCCCTCTCAAAGATTTTACAGCAGTACCCTGGAAATACGGTAAGGATTTCAGAAAGGTTTGTCCGAAAGAAGAAGTGAAGAGTGCTGACAGAGAAGTAACTAATATAGCTGGGGCAAGCAGGATGACACGGAGTGGTCGTATTTACACACCCCATTTTAGTGAAGCTCCACCAAAAGAAGCAGTCACGACCGTTCCTGCCAACAACAAGGGCAAAGAACAAGAAGTCGTTACTAATGACGAAGACGCTGAGTTCTTGAGAATCATCAAAAGAAGTGATTATAAAGTTGTTGACCAGCTCCATCATACTCCTTCAAAAATCTCTATTTTGTCTTTGTTGATGCATTCACCTGCTCACCGAGCTTCATTGCAGAAATTGTTAGCTCAGGCTCATGTTGCACAAGACATCACCACTGGCCAATTTGATAGCGTGATTGCTAACATTACTGCTTGTAACACCCTCAGTTTCAGTAACGAGGAGCTGCCGAGAGAAGGTCGGAGCCATAATCGAGCTTTGCATGTATCTGTGAAATGTCAGGAAGATACGTTGGCAAGAGTGCTTGTAGACACTGGTTCTTCCTTAAATGTGATACCCAAGAGGATTCTTAACAAGTTGGCTTACAAAGGGGCAGAATTGAGACCTACATCTATTATAGTCAAAGCTTTCGATGGCTCCCGAAGGACTGTAATGGGAGAAGTTGATTTACCAATCTTGGTGGGACCACATGTTTTCAATATTACCTTCCAGGTGTTGGATATTAACCCCGGTTATAGTTGCCTACTTGGAAGACCCTGGATCCATGCCGCCGGTGCCGTAACTTCGACCCTACATCAAAGAATGAAGTTCGTGATTGATGATAAACTGGTAATCGTTCATGGTGAAGAAGACCTTATGGTCAGTAATTTGTCTTCATTTCGCTATATAGAGGCTGATGAGGATGCCTTGGAAACTTCTTTCCAAGCACTCGAGATATCAAACGCTGTTATGTTGGAAGTTGAGGAAACAACTGGTAAGGGTAATCCATCTTTCGTATCTTTCAAGAGCATCAAGTCTACCATTGAAGAAGGTGTGCCTGTAGGTTGGGGCCAGATCATAGAAGCTACAGCAAATCCAGATCATCAAGGGTTGGGTTACAAACCAACTAAAGGTCAACAATCAACATTTGTCGCCAGTTATCCGAGGACAATTCGTGAAGTGTTCATCAGCGGAGGTTATCAAGTTAACGCTATTGGAGATAATCATAAAGATGGAGACTCAAGTGACTTTGTGTTCAAAAATGCTGTTGCTCTTAACAATTGGGAAGCAGTAGAAATCCCAGTGATCATTCCTTTGTCAAAGTAACTTGTCACCTTTTATTTTGTTATTTTAATAAATCCATAGCTCCGCCCAAGGCTATTGGATCATGTTTGTGGGCCACCATTTCCACTTTCGAATAAATATCAATGAATGCATTTTATCATTTGTGTTTGTGTTATTCATGAGTCATTACTTTAAGAAATTGGCAATAAGTAAAAAGGTTTAATCTGCACTGTCCTTTGTGCATCTTAATAAGACAAATTATTTTAAAACTTGCAGATTGAATTTAAATCACATTGAATCCGACGACCCTATCCTTATCCCTAACTTTGACTCACCCATCTATCACGCTGAGGACGAGAATGAAGAAGATCTCGAAGTTCCCTATGAACTGGTCAAGTGGGCAGAGTATGAGTACACTGAACTTCAACCACACAAAGAGCAAGTGGTCTTGATTAATATCGGCTCCGAGGAAGACAAGAAAGAAGTTAAGATTGGTACTACACTGGGGGCAGATGTCAGACAGAGATTGGTCAAGTTACTAGGAGAGTATGTGGACGTATTCGCCTGGTCATATCAGGACATACCTGGCCTAGACACAGATATCGTTGTTCACAAATTGCCACTTAAACCAGAGTGCCCACCTGTAAAGCAGAAGCTTCGGAAGACTAGACCCGACATGACTCTGAAGATTCGAGATGAGGTTAAGAGACAACTTGATGCAGGTTTCCTGACAGTAGCAAGATATCCAGAGTGGTTAGCCAACATTGTACCGGTGCCAAAAAAGGACGGTAAAGTTAGAATGTGTGTGGATTACAGGGATTTGAACAAAGCAAGCCCAAAGGACGATTTCCCTTTGCTGCACATCGATACACTTGTGGATAACACGGCCCGTTTCGGAGTGTTCTCTTTTATGGATGGTTTTTCCGGTTACAATCAGATCAAGATGGACCCTGCAGATAGAGAAAAGACTGCTTTCATTACTCCTTGGGGTACTTATTATTATAAAGTCATGCCTTTCGGTCTGAAGAACGCCGGGGCAACATATCAAAGAGCGATGGTCGCTCTCTTCCATGACATGATGCATAAAGAGATCGAGGTATATGTGGATGATATGATCGCCAAATCCCAGAATGAAGAAGACCATTTGGATCATTTGTTGAAACTGTTTGAACGATTAAGGAAATATCAATTGAAGTTGAACCCCGCTAAGTGTACTTTTGGTGTCAGATCCGGGAAGTTGCTTGGATTTATTGTTAGCCAAAGAGGAATTGAAGTGGATCCCGATAAGGTCAGAGCTATCCAGGAGATGCCTGCTCCACAAACTGAATTGCAAGTCAGAGGATTTCTTGGGCGTCTGAACTACATCTCCAGATTCATTTCTAATATGACTGCTACCTGTGAACCAATATTCAAACTACTCCGTAAAGATCAGACCATTGAATGGAATGCTAATTGTCAGCAAGCATTTGAGAAGATCAAGGGTTATTTGCGAGAACCTCCTATTTTGATTCCTCCTGTGCCTGGAAGACCTCTGTTTATGTATCTGACTGTTCTTGAGAAGTCCATGGGTTGCGTCTTGGGGCAACATGATGAGACTAGACGAAAAGAACACGCCATTTACTATTTAAGTAAGAAGTTCACGGATTGTGAAAGCCGGTATTCGCTGTTGGAAAAAACTGGTTGCGCGCTGGCATGGGCCGCTAGACGTCTTAGACAATATATGATCTGTCATACCACCCTGTTGATATCAAAAATGGATCCCATAAAGTATATTTTTGAGAAGCCTGCTCAGACTGGAAGATTGGCACGTTGGCATATGTTATTATCTGAATATGACATACAGTATGTGACTCAGAAGGCTATTAAAGGAAGCATTCTATCGGACTATCTCGCTAACCAACCGGTTGAAGACTATGAACCTCTGAAGTTTGACTTTCCTGACGAAGACATCATGTTAGTAAGAGATTATGAAGAGCCCGGTCCCGATGAAGGCCCTGAGCCAGGCTCCCGTTGGAAGATGATATTTGACGGTTCCTCCAATTACAGTGGACATGGCATAGGCGCAGTTTTGGAGAACCCAGATGGTGGATACACCCCATTCACAACAAGGTTGGATTTTGAATGTACAAACAATATTGCAGAGTATGAAGCATGTATTCTAGGTCTGGAAGCAGCTATCGACCTCCGGATCAAAATCCTCGAGGTAATTGGGGATTCAGCTTTAGTGATCTATCAAGTCAAGGGTGAATGGGAAACTCGAGACGAGAAGTTAATTCCCTACCGAGCTTACATTGTGGATATGATCCAATACTTCGATGAAGTCACTTTCCGACATGTTCCGAGATCTGAAAATCACGTGGCTGATGCTTTAGCCATGCTAGCCTCAATGTGGAAGGTCAGATTTGTTAATGAAGCTACTCTCATTCGAATCGAGCAAAAGACTGAGCCTGCCTACTGTCAGCTAGTGGAAGAAGAAACTGACGACAAACCCTGGTTCCATGACATTAAGAACTACTTGCTGAAGCAAGAATATCCTGCTGACGCTACAAACCTTGACAGGAAGACTCTAAGAAGACTAGCATCCAAGTTCTTTATCAGTAATGATGTATTGTATAAGAGGAACTACGATATGGTCCTACTTAGATGTGTTGATAAACATGAAGCAGATCTGTTACTTCAAGAGATTCATGAGGGGACATTCGGGACTCACGCCAACGGCTATGCTATGTCAAAGAAACTTCTGAGAGCTGGGTATTATTGGTTAACTATGGAGTCTGATTGTATACAGTATGCCAGAAAATGCCACAAGTGTCAGGTCCATGCAGACAAGATGCATGTGTCCCCAACACAATTGAATGTCTTATCGTCGCCATGGCCGTTCTCAATGTGGGGCATCGACATGATTGGGGCAATAGAACCTAAAGCCTCCAATGGTCACCGTTTCATTCTGGTCGCTATCGACTATTTCACTAAGTGGGTAGAGGCCGCTTCTTATGCCAATGTGACCAAGCAGGTGGTAGCCCGCTTCATCAAGAACAGCATTATCTGCCGTTATGGGATGCCAAGCCGAATCATAACAGACAATGGAACCCATCTGAACAACAAGACTATGAAGGAGTTATGTGAAACTTTCAAGATTACTCACCACAATTCCTCTCCTTACCGTCCTAAGATGAATGGGGCCGTGGAAGCTGCAAACAAGAACATCAAGAAGATTCTGAGGAAGATGGTGAAGACATACAAAGACTGGCACGAAATGCTACCTTTCGCATTGCATGGATACAGAACCTCAGTGCGAACCTCAACAGGGGCTACCCCTTTCTCGCTAGTTTATGGAATGGATGCAGTCCTCCCGTTTGAAGTAGAGTTACCATCTTTAAGGGTAATGAGGGAAGCCAAACTGGATGAGGCAGAGTGGATCCAAGAAAGACTTGACCATTTGAATCTCATTGACGAAAGGCGCTTAACTGCGATGTGCCATGGTCAGTTATACCAGAAACGGATGAAGAGAGCCTTTGACAAGAAGGTTCGAGTCAGGGAGTTCCGAGAAGGAGAACTGGTACTTAAGAAGATTTTGCCTGTTCATAAAGATATGCGTGGAAAATGGGCACCCAATTATGAAGGCCCATTTGTCGTGAAGACAGTCTTCTCAGGAGGATCGTTGATGCTCACCACAATGGATGGAGAAGAGCTTGCCCATCCAGTCAATTCTGATGTCGTCCGAAAGTATTATGCATGAAGAGTCCGCCGCGACCAGAGCATAGTTTTGGGGTCTTAGTTGTAGGGTTAATAAGTGGCGTGGGATTCAATGTAACCTTACGCTATTGCCAATTTCAATTGTAACGCTCCTTGAAGCTTTTCACTGTGTACAACTATTATTTTGAATAAAATTAGACTTTTACTTTTGTCTCTTTGTTTTGACCTATTCATTGATGATAATTTTGAAAGTGGAAAATTTTCAAACTTAACTTTTTCCGAAATTTCTGGTAAGATAAATTGCTTTGACTCATGAAATGATCCGAAGGAAGTCATTGCTCCCCAGCAAGTCGTTACTGCAGGAATTCACGACGATTCCCCAGTGAATCATTGTTTTAGGCAAGAATGGCAGATCAGTACAAGAATGCAGCATCTGGTTGACTCAAAGATCCCCAGTGAACTTCCTCGATCATCAATCTTCGTTAATAAAGCAGTGGATATTTATTTTATCCCCATCCAAAGTCTCTATGAATACGAGTGATCCGTGCCCAATGGATCTTTCTCATACTAATAATCAGATTCAGCTTAGTGATCCTCTAAGTGAAGTCATGACATTATATCCCCGAGTGGATTGCTATTTCACCCAGAGGAGTGGGGACCGTTGGTACCACCTTAGATTCCTGCAGAGCTTGACGGACGCATCTTTCGTGCAGAGGATGGACGGGGTTCCTCTTTGTTTTGTTCCCTCTTGTTCTCTTTGCCTGTTTTGTCAGCATGAGCATAAGCATTGCATGGCATCCGTTTGCATCCGCCTCCGTGCGTGTGTTCTTTCGTCTGCTTCTTGTCGCTTTATCTCGATCTTTGTTTGTGTTTGCGCCAGTTGGGTATGTCTGATCTATCCAAGTAGGTCGTCGGCCTTAGGCATAAAGTGCTATCTATTCCTAAGTCTCCCACAGAGCTCAACCCTCGTGGATGATGGTTATTTCATCTATCTTTTCCTTGCTTGGATAAGATAAAATCGTCGCATGAGTTCATTTCTCAATGACAGGTCTTGTTTGACCGTTTCATTCTAGTTTGATCCTAGATTGAACTTTGGTCTTTGACAACTTGCCTTCCAGGCGCCTAGCAAAGTTCAAGCGTGCACCTTGCTGTGTACATTTTGAGTCGTTGTGCTTTACATTTTAATTTTGCGTCACCTTGCCTTTTGTTTCGAGCCGCCGCGCTCCTTGTTTTTCTTTCGGGTTTCGAGCCGCCGTGCTCCTTGTTTTTCTTTTTGGTGTCGAGCCGCCGTACTCCTTGTTTTTCTTTCGGGTTTCGAGCCGCCGTGCTCCTTGTTTTTCTTTTTGGTGTCGAGCCGCCGTGCTCCTTGTTTTCTTTTTGGCGTCGAGCCGCCGTGCTCCTTGTTTTCCTTTTGGTGTCGAGCCGCCGCGCTCCTTGTTTTTCTTTTTGGTGTCGAGCCGCCGTGCTCCTTGTTTTCTTTTTGGCGTCGAGCCGCCGTGCTCCTTGTTTTCCTTTTGGCGTCGAGCCGCCGTGCTCCTTGTTTTCCTTTTGGTGTCGAGTCGCCGCGCTCCTTGTTTTTCTTTTTGGTGTCGAGTCGCCGCGCTCCTTGTTTTCTTTTTGGCGTCGAGCCGCCGTGCTCCTTGTTTTCCTTTTGGTGTCGAGCCGCCGCGCTCCTTGTTTTCCTTTTGGTGTCGAGCCGCCGCGCTCCTTGATTTTCTTTTTGGTGTCGAGCCGCCGTGCTCCTTGTTTTCTTTTTGGCGTCGAGCCGCCGTGCTCCTTGTTTTTCTTTTTGGCGTCGAGCCGCCGTGCTCCTTGTTTTCCTTTTGGTGTCGAGCCGCCGTGCTCATTGTTTTCCTTTTGGCGTCGAGCCGCCGTGCTCCTTGTTTTTCTTTTTGGCGTCGAGCCGCTGTGCTCCTTGTTTTCTTTTTGGCGTCGAGCCGCCGTGCTCCTTGTTTTCCTTTTGGTGTTGAGCCGCCGCGCTCCTTGTTTTTCCTTTTGGCGTCGAACCGCCATGCTCCTTGTTTTCCTTTTTGTGTCGAGCCGCCGTGCTCCTTGTTTTCTTTTCTGGTGTCGAGCCGCCGTGCTCCTTGTTTTCCTTTTGGCGTCGAGCCGTCGTGCTCCTTGTTTTTCTTTTTGGCGTCGAACCGCCGTGCTCCTTGTTTTCTTTTTGGTGTCGAGCCGCCGTGCTCCTTGTTTTCCTTTTGATGTCGAGCCGCCGCGCTCCTTGTTTTCCTTTTGATGTCGAGCCGCCGCGCTCCTTGTTTTCCTTTTGATGTCGAGCCACCGCGCTCCTTGTTTTCCTTTTGGCGTCGAGCCGCCGTGCTCCTTGTTTTCCTTTTGGCGTCGAGCCGTCGTGCTCCTTGTTTTTCTTTTTGGCGTCGAGCCGCCGTGCTCCTTGTTTTCTTTTTAGCGTCGAGCCGCCGTGCTCCTTGTTTTCCTTTTGGTGTCGAGCCGCCGCGCTCCTTGTTTTTCCTTTTGGCGTCGAGCCGCCGTGCTCCTGGTTCTCCTTTTGGTGTCGAGCCGCCGCGCTCCTTGTTTTTCCTTTTGGCGTCGAACCGCCGTGTTCCTTGTTTTTCCTTTTGGTGTCGAGCCGCCGTGCTCCTTGTTTTTCTTTTGGTGTCGAGCCGCCGCGCTCCTTGTTTTTTCCTCTTTTGGTTTCGAGCCGCCGAGCCCCGTGTTGTTTTTCTTAGTGGTGTGTAAGTCCCGTGCAACGATAAGTCACAGGGCATTTTCTCTACGAAGTCCATTTACTTGGCATACAAGAGATTTTTTTTATAACCCTGTTCTTTTCCTTGGTGGTTCCTGAAGATCCCGTTTGATCTCTTCATTTGAAGGAATTTCCAGGTCTTATTTGTTTTTGTTCGCATGATCCTACCGCCGTGTGGATCCTATCTTATCCTTTTTGTATCTTAGATATCAACTGATCATGCTCGAACCTGCTGGGCCGTCGCTTTCAGTGTCCCCAGTGTTGCCTTCTTTTCCCCAGTGCGTCTGGCCGTCCCCAGTGAGTTTGTCGCTTTTGAGCTCACCTTCCGCTCTGTGTTTGCGTTCGTTTTGTCTGCATTTCTTGCATTTTATCATCCCATCATTTTCATCATGCTAGGGTTCATGGCATGTCAGCATTAGGTCTAGCTTTTGTCCATAGCATTGCATGATCATTGCATCTAAGGGCAAAATTTTCGGTTATCTGTATTTAAATATCTCTCACCATGACCTTATGACGATCTTCGTCACCCTGTCATCCGGTGAGGATATTTAAATAGGGGCAACTGTTGTACCCCAAATTTTTCCCTTAGATTCATTGATTTGCCTGCATACCATACTAGGTCAATCATTCGTGCATAACTAACTGCTTCATCTAGTTTTTACTTGTTTGTTTCATTTGTGAATACAAGTATTGTTGCAAAAGGTTCAGGACCTTCAAGGTTACGTTGCACGTGTGTGGAGGCCCGCTACCTCTTTCAGTCGCGTTGGATTCCTGTAAGATTATGCCCTTATACAAAGTCAAATTTCCTCAAGAGTCTCAGAAAGTCAAGAGGATCGCATGGATGTCATCAACATGTTTCATGCTGATCGTGGATTGAGCTCTTACGTGATTTGATGGTATGTCTTGTTTACGATTCAAGTAAAAAAAAGGTGTGGTAAAGGTTTATGGACCAATTCAAGTGTGGTTATGACGTGCAAGCTCAGGTTGCCATGTTTTTTCCCATTCAAATTCGAGTTCGTATTATTCACCACCGTTCAAAGTCCAATTCAAAGGTAATCAAGAGTCACAGTACTCATTCAAACAAAAGCTACAAGCTATGTCTCAAATCCCAAGTTATTAGAAGCCGGTCAAAATTAATCTCCTAGATTAAGTGAAAATATTCTACAATTGAGGCCTGAGGCATTTATGAGTACTATTGCAATTGTGCTGTCAGCGGTTTGCAACTCAAACCTTAATTTGAAGTAACGATAGGAGGATCATGCTAAATCCATGGCCCCACCTTCAATATGTATGCTAAATCCATGGCCCCGCCTTCAATATGTCTTGCGCACGTTACTACTGAATTCAAAAGTTCCTGCTGAATTGCAATGATCAATCTGAACCTGAGTTTGATTATCGCCAAGTGCACTACCATTTAGTATGATCAAGATACCATTATACAATAATCAATAATATTATGTTAAGATTGACTTTGCTGTTTATAAGTAAATACAAAGTACAAGCTATGCTTCATTTCATAAAAAAATCACTAAGAGATACAAAGCCTGGTTAAGGGATGGCCCTACATGTGATGCCATGTTCTATCAGTTTGGCTAGATATGTTTAACAAGCTATGATCATTACGGTCGCACTGTTACACAAGTGGAGAATAGTAGTCCCAAAAGGAAGGTAATGATACGTTGATCTTGATGTCTATGGACGGTGGCTAATGCTGAAACACAACACGTATAACTCCTAATATCTCTTCGAAAATCCTGTCGCTAGAAAATAAACGGCACGGCCCTACAGCTTGTTTGTGTCTGCCCGAGCTTGTCGAAGATTCGGTAAAGCACCTGGAAATGGATGAAAACTGGAGGATTACAAGTTGTTCTTCACGATTCCATAAAATTAAATTGACAATGTCGAGCACTATAAGAAAACTGAGCATGGATATGGACCGTTACCTACGGATTTGACAAAGTAGTTGGTTCCTTTACATATTGGGCTTTGAGCATGTTGGTGTTAGAGAATAACGGAGCCCCCCGTCGTATATTGTAGCTGGGAGATGTCGTCAACTCTTAGAAGAACAAGCTTGCTGAAGTCCGAAGCTACACCAAATTTGCCATACCACGCCTTGCAAATAAAGATGCTAAGGGAACCTGGTTGTCTCCGACCTGAACAATTCAAACCAGAAAATCAATCGAGGACAGCGGTGCTAAGGCATTCAGAAAGTGCAAAGTACCAGTGCATATAAGGTAAAGAACAACACCATGTTATGAAATTGAAGAAATTTCAAAGGAGGAGAGAACAACTTACCAAACCTCCAGGCTGCTGTTAATAGAGAAAACATTTAGTCCCATTTGATTCCTCGTCTCGGAAGTGTTCAGCCCTTTTAACTCTAAAGAAGCTTTAGCTTATTGTCAAACAAAGATACACACCCTCAAGAGCTGGTAAAGATAATATCATATGCTGAACTACCATCAGAAATTTGCAACAGATTACAAACTTCCCAAATAATGATATAAAAACGACTCCGGGGTCGTCCAAATACAAAACCATCTCGGCTCCCATCAAAAGCGCATTGTGACATTAATCTTTCCCTGTCAGCGGAACAACAGAATTATTTGGAAATTCGTTTCACACCTCCAACCAGATTGTGTTGAGCCACACTCCTTGTTCGATCGAAATTCTGGGCGGTCGCGGACTTGGAGAAACAAGCCAGATCCAAGGATAGTCATGCTCCTTCCATTGTTGTGTCGCATTCCTCGGAGAACTCGGAGTTAACAGAACATTTGCCTATAATATGAGAATAGCAGAAGATCCATACATTATACCAATTGTTGTTAAGTGGTGTTTCCACCTGAAACAACAAAGCAAGAATTGTAGCAGCCTCAAACCTTGGTTCATAATAGTAACTTTCATAAAATAACAAGGGATGCATAAATAGTTGTTATCCTAATTCCAAATCCTAGCAGCCGATATATCCCAGTTCGTTTTATCACAGATGCAGGACCATGTATGGAGAAGGCGCTTACCGTTCATATTCACAAAGAGTTCAGTGGTAGACGTATTAAATCGCCATCATCACCAACCTGTCCACAATGCAAATTGGAATTAATTCATGTTATGTCACAAAGAAATTTACCAAAAGGTTGTACAAAACAAGACAAAGAAATGGAAATCCAAAGTTTACACATGGCAGTTTTATTGATGAATTCTCGTAGAGGGAAATGATATGCCTATTAATCATACAATAGTGCCAAGTGAACATGATGTAGGATTTTTAAAAACTGAGAAATTTCTAGGGCGAAATGACTTCACCATTTCTCGTGCTTGGTTTTGTGTTTAGCTGTTGCATGAATCCATCAGTCATCTTGACGAAATCGTTCGTCTGAGTTGGAAAAAGAAAAGAAATACGATTGAGAATTAAATTGCACCCAAACTGACGTGTTTACAACATGTTCCACATAAGATCAGGTAGAATTGAAAGGCAATAATAACGGGTTAATGACATGCTCAAACAATTTTGAGATTTTCCAATTTGGCCTCAGAATTTTAGAATCAGGGTTATTATTCATCATCTTCAATTAAGGAATTGATGGGCAATATCAAAGGATATCGCCAGCACCAACCCTTTCCCAAAATGACTTACATAAAATAAATCGTATCAAACCGTCCAAACAAATTCAAAAACTTTCCAATTTGAAATCAAGTTATATCAGGCAACCGAAACTTTCCCAAACAAGCACCAAACATTATCACACCATCAATCAGCAGCAAAACTTCCCATATCGAAATCCAACCAAATCAAAGATTGCAACATTTGATATCTGCTTTCAATACCATTTAAAAAACTTCCACAATCCTCATCATCGACCAACATTATAAAAGGGACACTTCTCATCAGAGAAAGAGACGAAAAAAAATCAGAGAGGAAACCCATACGAAAAGAGAGAAAATCACAAAAAATCATTTTTTCCAAACCCACGAAGTACAGGCTCAGAAGCGCATTGGCTCATCATCGCCGCGACGATCAGAGCAAAAGAAGAGGAGCAAAGCAACATCGCGAATAGTACAAAAGAGGTAAAGAGAAAGAAATCTTCCCTGAAGAGAGGGCCGTTCGCAACCGCCTCCAGACGTCACCTTCGCTCTCACTGCTTTTTTTTTCTTTTTTCGCAATTTTGCAATCATCCATGTAAATGTAAATCTGGAAATATAATGAGAATCGGGGCTGGGAATCATGGGGGTGGGGTTTCATGCATTTGATTTTGATTTGGCCGAGAGAGAAATCGAGAGAGTATGCGAGGAATCGAGAGAGAAGAAACGAAGATGACGGCGGCGGCGATTAGGGTTCAAACCCTAATTATTGAGCGAATGTGAGAGGACGAGTGAGAAGCCTGAGCCGTGTGAGATCCCTCTGTCATTAAATCTTTTTGATTGAATCAATTAGCTTTCTTTTTTTTTCACTAAACTTTTTTTATAAAAAAGGAAAAGAGAATCGTATGCTTATTAATTTAAATAAACCCTTCTATTGTAACCTTTTTCTTAATTTAATTAGATCCTTATTTTATTTTAATTTAAGATAATAACCTTAATATAAATCTTTTTTTTGCAATAACCTTAAAATAAACCTGTTAGTAAATTCACATTTAGTTTTTTTTACTAAATTAATTAACCCTTAATAATTTTTTCTTAACAACTCTTAATAAACTCGAAACTAAAATACACTTCTAAGGTTTTCTTGTTAACTTAGCACACAACTCTAATCAAATCAATCCGTAACAATTTCTCACAATAATAAATCTAAATCAACTCTTTTATAAGACTAACTTTAGTATTTTTTTTCGTTAATAATTAAAAGTCCTTTTTATCAATAAGCATACTTAATTTTCTCAGTAAAATAAATCTTTAAGTAATTCTGAATTAAACATCTTTTCAAGTAATTAACTTGATAGAAACTTCTTTAGTCAATAATCTTCCAGCACAATTCTAATTCTAAAATAATTAACTTTTTATCCTTACCCTTAAAATTAAATCAACTCATTAGATCCCCAACGTGAGTGAATCGCTTGCTGTATGCCATTTTATATTGTTGCTTGCTATATGCTTATATATCTATATGCATTATGTTTACTGTCTAAACCTTTTTCAAAATACTAAAAAAACTCTCGATCCAACGTCGAGCCAATTTTATACCTATGTAAGTCGAGTGCCTTCGGGCCTCGCATTCAACCTTTTCGGTCACTATACACATTAACTAGCCCACTTTACTAGTGCGCACAAAATAATCAGTTAGTTGGGGCTCTCGACATTCCAAAGGAAAGGTTATTTATAATTGACTAAACCGTCATAGGATTAACGCTTTAGAACCCTTGGCCATAGGATTCGGAGTCGCCGTACTCCACGTCTCGCCGTAGACATTTAGAATCTTAGCCTTAGGATTGGAGTCGCCGCACTCCAAGTAAATGCTCCGCCGCGAACATTTACAATCCTACCCCTCTTAAACCAACCTACAACTTTAGAGTCGCCGCACTCTATGTAAGGTCTTGCCCAAGACTTTACTTCCCCTTGGAACCTTGACCCCGTCAAGAAGTTCCTCTTTTTAGAACTACGCATACTCTGATTCTACTCCCGAGGATACGTAGGCGTAAGGTGCGATACCTTATCGAGTATACTTAGATACTAACCCCTAGGGTTCAACCTTTAGCATAGCACCCTTAGCAAGCGAATGAGAGATAACATAATACTAACGAGAGGTTCCCGTAGAGTACTACGGACGTTTAGGATGCTAATACCTTCCCTAGGCGTAACCAACCCCCGAACCTTAGATCTTTAGGTTTTTTCGCTTTTGAACCTTTCCTTTGGATAAATCAAAGACGGTGGTGAACATTTAAAGAAATGTGATCCTAGTTCATTAATAACTATGGTATCCAATTCTCACCGCAACAGATAGCAAGCTTTTGAAGATTTTCTTTTGTCAGTTTCCCTTTATCAGCAGGGATGGCATTTATTTTGCTAGTTTCTCTTTATCAGCAGGGATAGCAATCTTTTGGATATTTTCCTCGTCAGGTCCCTTTATCAGCAGGGATGGCATTTTGCTAGTTCTCTTTATCAGCAGAGATAACAATCTTTTGGATAATTTTTCGTCAGTTTCCCTTTATCAGCAGTGTTATTTCCTTGGTTTTATGGTTGGCATTATTTTTCTAAAACTCATGTAGCAGCAGGTGTTGAATGAAGATGTCTAAAGATATGTTTCTCTACTCTTTGTTCAACATGTCGAATGAAAATGTCCCATGACTGCTCATAGGACATCGCGCTGTGAAGTCAGGTTTTATTGCAGATTCTGTTACAAAGATTTGTAACTAAATATTCTGTGAATATTTGGTTATCCTATGTGGCATCCAAAGCATTTTTGGATTAGGGTTACTTGTTGGTTTTCGGATTTGCTGCTGTTTCTAATTATGGAGACATAATAGGAAACTTTGGATTGAAGACCTATTTTATTGGAGTTAATTTTGCAGATTTGTGAGCAGCCTAATTGCTGCGTTTTTGAAGCCCAATTCAGTCTAGATTACAAGCTATAAATAGACTGATGTATACCTAGTTTTAGGTGTCGAACTTACATGTATTTTTAGGGTTGTGTGCTTGTGTTTTGTGAGCCTAACTGGTATCTTATGATAACAGTACAAGGACTGTAGTGTAAGTTGTGTAAGGTTGCTCATAAGTTTTTAAGCATTGAGTAGCTGAGTGTTAATTCTAATAAGCTGTGAAGTATTGAGAATTTTTGTTTCGACCATTGTTACTTGTCTTGTAAGGAACCAGTCACGGGTTGTGATTGAAGAGGGATTTGAGGAGGGCCTCATACCTAGGGGAGTCTTAGGTAGAAGTCATAGGAAGGGTAGTGATTAAGTGAGCTGATTGAACCGGGTGTGGTTATCAGTGAATTGATAATATCGAATATTGATTTCATCCCTGGCTTGGTAGCCCCCAGATGTAGGATAGTTAGATCCGAACTGGGTTAACAATTTCTGGTGTTCTTTACATTTTATGCACACTTTTATTTTGAACTTGTTCATTGTTGTTGTATATCAGTGTCACGACAACTCGATAGGACATCTGATATATACAGGCCAGAATTTCAATTGGCATCAAGAGCTTGCACCCTTTGTTGTTTCTGGGTGAGATTCAGGGAAGGTACTTTCTGGTACAATGGACAAGGATGGAGGAGCTCTGAATAAACCACCTTTGCTGGATGGCTCTAACTATGAGTATTGGAAACCCAGGATGATAGCCTTCATCAAGTCCATGGATGATCAAGCATGGAAAGCGGTTATCAAAGGTTGGGAGCCTCCAAAGGTAAGAGATGGAGAAGGAAATCTTACTAATGTTCTGAAGGAAGAAGAGGACTGGGATGATGCTGACTACAAAGGATATGTTGGAAATTCTAAAGCCATGAATGCATTGTTCAATGATGTCAACAGAAATATCTTCAGGCTGATTGAGCATTGTACTATTGCCAAAGAGGCTTGGCAGGTCCTGAAAGTTGCTCATGAAGGGACCTCAAAGGTGAAAATGTCAAAGCTTCAGCTTCTCACTAGCAAGTTTGAGAGTTTGAAGATGAAAGAGGATGAGAGCATTCATGATTTTCATATGAACATTATTGAGATAGCTAATGCCTCTAGTACTTTAGGAGAAAAGATGTCTGACAGCAAGCTGGTCAGGAAGATTCTCAGGTCTTTACCTAAGAGATTTGATATGAAGGTCACTGCTATAGAGGAAGCTCAGGACATTGACAAGATGAAAGTGGATGAACTTATGGGATCACTCCAAACTTTTGAGTTAGGATTCAGTGAAAAAGCTGAAAAGAAGAAGAGTATAGCATTTGTGTCGAATGCTGATGACTCAGATGATGAAGAAGATGTGTCTAAAGATCTGGTATTACTTGGTAAACAATTTAACAAAGTGTTGAAAAGGATTGACTGGAAGTCAAGAGCAAATGCTCAGAACAAGTCACTCGACATCAGTAAGAACCAGGATGGAGGAAGAAGATCCAGAACTGAAAAAGACTTCAATCAAGGGAAGAGAGTTCAGTGCTTTGAATGTGAGGGATTTGGGCACATAAAGACCGAGTGTCCCACGTATCTCAAAAGGCAGAACAAGGGCCTATCCGTGTCTTGGTCAGAAGGAGAGTCTGAGAGTGATGTTGAAGAAGAATCAGCAAAATTGGTGACAGCCTTGGCTGGAATCTGTAAGGCTAATGGAGAGACTTCTTGTGAATCTGACTCTGACAAAGAATCCTATGTTGGAGAACTCACTAAGGAAGAAGTATTCTCAGGGTTTTCAGAATTGTGCATCAAGAACGAAGAAAGGTGCCAGATTATATTGGAGCAGAAGATCTTGATAGCTCAACTGGAAGCTGAGAAGGAAGAACATCTATCAACCATTGCTGATCTGAAGGAGGAGGTTGAATGGCAAAAGTCAAAACTTGCCAATATGACCAAATCTATAAGAATGCTGAACAATGGTACCACACAACTGGATGAGATCCTTCAGAATGGGAAAGAAGCTGGTAATGTGCAAGGTCTTGGTTTTAACAATCAAGCCAAGACTTCTAAGAAGACTGTATTGAAGTTTGCTCCTCAGAAAATAAAGCAAGAAGTGAGGATGTCAAATCACATGTTTCAACATCAAATGAACCATCAGAAAGGAGTTTGTAGATCAAAGTATAAACCATGGAGATGCCATTACTGTGGCAAGACTGGTCACTTAAAGGCCTTTTGCTACAAGCTACACGGCTACCCCAAAAGTGTTCAGCAACAATATAAAGAACAGAGTTGGGGTAAAGTGAAGAGAAGATGGATGCCTAGACAAATGATGGCTGGTCTCATAGCACATACTTCTCTTAGGGCGTCAGCTAGAGAAGATTAGTACTTTGACAGTGGTTGTTCAAGACACATGACTGGTGTGAAGAAATTCTTGTCAGAGATTAAGCCTCACTCCACCAATTATGTCACCTTTGGGGATGGATCGAAGGGTGAGATAAAAGGTGTTGGAAAGCTAAACTACACAGGACAACCAAATCTGGATCGTGTGTTATTTGTCAAAGGACTGGCTGCAAACTTAATCAGTATAAGCCAATTGTGTGATGTAGGGCTCAAGGTAAATTTCACCAAGTCTGAGTGTCTAGTAACCAATGAGAAAGATGAAGTTGTTATGAAGGGCACCAGGTCTAAAGATAACTGCTATCTTTGGAATCCTCCAGAACCTGAAAACCTGTCTACTTGCTTGATGACAAAGGAAGATGAAACCAAACTGTGGCATCAGAAATTGGGCCACTTACACCTGAAAGGGATGAAGAAGGTTATGTCAAGTGAAGCTGTTAGAGGTATTCCCAAGCTGAAGATTGATGAGGATAAAATATGTGGTGAATGTCAAGTTGGGAAGCAAACAAGGGTGTCACACAAGAAGCTTCAACATCTTACCACAACTTCTAGAGTTCTGGAACTCCTTCACATGGACTTAATGGGACCTATGCAGGTTGAAAGTCTTGGTGGGAAGAAGTATGCCTATGTTGTCGTAGATGACTACTCTAGATTCACCTGGATAAGTTTCATCAGAGAAAAGTCTGAAGTGTTTGCAGCCTTTAAAGAATTATGTCAAAGAATTCAACGGGAAAAGGATTGTGGTGTTGTTCGAATCAGAAGTGGCCATGGGAAAGAATTCGAAAATAGCAGGTTTGAAGAGTTCTGCCTATCTGAGGGAATCACCCATGAATTTTCATCACCAATCACTCCTTAGCAGAATGGTGTGGTGGAACGCAAGAATAGGACCATACAAGAATGTGCAAGAGTCATGATTCATGCCAAAAAGCTTCCATATCATTTTTGGGCTGAAGCCATGAATACTGCTTGCTATATACACAATAGGGTGACTATCAGATCAGGTACCTTTGTCACTCTTTATGAGCTATGGAAAGGTAGAAAGCCAAACGTGAAGTATTTCCATGTGTTTAGTAGTAAGTGCTATATCTTAGCGGATCGTGAGCAAAGACGAAAGATGGATCCTAAGAGTGAGGAAGGAATATTTTTGGGTTACTCTACAAATAGCAAAGGATACAGGGTGTTTAATTCCAGAACTCAGGTGATGATGGAATCCATAAATGTGGTGGTTGATGATTCTGGCAACGATGAAGATGTTCCAGATGATGTTGGAGCATGTCTGCCCATGAACAATGAAAACTCTCCAGGCCTTGAGTCTGTAGAAGATAGTGCTCAAGAAATCAACACCAGACCTGAGAATGAAGAGGTAGAGGAAGCTAACAGGGGACCCTCTATAAGGATTCAGAAGGATCACCCTAGGGAATTAATTATTGGAGATCTGAATGAAGGTGTGAGAACCAGAAGAAGGGAGACTGTGTCGAATGCTTGCTTTGTGTCAAAGATCGAGCCAAAGAATGTCAAGGAAGCTCTGATAGATGAGTTTTGGATAAATGCTATGCAAGAAGAACTGGAGCAGTTCAGAAGAAATGATGTCTGGGATCTTGTACCAAGACCAGAAGGGGTGAATGTTATTGGAACAAAGTGGATCTACAAAAACAAGTCTGACGAGCTTGGAGTGGTTACAAGAAACAAAGCGAGACTTGTTGCACAAGGTTATACTCAAGTTGAGGGAGTTGACTTTGATGAGACTTTTGCTCCAGTGGCTAGATTAGAATCCATCAGACTACTCTTAGGGATGACTTGTAATCTAAAATTCAAGCTGTTCCAAATGGATGTGAAGAGTGCTTTTCTGAATGGCTTTCTGAATAAAGAAGTCTATGTAGATCAACCTAAAGGATTCACTGATCCAAACTTCCCCAATCATGTGTACAAACTGAGGAAAGCGCTGTATGGCTTGAAACAAGCTCCAAGGGCCTGGTATGAGAGGCTGACAGAATTCTTAGTAGCAAATGGTTATAGAAAAGGAGGCATTGACAAAACTTTGTTTGTCAAGGAAGAAGGAGGTAAATTAATGATAGCCCAAATTTATGTGGATGACATTGTATTTGGGGGAATGACAGAAGCTATGGTGAAACAATTTGTTCAACAAATGCAATCAGAATTTGAAATGAGTTTGGTTGGAGAACTTAGCTATTTTCTTGGATTACAAGTCAGACAAATGGAGGATTCTATCTTTATTTCTCAAAGCAAATATGCTAAGAGCATAGTAAAGAAATTTGGCCTGGATAATGCCAATCACAAAAGGACACCTGCTCCCACCCTTTTGAAGTTATCCAAGGATGAGAATGGAGTAAGTGTGGACCACAACTTGTACAGAAGTATGATTGGAAGTCTACTGTATCTCACAGCAAGCAGACCTGACATCTCCTTTGCTGTTGGAGTGTGTGCCAGATATCAATCTGATCCTAAAGTGAGTCACTTGAATTAAGTGAAGAGGAGTCTAAAATATGTGAATGGCACAAGTGACCATGGGATGCTATATAGCCATGAGTCTGGGACTGATTTAAGAGGATACTGTGATGCTGATTGGGCTGGGAGTGCAGATGATAGGAAAAGCACTTCAGGTGGATGCTTCTTTCTAGGAAATAATCTTATTTCATGGTTTAGCAAGAAGCAGAATTCAGTATCCCTCTCTACTGCTGAAGCTGAGTACATAGCAGCTGGTAGTAGTTGTGCGCAACTGGTATGGATGAAGCACATGTTGTCAGAGTATAATGTCACACAAGATGTCATGACACTATTTTGTGACAACCTGAGTGCTATTAATATTTCCAAAAATCCCATCCAACATAGCAGGACAAAGCACATTGACATCAGAAATCACTTCATCAGAGAACTTGTGGAGGACAAAGTCATAACACTTGAGCATGTGAGCACAGAAAATCAGCTTGCTGACATATTTACCAAGGCTCTGGATGCAGTTAAGTTTGAAAACCTGAGGAGCAGACTTGGGGTGTGCATTCATGAAGACCTATAGCAATCAATGTGCTTTCTGGCTGCCAGACTGAAAAGACTAAAGGAGGTTCTGGTAGTGCAGTGTGTGAATGAAAAGAGAAATGCTGCTAAAGAGCAAGAGCTGACTGAAGATGATGGACAAGGTGAATCTGCAGGTGAAAGTGATGAGGTGGCTGAAGAGGACAATGCTGAATAGCTAGAGGCTATCTGCAAGTTTATTTTCTGGTTTCTGTTTGTTTTATTTTCGGACAACTTAATTCTTTTTGGTTTTGAACAATATACTGCTTTGTGATTTGGTTACATTTGTCTATGACCTCTCTTTGTCATATTTGTGGCTAAAAAGGGGGAGTAGTAAGTGTTGAGGGGGACTGCTGTAGGTAGAGTGTGTGTGCTGCAGATGGATGGTGTGTTGCTGCTGTTGAGGGGGAGTTTTTGCCAGCTTACTATAATGAGTGTTCTTGTGGTACTGTGTGTGTTGTTTTGCAGCTGAAGGGGAGTGTTGCTATGCTGGTTTGGTTTGTGTTTTGAGTTTTTTTCCGCTGCCGATTCTGATGGTGTTTAAGTGTGTATGGAGTTTTAGCCAAAAATAAGCCAAAGGGGGAGATTGTTATTTCCTTGGTTTTATGGTTGGCATTATTTTGCTAAAACTCATGTAGCAGCAGGTGTTGAATGAAGATGTCTAAAGATATGTTTCTCTACTTTTTGTTCGACATGTCGAATGAAGATGTCCCATGACTGCTCATAGGACATTGCGCTGTGAAGTCAGGTTTTATTGCAGATTCTGTTACAAAGATTTGTAACTAAATGTTCTGTGAATATTTGGTTATCCTATGTGGCATCCAAAGCATTTTTGGATTAGGGTTACTTGTTGGTTTTCGGATTTGCTGCTGTTTCTAATTATGGAGACATAATAGGAAACTTTGGATTGAAGACCTATTTTATTGGAGTTAATTTTGCAGATTTGTAAGCAGCCTAATTGCTGCGTTTTTGAAGCCCAATTCAGTCTAGATTACAAGCTATAAATAGACTGATGTATACCTAGTTTTAGGTGTCGAACTTACATGTATTTTTAGGGTTGTGTGCTTGTGTTTTGTGAGCCTAACTGGTATCTTATGATAACAGTACAAGGACTGTAGTGTAAGTTGTGTAAGGTTGCTCATAAGCTTTTAAGCATTGAGTAGCTGAGTGTTAATTCTCATAAGCTGTGAAGTATTGAGAATTTTTGTTTCGACCATTGTTACTTGTCTTGTAAGGAACCAGTCACGAGTTGTGATTGAAGAGGGATTTGAGGAAGGCCTCATACCTAGGGGAGTCTTAGGTAGAAGTCATAGGAAGGGTAGTGATTAAGTGAGCTGATTGAACCGGGTGTGGTTATCAGTGAATTGATAGTATTGAATATTGATTTCATCCCTGGCTTGGTAGCCCCCAGATGTAGGATAGTTAGATCCGAACTGGGTTAACAATTTCTGGTGTTCTTTACATTTTATGCACACTTTTATTTTGAACTTGTTCATTGTTGTTGTATATCAGTGTCACGACAACTCGATAGGACATCTGATATATACAGGCCATAATTTCAAGCAGGGATGACATTTATGGTGCTAGTTCTCTTTATCAGCAGAGATAGCAATCCTTCGGATTTTTTCTTTTGTCAGTTTCCTTTATCAGCAGGGATGGCATTTATTTTGCTAGTTTCTCTTTATCAGCAGAGATAGCAATCTTTTGAAGATTTTCTTTCGTCAGTTTCCCTTTATCAGCAGGGATGGCATTATTTTTGCTAGTTTCTCTTTATCAACAGAGATAGCAAGCTTTTGAAGATATTCTTTCGTCAGTTTCCTTTCATCAGCAGGGATGGCATTCGTTTTGCTAGTTTCTCTTTATCGGCAGAGATAGCAATCTTTTGGAGATTTTCTTTCGTCAGTTCCCTTTATCAGCAGGGATGGCATATTTCGATATTCCTTTGTCAGTTCTCTTTATCAGCAGAGATGACGTAACTTGGGAGTTGTTTCAATTTATACCCAGCATAGCTAGCACTCGTCCATATTGTGACAGTACAACATTTATGGCTAATTCTCCAGCAGAAGATTGCAAATTTCCAGGTTCTTTGGTATTCAATCTCCGTGCATCCTGATTTTCTGAAAGCCGTCGCTATCATACCTTCAGGACCAAGTTGATTGAATAGGGGCAGCTGTTGCACCCCAAAATTTGCCCTCCTTACTTTATTACTAACTGGCTTATGTTGCATTGCATTTTGCATTATCATGTGTGCATATCATTGGTTCTTAGCATGGAGTCAAGGTGCCTGAGGCAGTGCTTCAGAGGGTCAAGCAAGAGTCCTGGTATTGTCCAAGAGAGCTCAGGTGGATCATCCTCTCCTAACCAGTGCATAGATTAGGGTTTTGAGATTCTTAGGTTTATTGCTTCAATGGACAAGCTCCTTGGGTTTTTATCATCATCAAATGGCATATCTTATCTTTGTTCGAGAGGATACACATCATATTCAAAGGAATTTGGATTTGGAAACTGTGTTATTTCCTCCTAGACTGAGGGTACCAAAACTAGGGTTTGCTATAAAGTCAGTTTATTTCTGATTTTTTTGGGAAAGACTTGATTCTATGGTATTCCTTGGGTCCCCAAGTATCTAGAGATGGGAGGTTGTCCATCAGTTTGGTCCAGGAGAGACTTAATTGATCAGAAGATTGAGAATCAGGTGAATGGGGTAAAAGTCAACAGTGAGAGGAGAAGTCAGCTGTGGAATTTTGAGGTTCTCTCCAAGGTTTTCAAGGTCTCACATCATCATATGGTCCTCAAAAGTCAAGTTTCATGCCATTCATCAAAAGTTAGGAGTTGGTGCAAAAGTTACTAAATTTGGAAATGACCTATAATTTGAAAGTTTCCTTTTTGGGCAAGTTCCTGCACTGCATTCAACTTGACTTTTCATCATCAAGAAAGCTTCAAATGAATTTTTCTCCAACATGAAAGTTGAAGTTTTTTTTCCTCTCTCCAACAAGTACTAGTGGGTCTCCATATCATTTGTGAAACTCTAATTATGATCAAAAGAAGGCAAAGTGGTTTTTAGGGTTTCATTTTCACAACTTTTAGATTTTGGAACATATGGACCTATGATTAATTCCATTGCTTCAAGACATGTTCCAACATCCAAGAACAATCCCTAAGGAGCATTTTTGGCTTTTTAATCAAGTGGTTTCATGGGTTATTATTCACTTATTTTTCATTATTCAAAAAGCCAAGTCATCAAAAAACTCATGAATCAATTGTTTTCAAGGCCCAAGTTCAATTGTGGTGTAATTAGCAATTCACATATGGGTGATCCATCATGGATTTCTTAAGTGTACATGCATGGAGAGAGGTGTAACTCACATAATTTGATTTTCCAAAATTATTCAAAAAATCATAAAACAAGGAATTGCCCAAGCCCAATTCATCATCAGAGGAAAACCCTAGCCTATTTAAACATATCCATGCACTGGTTAGAGGGCTATACACGTGATATTTTGGAGAAAAGAAAGTTCAACCCTAATTCTTGAATTCATTGGATCTCTCAATCTACAAGGAGTTTCTTCAAAGTTCTTCCACAAATCTCTTCCTGGTGATCTCTAGAACACAACCCAACCACCATTTGCAGCCAAAAGCAAGTACACGTGTGGAACCATCTCAGGTTAGTGTTGATTTTGATGATCATGAAACTCAATTATTAAGTATGCATATTGTTGTGTGATTGTCACTGATCATGCTAATATAATTTGTTTTGTGTTTGGACGTGTGTATGGCTTGTTCTATGTGTTTAAAGTTTTGTGCCCTAATGATATTTCGTTCGTTTTTTATTATACACTAACAATTTGTGATTTTTGATGCCATATTTGGATTCCTCGTGATTTTCTGGGTCGGATAGTGTACCCCTTTACATTTTCTGGGCACTTTTAAGATTGCAGGTGGCGGAGGACGGTGGCCGGAACCCTAGCTCCGGCGGCTGTGAGGGTTCCGGCGAAGGAAGGTTGAAGACGACTTCCCAGCCGTCCATTCTCTTCATCCAACGGTCCAGGCGAGGCCATGTGTTTTTTCTTTTATTTTTTTTTCTGAATTTTAATTTGTGATCCGGTGTTTATTACCCCACCGTTGCTATGGTGTACGTCCAATCACATTATTTCATCCTGTGTACTTTTATTAGTGTTGACTTGTTTTGGAGCGTAGGATTGATCAGACGGAAAGGATGAGTCAACCCAGTTGACTAGGTCACACGCGTACACCCCTTTTTTTTATTATTTTTCTGATTTGTTATCTGGGTTGGGCCACGCTATTAACACCCCCACGCTTTAGCCCATATCGTTTCCAATGCAATTTTTTACTCAATACACCCCCTTGCACTTTTATTTCATTTTATTTTTATTAATTATTATTTTCATTTTTAATTCTTAAAAATACATTCTTGCATTTAAAAATTCCCATAAAATTCATGCATCCTTTTTACCATTTTATAAAATTTTTACAAATTTTATTTTTCATTTTATTTTATTTTTTTATCATCTAAATTAAATATTTATTCATTTTCTTTTTGGATTATCCACATCATGCACACCTAATTTTGTTTATTTTATTTCTCTACAACCATAAAATATTTTTGATCTGTTCTTTTTGCATTTGTTCACTAACATTCTAAAATGAATTAAAATATTTTTCATCATTTTTAATTATTATTTCATATTGCATTCTGGTCCTCTTTGTTGCATGTTGAGACCAACTTCTCACCTGAGTTTTGCCTGATTATTTGAATGACTAACATCTTGAATTTTTGCAGGAGTTTTTGGTATTTGGTTCGTTTCTGGTTGAGTAGATTTGATTTTTAATTTGGGAATTTTAGGAGTTATTTCTCTAATTATTTAATTACTTTCACTTGAGATCTTCTTATATGTGTATTTCTGATCATGCCTAAGTCCTTGTTTGAAAGGCACTTGTGCCATCTGCTTTGGGGTTATTTCTTTGATTTCTGAATTCATGTTTGGATTATTATCACTATTGTTTGCCATTGTTTGATTTTCACTTGCCTTGATATTATTTATGTCTGTCTCGTACTAACCTTTTATGCAGGGACTAAGGAAAGTTCTTTGAGGGTGTGGATAAGTATCCATGGTCACCCTTGCTCCTTCCTTCTCTCATCTTTTTCCTTTAGGATTTAGGTCGTCGTCAAACCTCACTAACCGTAGGTCACCCATGCATGATAACCTTAGGACTCATAGTCCCCCTTTAGAGTTACCCTTGTGTCTTCTCTCTTCTCATCTCAAATTTCTTTAAAACACTTAATAAGAATAAAGTGTATTGCGCACGAGCCTTAAGCGTGGGGAATGAGAAATGAAGGGGTTCCTCTCATCTTTCTAGAGTGCTTAGCGAGCGTCCTGTCTTGGGACGATGCGTTAAGTATTCGCCCCTGTGCCCTAGACTTTGGTGCAATGCAATTTAGGAACTAACTTAAGCCATTTATGTCCTAAAAAACACAAACCAACGTCAAACCTTTTTGTCCTTCGGGATTGTCAAACTAAAGGCTATTTTCAAAAAGGGCACGTTACCTTCCGTCTGAGTCGCAAATAGGCATCGACCCTAACTGCCGGACACGAACTTAACATCGCTCATAAAAAACACAAAAAGAACTTGGTCCGAACTACGTTGACTCTGAATTCCCCATTGCACAAGGGGGGTACGTAGGCCTAGGACGTTGACGTCCTACCGAGTCTGTCTTTGTCTTCCCCTTCTCCGTTTTAGTACAGCCCTAGATGATAGTATAACTCACCCTTAGAATAGACAACAAGCGTGGATCCCATCGAGTACGATGGACGCGTGGGGTGCTAGCACCTTCCCCTCGCGTAAATGACTCCCGAACCCAGGTTATGGTTGCAATGACCATTCCTTTCCCTCTTCCTCAGGTTTATGCGGTGTTCCCTTTCCCTCTCTTGGGATAAATTTACACGGCTGGCGACTCTGTTTTTCCGCGCCACTCTCGCGTTTGTACCTGGATGAAAATCCTGGGAGCGACAGAGCCAAATCAAGATTATACTTGTATTGTTTCAAGAATGCTTCGGACAAGTCTCTCCATGAGCGAATCTTTCTACGCTTTAAACCCATGTATCAATCCAAAGAAGCTCCGGACAAACTATCTTGGAAGCAATGCACTAAAAGTTCATCATTGTCAATGTAGGATGCCATCTTCCTACAGTACATTTTCACGTGGCTGCGAGGACAACTCGACCCTTTGTACTTTGGAAGCTCTGGAATCTTGAATTTTTGCGGCCGCATAACATTAGGAACCAGACACAAGTCTTTGGCATCTGTGCCAAAAGCAGAATAACCTTTAATAGCTCTAATCCTTTCATCTAACAGCTTATAATCAGTAGTTCTGTTATGATCGGCAGGCCTAAGAAGAGTTTGAGGATTTGGAAGTTGTCATGCAGCTGGAGCAGGCATCTGCGGGGAAGCAAACTAAGACAGATATACTAGCCTAGAATTTACTATCTGACCAAAATTTTGACCCATCTGAAAACCATACTGATAACCCAGAGGAGGTACCACAGCGGCTAAGGATGCCCCAGGATAAGGCAATCCATAATGAACATTCTGAACAGTAGTTTGAGTAGACTGAGACAAAACCGAAACATGAATCGGGGGACCTCTGTAAACATGCTCATCTTCATCATGGGTCTCAACATTAGTAGACAGAAGAGCCTGGCGAGTTTGTGACTGAGGAATCTCATGATCATCGTGCACCACAAGAGGTGGAACCAGAGTAGGCATGCCCTATGGGTAAGCAACATAATTCCCATTGGGCACAGGTGCAACAAAAGGTTGATACAGCACAAAAGTACTACCACTAGCAATCTGAGGAGTGAAATTCAGGGGCATTCCCCAAGGAAAACTAGTGGGCATCTGATTCGGACCAGACTGAAAGCTTGGCAAATTGACAGTAGGTAGAACAACAGTCTCAACTGGCAATTCAACAGTAGCAAGAGAAGAAGTAACAACAGGAGGAGAAATCACCACAAGAGTGACAACAGTTGCATCACTAGCGGTTGCAACAACATAAGTAGCGGCAACGACGTACTTCTGAGCACAAAGGAACTCCATGATAACGTCTGTGTTAGTCTGAAACTGATCCATCCGACCTTGAAATTGAGCCAGAGTTTCCTTATAGGCAACGTTCTCTGCTTCGAAATCAGCGATGATCTTGGTTTTTCTTGAGCGGGTGACATAGCAATGTCGAGTCGTCGTCTTGCTACAAGGCGGAGACGGACATTGTAAGCAATGTTTTTCTGGATGAGGGACGTGCATATGCGTGCATGAATGAATGTAATGCATGCAAAAATAAACTTTTAATTCCAGGTATTCGTGAGCTTATCTTTGTTAACAATAATCATAAAGCATACAAGTAAAGGTGCAAAGATAAAAGCTGGCAAGAAAAAATCTTCATTCATTCAACAAAGGAAAATAAGTACAAATCAAATATCTGTCTTTTGGGCTACAACAAGATCAACCTGGATCCTATCAAAAACCACCCTACAAACAGATAAGAAGTGAAAAATATCCCAAGGAGTCTTGTGCGGCAGCACATCAGCATATGCATCTCTCAATAACCCTGGTAAGTCTTCTAGTGCATGCTCGGCAAATCTGGTTAGACGGCTGTGTCTGTCCCTCCAATACTTTGCATCCTTCATGAGGTTGTGCAACAGAGAATGATTAGGTCGACACTACTACAAAAAACCCATTTAACAACGGTTGGGAATGATATATAATGACGCGGGCGAAGGCATTGTTATGTAGATTGTCGTTGTAAGTTCGCTGTTTCTAGAACGGTCTGGAAACCGTTGTTGTATTCTGGAAAGCGCGCGTTATACTGCAACGGTTAAGTATTTCAACCATTGTCATATATATTAACTATCACAACGGTTTTGAGTCTCAACCGTTGTGGAATGTACCCTTAGTTTATTATATACAAATGTATATTGCTTGTTTTACCATACACCTAATTACAGAAATACAACCATTAAAATTGGTAAAGAATTATATAATCTGAAAATTAAACTGTTCTTGAAAACCAACTTAAACACACCACTGTTTTCCGAATTGCATTCATTTCATTTAAGCACATTTTATGTTCCTTAACATAAAATTTATGGTTCAATGGTCGGTTTCCTTCGATCCATCGATATCTTTTATTATAGTTTACCTCATCATCGCCACAAATCATCGCGATTTTATCATCATAACAATCATGATCTTAACAACACGATGATTAGTGACGACGATGACATAAATTAGAATTGTAGATATCGATGAATTGAAGCAAACAGACCATTGACCCATAAATTTTATGTTAATGAACATAAAATATGCTGAAATGAAATGGATGCAATTCGGAAAACATTGACATGATAAAGGTTGGTTTTCAAATACATCTTAATTTTCAGATTATAAGTTTCTATATCAATTTAACTGATTGCATTTTCAATAAAAGAATAGTGAAACAAACAATATATATACATAGTATATAATAAACTAAATTTCATATACAATATCAGAATGAATTCATATATATGTACCTTATCAGAATGAATTCATATATATGTACCACCATCATCATCAACATGTGGAACAAACCCTAAAAAGCGGGAAGCAATGAAGAAAATTAGTTAGTATTCAAAACAAAACAAGAAAAAGTTAAAACAAATTAAACCCTAAGAAGTGGGACAGTACCATTACAATGAAGTTCACCTTGCTTGTGAAGCATTGAAGTCGAATCTGCACATAATGAGAACAATCAACAAAAAGAACATGAAGCAAACGAGATATTGGAACTATCTAACAAAATGATTGAAGTAGAAGAATACCTTATTTTCCATAAACAAGCAATAGTTGAAACAAAACCCTAAGAAGTGGGACTGTACCATTACAATGAAGTTCACCTTGCTTGTGAAGCATTGAAGTCGAATATGCACAAAATGAGAACAATCAACAAAAACAACATGAAGCAAACGAGATAATGGGAACTATCTAACAAAAAGATTGAAGTAGAAGAATACCTTATTTTCCATAAACAATATGTACATTACGTTTGCTACCGCCAGCACCATCACCATGTTCATCTAGTTTTAGACTCTGCAAGAAGAAATTCAAGGAGGAAGAAGCTTAAATCAAAAGCTTCATACTTCTTGAATTTCTTTTCGTGGATACTAAAAAAAGATGAAGTTTACTGCCAAAAATTTAGAGAAAAAATGGGTGCTAGGGTTTCGCTGTGAAGGAAACAGCGCTACTGTCAATAAGGGAAAGTTAATTCTCTTATATAGGTAAATATTTTGCAACGGTTTTCTAAAAGAACCGTAATGATAAGTATATATATTATTTTAATAATATTACAACAGATAGTTATATTAACCGTAGTGATACCCCTTATACTTAGTACAAGGTTCGACCCAGGCAACAACATTTTTCTATAATTACGTAAAATAGAAAAATGCTGTTGCCTGGAGTATAAGGGGTATCGCTACAGTTATGATTACTAACCGTTGTAATATTATAATGGTTGCTCTTCCTGGAGTAGAGAACAATCTGGAATGATTTAAAATTTTCTCCGTTTTTCAAAAAATATCGTTCCAGAATATCAACCATTTACAAGATATCATCATTGCAAGCATTAAACTATCAGAATTTTCATCTTCAACCTCATCTATAAATAGACAATTTTACATTTCTTCATAATATATTCTTCGTAAGGGATGCGTTAAGGGTGAGGAAGGATAAGAAGAAGAAGAAGAAGAAGCTGAAGAAGAAAAAGATAAAGAAGAAAAGGAGAACTGTTTATATGATCAAACTATTCTCTTGCACTTAAAAATAGAAAAACAAGGATGAATTTTGAGTTTTGAGGTTAAATCCCCGTAACACTAACAAAAGAAATAAAATATATGTTTAAAATATAAAAATATGAAAAAAAAGTAGTTGTTGGGAATCGAAGTTTGTTACATGTATTACAATGGTGTTATAATACAAGCGTGTTTAAAATGTAAAAATATGGAAAAAAATTGTAGTTGCTAGGAATCGAAGCTTATTACACACCATGTATTACAACGGTTTTTCAAAACAACCGTCATTAAATATGGCGTTATAATGCAATATTACACACCCTTGGCTCTTGTTCCCTTGCTTTGGATGATCAACCTCTTTGAGAATCAACTGATCCCATGCCCTTATGCAAGATACAATGTAATGTTTTATGTTTTATTTTTCTATGCTTGAATGCAATGCAATGAAATGAAAGCTCATGCTAAATGCTATGAAAAAAAAGAGAGGGCAAATTTTGGGGTATGACATACGGGATTTTAGGTTTTTGTTGAGTGTGCTCGCTAAGATTTTTCTTTCAATCTTATGCCTACGTATTCCCGTTTACCGAAATAGGGAAATCAGAGCGATCGTAGTTCCTCCTATTCTATGGGAGGAAAAAGATTGTTTTGGTGTCTTGTTCAAAGCCCAAGACGTGAAGCTGAAAAGGTGGTTTATATCTTGTTCAAAGCCCAAGATGTGAAGCTGAAGGGTCTATTTGTATCTTGTTCGAAGCCCAATATGTGAAGCTAAAGGGTGTTGTCTTTAGAGAGAATTTGTCATCTTTAAAGGGGGTTTGTTTGTCACAACTGTTGGGTGACTGACTATAAAGGAGGATTACTTTAACCGGGATATGTGAATCCAAGCAATGCCATAATTTCCTTTATAGAGGGTTTTTAACCTGAAGGAGGAGACTTTAATTCAGTGTAGAGCAATGCCATCTTTCCTTAGGAATTTCTCATGCTAAAAGAAGGACAGTGGCATGGATGTAAATAATCCAGAGGCTTGCCGCTTACAGCAATTAGATGAAGGAGTTGTTGATGTTTTTTTACTGTGAACGAGGCACAGTTTTAATGCTAAAAGGTTTATTGACTCAACCGGGGTTTTTCTTATACACAGCCTAAAAGGAGGCTATTGGCCCAACAAGAGGGAATTTGTATGTGTCTCGTACGAAGCCCGAGAGAGAGGCTAACGGGGTTGGACTCAATAAGAGAGTGCTTTTGTATCTCGTACGAAGCCCAAGGTGGAGGCTAAAAGGGAAGTGACTCCGCAAGAGAGTCTTTTATACTCAACAAGAGAGTGTTTTGTATCTCGTACGAAGCCCGAGATGGAGGCAACAAATGTTTGACTCAACACGAGAGTCTTTTATACTCAACAAGAGAGTGTTTTTGTATCTCGTACGAAGCCCGACATGGAGGCTAAAAGTTTGACTCAACAGGGGAGTCTGGAAAGGTTAGCTCCACTGGGGAGAATCATTGTACAAAGCCCAAGAGGAGGCTATTGTAACTGTTTCAGTTTAGTGACAGGTTCAGTATGTTGGATAAAGAGAAAATCAGTTCTTATATGAGTACTGTTTGCTCTCAGGGATTTGATTCGAGGATCAGGGTTATTTCGTGTTCTTTAAGGAAATGGGAAATCCAAAGGGTATTGAGACTGTCCGAGTCTATGGTTTCATCTCCTAGTTTTGAAAGGTGCTTAAGAATGTCTTTAAGACTCAAGCGAATTAGATTGTCCAAGTCTAGAGTTTCATCTTTTGTACTATGCTCAAAGAAACAGCAGTAGCAAGATCTAGACTTTTTGAAAGACTGTTCTATTAGGATGACTAATTTCTGTTCCTATACCTCTAGGAGGTCGTCGGGACAATTTGTATGAAGCCCAAGAGGAGGCTGGAAACTTTTAAGAAGCCGAGGGACAATTTGTACGAAGCCCAAGAGGAGGCTATCATTCCTGGAGGAAGAAATCATTTATACGAAGCCTAAGAGGAGGCTGTGAATACTTCTAAGAAGTCGACGGGCCCTTGTACAACGCCCAAGAAGAGGCGGGGATGCTTTTAGGAAGCATGTGGGTTCCCAAACCCCGAGAAATTCAAGACAGGCTATTCACAGAGAATAGATCAAGCCAGGAAAGTTCAAGAATTTGGAAGAAACTCAAGAGATGCCATTCACGGAGAAAAGATCATCTCTGGGGAATAGAGTTTCTTTGATAATTTCTAAAGATGACAGTCTGTGAAAGGGTTCACTGAGAATGCTGCCTTTCACGTCTCCATATTCTTTAACCCCAAGAGGAGGGAAGACTGTATCTGGTAATCCTATGGGGATCTAGTTTTGTCTATTTTAAGAGTAATCAATAGGGCTAAGTGCTAGACCTAGTTGCCGGGGAAAATCTAAATATCTATACTATTACTACACAGTTGATATGAGTTTATGAAAGAAGACTTACAGCGAAACAACCCCACAGTACAGTTATATACATATGAAAGCGGTAAATGAAAGCAGGTAAACACTTACTCGGTTGTAGAGCTTCCATGCTGCTTGGTTAGTTATTCAACAAAGAAAATTTTTGATAACAATATTATATTCAAAATCAAAGGAGAAAATTCTTTGAAAAGAAATATAAAGGCTTACAGCTCATGGAGAGGCCCATGGTTTTGTCAGTGATCGCACAGTTGCTTTTGTACAGAGGGACTTATACAAGTGACTGGGGCCCAAGAAAGATTTTCTGTACAAAGGGATGGGTCTGTCACTCTCTCAAGAGGCCCAAAGAGTTTAACAAGAATGGGGCTTATAACACGAGGGTAGGCCCAGATGATTTTTGTTTTGAAATGGCGATTGCGCCGAGATTTTCTTTTAACACAGAGGGACTTGTACAATATCTGAGGCTCAAATTTGTTTTGGTTAAAAGAGGATTGGGTCTTACACTCTAATAGAGGCCCAAAGAGTTTTGAATGGGCCTTATAGCTCTAGGAAAGGCCCAAGGTTTGTTTTCAACGGACTATGATCGCGTCAAACTTTTTGAAATACAACGGGACTTATACCATAAATGAGACCCAAAAAAAATTGTGTATTTGCAAAAAGGGTTTGGGTCTTACACTCTATTAGAGGCCCAAAGAGTTAAAAAAAGAAAAATGGGTCTTACTACTCGAGGGTAGGCCCAAGATTATTTGTGTACAAAACGACGGTCGCGCTGAGGTTTTTGAAAATACCCAGAGGGACTTATACAATAAGTGAGGCCCAAGAATAGGTTATTTTACAAAAAGGCTTGGGTCTTACACTCTATTAGAGGCCCAAAAGTGTTTGAAAAGTTTGATGAGGGTTGAATTAATCAAAACCCTAATTTGTTTTCAAAATGTATTTTAATTGAATAAAAATTCAATTAAAATGATCAAAATTGTTAAACATGTGTGGAAACAAATTGTGATCTTGGATTAATGTTTCAAAAATCATGTTCTGACCTACAAAATGATTAGAAGTCATTAAAATTTGCAAAATCAAGAAGGAAAAAATATTTTAAATGTCAAAAACAATTAAATATTAATTCTTTACAAAAATATCAATTATATGAAATAAATAATATTTTTGGGATTTTTTGATAAAATAAAATATTTTAACATTTTTGTGAATTATTAAAAAAGGAATCAACTCAAAATCATTAAAACTCTGAGAGAAATTAATTTTTGAATCAATTAAATAAAATCACAAAATTCAAATATTTGAATTTTCAAAAAAGGGCGCCAAGAACACCCAAGAACACGCGCATGTTCTGGGTTTTGCCCAGATTTGCATTTTCTCTCTTATCTCCCTGAATACTTGATTATATCATGCAAACCGCCTATCAATCTGCTCGTTTCAACCTCACGATCATGTCTATGGTCATTAATTTCATTTATTTTTAACATGGAATAAGAAATCAAGACAAAACCTCAAGAACCCTAAAATTTGCATGAAGGCTGAGAATTTTGATACACGATTCAAACAAAGCAATTAATTGAGGGGAAACATTCTATGCATGATTATGAACATTTGGCAAAAGTATTGTGCGAGGAAATATGCATAGATTAAGAGATGACCAAGTTTAGGCTTACTTGAAGGTCGTGACAGCAAGAGCAATTTGATTTTTGAGTTGGAGGTGTTGCAGATGGATTGTGATGATCTGAACAGCTTCAATGGATGTTGTGGAGTGTGTTGCAAGCTTTGGAACACTTTGGAAGTCTTTGGATTAAGCTGGAGCACTCCAACTGCATAATTGAAGTATAATGGCTAGGTTGATAGGTGATTTTGAGCTGGGGGTGTTACAGTTGGTGTTTAAGTGTTTGGACACCTCAAATACATCATATGTGATGTGTTTGGGCAATTGGAATGGATTGCTTATGGCTGCAACTCAAAACCCGATAGTGGTTGCTCAAGAACAAGAAAACTTGGCACTGAAGAGAGAATGAGAGAAAGCAGTGCTATAACTGGCTTTGGTGTGAGTTCAGTGATCCATTGGAACCTCTATTTATAGGAGATCAACTCTTGTCTTGGATGAATAGTGAATGGCTGCTGGATCAGATCACATTCGCATGGATTGGCTTGGAGGAATTTCTTCTCACATAAGACAACCTAGCCCCTCCCAAGAGCAGGGTTATACCTTGACCAAATTCACATTCTTAAGATGTTTTTATTGTTGTTTAATCAGATAACTTGACTGAGTAGAGTGGCTACCTTGACAATGCACTATTCCACATTAATGCCCTTTGAATTCAAGGCAAAATGTGCCAAAATGCATGCACTTCAAGTTGGAAGATTCCTTGGCTTTTTGACTCAGCTTTATCAGTTTGATCAGTTGCATTGTGATTGGTTTGAGTACAGGTGGCATAGTGATCCTTGGTCTTTGGCTCAAAATCGTGTGTGGCAAGCAAACATGCAAACTGATTTTCCCAAAACAGCTTGCAGCAACATGACTTTGGGCTTGGATTTCTCTTAGCTCAAGATGAATCAGTTCATGCTAGTGAGCTCTTTGGATTCTTGGTAATATTTGCAACAACATTGATGTTTATCTTTGGAACTGATTTAGCTTGCATCTATGTGAAAAAATCCCACAAGTTTTGATGTTTCAACACAAAATCTGCCTTGCCCATAATTTTTCTAAGTGTTGGAAAAGTTGTACTTTCATGTTATTAGTGATTTTGATCCAACCATAACTCAAAATCCATAATGAATTGGAAGGAGGTGTAGTTGAAGTTTTTGTAGAGGGCCATGAGAGCTACAAATCAAGCTTTGGATAGGGAAAAATGGCTTTGTGGTTTAGGAGTTATGATCCTCCAAAGTTGGTACCCTTGCCACTTTATTTCATAACTTAGAAAATTTTCTAAGTTTTTATGGTTACCCCTTTTACAAGTTATCCAACTTTCCTTGATTTTTCTTGATGAATGATGATTCAAATCACACATTAACATCATTTTAGGGTTAAAAAACCATAAAAGTGAAAATTCTCAAAAAGTCAAAGTTTGACTTTTGTGCACAGTTGACTTTTTATCAGATGAATTCCAAACTGTGCAATCCTTTAGGAAATCATGTCCTTGACCTAAATCAAACTTGATGGACATGTTCCATGGGTGTTATAGGGTATATTGATTCATGTCCTAGGGCTTGGGAGCATGTCCTGATCAAAAGTCAAAGTTACAGTTGACTTTTCTCGTGAAACCCTAATTGTGGTACTGATGAAATTGAGACTTGTTGCTCAAGCTTCTTGGATTAATCCATTGTTACAAATGGATCAATGTAGTATGTTGGAGACCCTCAAATCATGTCTTGAGGTCTTGGCTCATGATTTGTCCCAAAAGTCAACTTAGGGGTGAATTAAGTCAAGAAACCCTAATTCCTGATTTTTTGATGAATGCATCCCCCGAGGCTAATTGACTTGATGATTGGGTTTATGATGTCCCTTGGAGCATCATAGGTTATGCTTTGAAGTAATGGCTTATGCCCAGAGGAAAATTTCCATCTGGAGGCCCTGGTCGACCAAACCCTAATTTGGTGACACTGGCGATCTTGAGGCTTGATCCACATAGAAGGGAGCAGCCTTGTGCTTAATCCTTAAAGTGGGAGTCCTCTTGATCCCTTGTAGATATTTGAGAGGTTAGACAAGTTGAAGATCATGTCATTTCTTGATTGATCATTTGTCTAAGAACTCTGAGAGGGCCTGAAACCCTAATTCTGATTGTAGTAAGTGTTCACCCATCTTTGGGGAGACTGATGAGGCAAGATAGTCCATCCATATTGTGATGATGATTTTCACAATGATGGGAAATCTTAGTGGTCAAATTTTGGGGTATGACAGATGCCCCTATTTAATCTTCTTGGACCCGAAGGTGTGAATGGCTAAGGTATTCGGGCATTCGGGGTGCAAGAGGATTAAATATCGGAATACCCGAAATTTTGACGGCAGTTATGAATGGTAGATTACGCATTCATCCTCTTTTGCTAAGAAATGATGCTTAGAAAAGGTAAAAAAAATTCCCCTCGATCCTGGTTTCCTACCAAGGAACTGGTCTTAGTTTCTGAAGTAAACTTCCCCTCGATCCTGGCTTCATACCAAGGAACTGGTCTAAGTTTTTGAAGTAAACTTGTCCTCGATCCTGGTTTCCTACCAAGGAACTGGTCTTAGTTTCTGATATAAACTTCCCCTCGTTCCTGGCTTCCTGCCAAGGAACTGGTCTAAGTTTCTGATATAAACTTCCCCTCGATCCTGGTTTCCTACCAAGGAACTGGTCTCAGTTTCTTTTGTCAATAAACTTTATTGACAAGGGACGCTATTCGTAGCGGTTTTCCTCAAACTTCTCGCCGAATTTTCCTAGGGAGATGCCATTTGATGGGAAAAAGAATGATGTCAGACTTGCTGGGGAACCCAATCGTCTGAGTTGTAGAGGTGCACAAACTTCTCTGTTGGAGACGCCATTTGTCGACTCTATTGGGGAAAGCAGGTCTCTTGAGAGACTGTTTCCACGCTTGGGGATATTACATCATACTTTTCTCGGGATCTTCCCGGAGAAACGCCATATGATGTGATCCAATTTTGAGGTGCCGATGACCTTTTCATCGGCGGTTTTTCAGAGAAAAACTGCCGTACCGCCGAATTTCTGATTAAGAGGCTTTCTCTGGGGATTTTCCTTAATCCGAGAAAGCAAAAATATCATCTTCAATGGCGGAGAGTGACATTGGTTGAAGGTTCTCTGGTCTTTCAGAGGTTCAAGTTATCAAAGTGGTCAAGGACCCAACTTTAATCCAGAAATAAACTGGAGGAGAGAGATTGTTCAGACACAGCATTTCCTGATGATGAAAGAACTGACAACTCGATTGAGAGGACTGTTATCACTAGGGATAAGACCGACTAGAGTGATAGTGATGCAATATGAATTGTGAATGCAAATCAATAATGCATGATGTATGTATGTTTATGCTGACAAAACTGACACGACATACAAACTAAAAGATGAACATGACGGGATACTCGGCCATCGCGGGGCGAAGTCGTACCGTTGATCCAAAAGTAGCAATTCTGCCTTGCTTAGGGGAAATAGTCCCTACAGGGAATACCGTTGGTCGGGCTTAGGAGATGAGAACTCGGCCGAGGGTGTTAGACGAAACATGGTCTCTAACACAGTTGATCCTTCGTTCAGACGTGCTGGTTTAGAAGGAGTACTTTGATTCTGCACTTTAAGGTTCGATTACTTCTGGAGAAGCGACCGATGTTCTTCTAATGTTCAACAGTCAAAAGAAATTGCCGACTTTATTTTAAAAGCAGAAAAAACTTTAACAAGTAAATTCATTTTTGTTTTATTTCAAGAATCGTTGATCATGTTAAAAACATCGTTTTGTAAAGCTAAAACAAACATGAATTGCAAATAAAAGCACAAGGGCTCAAATTTTATTGATAGGATGGAAATCAGCCAAACGCGTGATTCCATAGAGCATTTACAAAGTTAGAAAATGGTAATTTACAGGGAAAAGGGCTACGTTGAAACATAACGACCACTATCCTTCTACCAACTTTGAATTCGGGACATCCTGAGCTTCTGTCGAAGATGACCTTGACTGGAGTTTTCCTAACGGATGATGTAACTGCTGCTGAGGGACTTGCCCCTTTGTTGAACATATTTACTTGTCATTATCCCTAACTTTTGCTTGGATTGTACTGTGATGTTTCCAATCCACCGGGATGATTTTTGATCATGTCTCTAATTTTTGCTTGGACCGCCCTTTCGGGTTTTCAATCCACCGAGACTTTTTTTTTTATTTAGGCGAAGTATTTCTTGACTACGTCAACATTTGTGGGGTAGGCAAATTCCTCTCCGTCCATGGTTGCAAGTCTCAAGGCGCCGCCTGAGAAAGCTTTCATGACCACATAGGGGCCATCATAATTCGGAGTCCACTTGCCCCGAGAATCAGTGAGAAATGATTGTATTTTCTTGAGCACGAGGTCTCCTTTCCTGAAGATGCGAGGTCGAACCTTTTTGTCGAATGCCTTCTTCATTCTCTGTTGATACAACTGACCATGGAATAGAGTCGTGATTCGCTTTTCTTCGATCAGATTCAGTTCGTCGTGTCGACTTTGACACCATTCAGCTTCTGTAAGCTTAGCTTCCATCAATACCCGGATTAATGGGATTTCTACTTCTATGGGGAGCACTGCTTCCATGCCATATACTAGAGAGAAAGGGGTTGCCCCTGTTGAAGTGCGGATAGATGTACGATAACCGTGAAGAGCAAAGGGTAGCATCTCGTGCCAGTCTTTATAGGTTACAACCATCTTCTGAACAATCTTCTTGATGTTCTTGTTAGCCGCTTCTACCGCTCCGTTCATCTTGGGTCGGTAGGGAGATGAGTTATGGTGTTCGATCTTAAACTCAGCGCATAACTCCTTCATCATCTTATTGTTTAAGTTAGATCCATTATCAGTAATGATCTGGCTCAGAAAACCATAACGACAGATGAGATTATTTTTGATAAAGCGGACCACCACTTGTCGGGTTACATTAGCGTATGACGCTGCTTCGACCCACTTGGTGAAGTAGTCAATGGCTACCAGGATGAACCGATGTCCATTTGTAGCTTTGGGCTCAATCATGCCAATCATGTCGATTCCCCATATGGAAAAAGGACATGGGGAAGAAAGAACTTTGAGATGCGTTGGCGGTACATGAATTTTGTCTGAGTATATCTGACACTTGTGACACTTCCTCATGTACTTGTAACAGTCAGATTCCATTGTCAACCAATAGTACCCTGCTCTTATAATTTTTCTCACCATTGTGTGTCCGTTGGCATGAGTGCCAAAGGATCCTTCGTGAACTTCTTTTATCAGCATGTCTGCTTCTGATCTGTCGATGCAACGGAGCAAGACCATGTCGAAGTTTCTCTTATAGAGTGTATCACCGCTCAGGAAGAAGCTGCTTGCTAGTCTTCTGAGGGTTTTCCTGTCTTTTCTAGACGCCCCAGGTGGGTACTCTTGTTCCTGAAGGAAGCATTTGATATCTTGATACCAAGGTTTGTCGTCTATGACTGCTTCAATCGCGAAGATGTAAGCAGGCCTTTCAAGGCGTATTACGTCGATCTTAGGTATGTCATTCCATTGACCTACGCTAATCATGGAAGAGAGAGTGGCTAAAGCGTCAGCCATGTGATTCTTATTACGAGGGATGTGATCAAACTCGACTCTGTTGAAAAAGGGTAACAACCTTCTTACATAATCTTTGTAAGGAATCAATCCTGATTGGTATGTGTTCCAATCTCCTTTGATCTGATTGACAACCAAAGCTGAGTCGCCATATACGTCCAAGTTCTTGATCCTTAAATCAATCGCTTCTTCGAGACCCATAATACAAGCTTCGTATTCGGCCTCGTTGTTTGTACATTTGAACGTCAGTCGGCCAGTGAAAGGAATGTGGGTACCCTAAGGGGTAACAATGATTACCCCAATCCTGTTTCCGTAATGATTAACTGCTCTATAAAAAATAATCCCCCATTGGGAACCTGGTTCTGGCCCTTCACTGGGTAGCGGTTCATCGTAATCTTTCATTTTTAGATACATGACATCTTCATCTGGGAAGTCAAACCCGATTGATTCTTGATTGTCAATCGGTTGATGAGCCAAATGATCGGCTAAAACACTCCCCTTAACGGCTTTTTGAGCATGGTACTCTATGTCATATTCTGACAACAACATCTGCCAACGGGCGATTCTTCCCGTGAGATCAGGTTTTTCGAAGACGTACTTGATTGGATCCATCTCGGAGAGCAACCAAGTAGTGTGACGAATCATGTACTGGCGAAGATGTTTGGCTGCCCAAGCCAAAGCGCAGCAAGTTTTTTCAAGCATAGTATACCGAGTCTCGCAGTCGGTGAATTTCTTGCTCAAATAGTAGATGGCGGACTCTTTCCTTTTGGTTTTGTCTCGTTGGCTAAGTACACATCCCATGGAGTCTTCCAAGATAGTGGGGTAAATGATTAGTGGTCTTCCTTCCACTGGAGGTAATAGAATCGGTGGATTCAACAAATATTCCTTGATATTGTCGAAGGCAGTTTGGAAGTCTTCTGTCCAAACGCAGTCCTGATTCTTTTTTAGCAGTTTGAAAATCGGCACACATGTCGCGGTCATGAGGAATATAAATCTGGAGATGTAGTTCAAACGTCCCAGGAATCCTCTGACTTGTTTTTCAGTCTTTGGAGAAGGCATTTCTTGAATGGCCTTGACTTTGTCAGGATCAACCTCAATTCCTTTTTGGCTGACGATGAACCCTAAAAGTTTCCCTGAACGGACACCAAATGTGCACTTGTTGGGATTCAAGCGGAGTTTGTACTTTCTTAACCACTCGAATAACTTTGACAGATAGGTCACATACACCTCTTCTGTCTTAGATTTTGCAATCATATCATCGACATATACCTCGATTTCTTTGTGTATCATGTCATGAAAAATAGTAGTCATGGCCCTTTGATAGGTTGCCCTGACATTCTTTAAACCGAACGACATTACCTTGTAACAGAAGGTACCCCAGGGGGTAATGAACGAAGTTTTCTCCATGCCTTTCGGCGCCATTTTGATTTGGTTATAGCCCGAGAATCCATCCATAAAGGAGAAAACTTTGAACTTTGTTGTACTATCAACCAGCATGTCAATGTGTGGTAAAGGAAAGTCGTCCTTTGGACGAGCCTTGTTTAAATCTCTGTAATCCACACACATTCTGACCTTTCCGTCCTTTTTCGGAACTGGTACGATGTTGGCTAACCATTGAGGATATTCTGACGTAGTGAGGAAACCCGCATCAATCTGTTTCTGTACCTCCTCTTTGATTTTGATGGCCATGTCTGGATGAGTTCGTCTCAACTTTTGTTTTACTGGCGGACATTCCGATCTCAATGGTAAATGGTGTTCCACGATGCTGGTATCCAACCCTGGCATATCCTGATAGGACCAAGCAAATACATCGGGGAATTCTTTGAGAAGCTTTAACAAACCCTCTCTGGCAGTTGGACTGAGCAATGCCCCAATCCTGATTTCTTTTCTCTCTTTTTCCGAACCTAAGTTTACTGTTTCCAACGGTTATTTATGAGGTTTAATGGACCTTTCCTCTTGTCTGAGTAGTCGGGAGATCTCTTCTGGAATTTCGTTGTCAACTTCTTCTTCAGCCCCAAACACCGGGAACTCAAAGTCAGGAGAAGGCATCGGATCGTATATTTCAACTGGGTTTAAAACAAGCAATCTGCATGACGTGATGATTCGTGTTTAGAAGAGATAGAGAAAATGCAAGAGTGTGTGCAGTGTTTTTCTTTTACTGCTTTTTTTTTATTATTTGAGATGTTTTTTAGGATTACCATTCTCTAAGAAAAGCAAAAAAAGAAAACAGCAATTAATGCGGAAATTATAGAATGACGTTATTTTATTAATGAACAAGTCGATTCTTGAAACTACAGCCCAATAAAACAAAACTCTGTCACTTTGGAAGAAGCGAAGAGGGAAAATTTACAGAAAGCGAGCCCTATCAAAACATCTATTTCACCTGGGCAGGGTGAAAGGCTAAAGACGACAATTACTTTGACTTATGAACAATCTTCGGAACATCGACAGCAACCCATTGGTGGCGAACTCCTCGGTGAATCACAAAGTCTGGCACCTTCCTTGATTTGTCTTCAGAAATGACGCTGATTTCTGGTGGAGCAGGATCACTGGAATCTGTCTCCCAAGCAGAGTTGTCGTAGGAGGATTCCTCTGTTGCCTTTTGCATAACATTTGTGCTCTCAAGTAAATCTCCCCATCCAGTTGGCTGGATGTCTTCGAGCCTGATATGAGAGCTTTCGGGAGCGGTGTACTTGACGAAGTAGTCAAACTTACCACTCGGTTGTCCCAAGGTGTCCCATACTTCTTTGGAACCGGAGGGGTCATCTCGCTTGATGACGTTGACCTCGGGAAAAGCATAGTTGATGAACTCTAATCCTGCAAACGTTGCAAATTCATCATCGTGCGGGGTATTTTCAGGATACCCTAGGTGTTGATCCCACGACATGGTGGGGACATAGGTATTCTGTTCAGTGATGCTCAGCTAGTTTTCGTTGTTCGGCTGACTCTCTTGCCCCAAGTCTCCTAGATACGGCTGCCACATTGGTAGGCCATCCATCGGGCCATAATAGTTGTGGTCAAAGTTGTCTTTCATCGGAGTGACTTCTTCTAATGAGTTTGGTGGAGCACGACATCCTTCCATATCACAGTCTCCATATATCATTTTGACATCTGACCTTGGTATAAATCTCAGACTCTGTGCAGGATAGTAAAATGGCGTAGGCACCTCTTCCTGAGACATGTAACCGTCCTCGTTGAGGTAGGACTTCCATTCCACATATGTGTCAGAGGGATCCTCCTCATTGATAGTGTGGACTTCTTGAGTCACTAGTTGAAGAAAACCTCCACTGTGGAAGAAATTTCGAATGGGATGAAGATTTTCATCGCTGGCAGCTGTCTGAGTACAGGTTGCAGAAAAACCAGGACCCTTTTTTGCTTTATTGTCAGTAGGAATGACAATCTGTCCCCATCCTGTTGTATTGGTACTCTCGACCGCTTTGATAGCATCTTTATATGAGGAAATGGAAGTTCCCTCTTCGGATTGATTGCCCTTGCTCACCGAAAGCGCTTGGAACTGAGTTCCAATAACCTCCTCGGGTTCTACACAAGTAGATGATGATAAGCTACTCACGAGCTAGGCTTGTTCTCCACAGACCGTAACGAGCTAGTCGTTCCGGACGAACTTTAACTTTTGGTGGAGGGTCGAGGTGACCGCCCCAGCCTGATATATCCAAGGTCTTCCTAATAAATAACTGTACGTTGCCGGGATGTCCATGACCTAGAAAATGACTTGGAGAGTGTGAGGACCAATAGTTATGGGAAGATCAATTTCGCCGATAACCGTTTTTATGGATCCGTCAAATGCTTTGATGACGACCTCACTGGTTCTCATCGGGGGTCCTTTAAAGGATAATTGCGTCAAGGTGGACTTCGGCATGACATTCAGGGCTAACCCTGTGTCTACCAGTACGCTGGCTAAAGCATCGCCCTGGAAGTTGACTGTAATGTTGAGCGCCATGTTATGACGGGGACCTTCTTCAGGTAATTCCTCATCACTAAATCCCAAGTTATTCCAGGAAGTGATGTTAGAGACAATGTTATCGAACTATCTGATTGTTACATCCTGTTCTACAAAGGCTTGCTCCAAGACTTTCTGTAGAGCCTCCCTGTGCGCTTCTGAACTGAGTAAAAGTGACAACACAGAGATCTTTGAAGGAGTTTGTCATAGATGATTAACAATGTTGTATTCACTCCTTTGGATGAGGTTCAGCATCTCATCATTGTTTTTTGAAAGGTCGGGATTACTGGATTGACCGACTGGTGAATTGGGAACTTCTGTCTGAGGTTCCTTTTCTTTGCTAGGTTCTCCAACTCCTCTGTTGAAGATTCTACCGCTACGTGTTACACGACTGATGTCTGCAATATTCACGACGGAGGGTAATGGAATTTCCTTTCCATTCTCGACTGTTGTTGCACCGTATTTGTAAGGGATTGCCTTAGTTGATTCATACGGTGATGGTCCCAGTAGATAGATGACTATGGGAGCCTTCTGATTTTTCTAACCATCATAAGTAATCTCGATCCGTTCTTGGTTATGAACTCTTGATTCGTCAAGTAGAGGGATGATGGCGAAAGCATCCCTAGTCCACTGATGATTAGAGATTACGACAACATCCTAGATTTGATTGGCAAGGTAGCTTGGCGTCCAACTGATTGGTCCGGAACCCAGATATGGACAAATTTCTCTATGATCCACCTGACCCTAAAGAGCTGTTCGCACAAGGTAGCATCCTTGGTTACTTTCTGAACAGATTCCACAACGTTCATAGTTGTGTGGTGGCACCTGGCCACGCCCGCTTTGAATGCACTGTAACCTCACAAGGTTAGTTTCTACAGATCAGACATCCTGACTTTGACGCCGAGTAGGGTTCTTGTCATCGATACTAATCTGCTGAGTGTCTTCATCCATATAGATGGGAAGCCACCAATGATTTAGCAAGTGCTGAAGTGCTTCCTGGACAAGGGCACAACCTTGATCATTTTCGCAACCCGTCGTACAGCTTTGATAGTCATGAGATATCAGGAACCCGAGTCGGACCTGCTCAGCATGTAACTCTACCAGGTTGGTATTTATCAAGCAAATATCAAAGATTTGAATCATGTTGATCTGATAGAGATTCCTATCATGGTAGTCCTGGATCCATCCAAGATCCATCTGACGCTGGAGGGCCTTTTTTACAAAAGAGCATCCCTGTTTGTTTACCGAGCAAGTCAGACAAGAACTGTAATCGTGTCGCGATAGATTATGATACTGGCTTTGCCTTGAGTGCATTGCCACCAAGTTGACATTCATTGGAATTCGTATAGACCATGTTGACCCCACGAACTCGGTGCTCTTGGATCCATCTGTTCCTGTAGAGCTGATTGCACCACAAAACATCCCTAATTGCTTTTAGAGCAGATATCATACTGATGATAATTATGAGGTGGTATATGCCCATACCCGCTCTGTCTATAATGCATCTTGACCAGATTGGTCTTCAACAAGAGTACATTGTGAATTTGATAAACATTGTGAGACTCTCCTTCTATCAGGTTGACTGCAGCTTTCTCATGTTGAGGCAGCGGGTTTGTGGGAACATTCGGATTCGTATCTTTGAAAGATAAGACCCCGCTCCTAACAAGCTTTTGCACGTCAGATTTGAAATTGAGACAATTCTCTATGTTATGCCCTGGTCCTCCTTGATGGTAAGGGCAAGTCTGATCCACCTTAAACCAAAAAGGCGGACTTTCCGGTACTGTAAGAGGGGACTTAATCTGGATGTGCCCCTTGGCTAGTAGTAACGGAAATAGTTCTGCGTATGATACGGGTATAGGATCAAATCCTAGTGGCGGCGTTGTACGGTTGTTGTTGTATGGAGGACGAGCCTGCTGAAGAGGCTATTGTGTCCTTTGCTGATTAGGTTGGCTTTGCGCAACCTGAGGCTGATACGTAGGAGCAGGCGCAGGGTTGATAGTAGGAGTTACAACTGCTACTGGTTGATAACGTCCCCTTTGCTTTCCGAGAGAGATATTACCAATATCTTGCTCTTTTTTCTTAGGGAGAGCACTATCGTATCGTTTTGTACTACTCGATGATCCAGCGTCTTTTACTAAACGTCCTTTCCGGACGGCTTCCTTAAGACGAACTCCCATACCGACCATTTTGGTGAAATCATTGGGCGCACTGGCAACCATTCTGTCGTAATAAAATGAGCTTAAGGTCTTTAAGAAGATCTTTGTCATCTCTTTTTCCTCAAGAGGTGGACAAATTTGAGCGGAAATTTCACGCCATCTCTGGGCGTATTCCTTAAAGGTTTCCTTGTCCTTTTGTGACATTGATCTGAGTTGATCGCTGTCTGGCGCCATGTCCAAATTGTACTTGTATTATTGGACGAAGCCAGTGCCAAGATCTCTGAAAGTGCTGATCGTGGCGCGGTTTAAACCCATGTACCATTTTAATGTGGCACCGGTTAAACTATCCTGAAAGTAGTGAATCAATAGATCCTGATTCTCTGTCTGAGCTGACATTCGTCGAGCGTACATCACCAAGTGACTTTGAAGGCAAGAGTTACCCTTGTACTTTTCAAAGTCGGGCACTTGGAACTTGTGCGGAACTTTCACATTGGGGACCAAGCAGAGGTATGCGGCGTCCTTTCCAAATAAATCTTGACCGCGAATGGCTTACAGTTCCTTCTGTATTTCCAGGAACTGCTCCTGGAACTCGTCCATTCTATCAAACATAGTTTCCTTTCTACCATAAGGTATCTGCGGAATCTGTCCTTTCGGGACAGTGTGCACCACAAGGGGTGGTACCGTGACTACGACAGCAAATCTTGGCGTTTCCAGAAGTTTGTAACCTTCAAGAGTCCTTAGTATGCCTCTGGCACCTCGCTTTCCCGAAGTTTGTGACCTTCAGGCCCAGCGGCTTCTGTTGTGATTCCTTGATCTTCAGCGATCGGCGGAACATATCCTTCTGGGATATAATTAACAGGCATGCCCCAAGGACGATCTTTCGGCATTTGATACCTAGGATCATACTTCTCCACTATGGGTGTTGAGGTGATCTCTGAGATCACGGTTCTTTGTTGTTGAGCTTCTGCCATGGCTAGCATGTCGTTACGAAGCTTTCTCATATCCTCTCTCAGAGTGTCGATCTCTTCTTTCAACTCTCTGTTCTCTTCCTCGAGATCATCCATCTTTTTCTGACATTGGCCCGAGTATTGTACGAATGAGACAGTTTGACTCTAGAACTGAGACACAAACGTGAGATTCGTAGGTAAGAAGAACTGAGACCCTAAAATTTGCATGAAGGCTGAGAATTTTGATACACGATTCAAACAAAGCAATTAATTGAGGGGAAATATTCTATGCATGATTATGAACATTTGGCAAAAGTATTGTGCGAGGAAATATGCATAGATTAAGAGATGACCAAATTTAGGCTTACTTGAAGGTCGTGACAGCAAGAGAAATTTGATTTTTGAGTTGGAGGTGTTGCAGATGGCTTGTGATGATCTGAATAGCTTCAATGGATGTTGTGGAGTGTGTTGCAAGCTTTGGAACACTTTGGAAGTCTTTGGATCAAGCTGGAGCACTCCAACTGCATAATTGAAGCATAATGGCTAGGTTGATAGGTATTTTGAGCTGGGGGTGTTACAGTTGGTGTTTAAGTGTTTGGACACCTCAAATACATCATATTTGATGTGTCTGAGAAATTGGAATGGATTGCTTATGGCTGCAACTCAAAACCCGATAGTGGTTGCTCAAGAATAAGAAAACTTGGCACTTAAGAGAGAATGAGAGAAAACAGTGCTATAACTGGCTTTGGTGTGAGTTGAATGATCCATTGGAACCTCTATTTATAGGGGATCAACTCTTGTCTAAGATGAATAGTGAATGGCTACTGGATCAGATCACATTCGCATGGATTGGCTTGGAGGAATTTCTTCTCACCCAAGGCAACCTACCCCCTCCCAAGAGCAGGGTTATACCTTGACCAAATTCACATTCTTCAGATGTTTTTATTGTTGTTTAATCAGAGAACTTGACTGAGTAGAGTGGCTACCTTGACAATGCACTATTCCACATTAATGCCCTTTGAATTCAAGGCAAAATGTGCCAAAATGCATGCACTTCAAGTTGGAAGATTCCTTGGCTTTTTGACTCAACTTTATCAGTTGGATCAGTTGCATTGTGATTGGTTTAAGTACAGGTGGCATAGTGATCCTTGGTCTTTGGCTTAAAATCGTGTGTGGCAAGCAAACATGCAAACTGATTTTCCCAAAACAGCTTGCAACAACATGACTTTGGGCATGGATTTCTCTTGGCTCAAGATGAATCAGTTCATGCTAGTGAGCTCTTTGGATTCTTAGTAATATTTGCAACAACATTGATGTTTATCTTTGGAACTGATTCAGCTTGCATCTATGTGAAAAAATCCCACAAGTTTTGATGTTTCAACACAAAATCTGCCTTGCCCATAATTTTTCTAAGTGTTGGAAAAGTTGTACTTTCATGTTTTTAGTGATTTTGATCCAACCATAACTCAAAATCCATAATGAATTGGAAGGAGGTGTAGTTGAAGTTTTTGTAGAAGGCCATGAGAGCTACAAATCAAGCTTTGGATGGGTAAAAATGGCTTTGTGGTTTAGGAGTTATGATCCTCCAAAGTTGGTACCCATGCCACTTTATTTCATAACTTAGAAAATTTTCTAAGTTTTTATGGTGACCCCTTTTACAAGTTATCCAACTTTTCTTGATTTTTATTGATGAATGATGATTCAAATCACACATTAACATCATTTTAGGGTTAAAAACCATAAAAGTGAAAAATCTCAAAAAGTCAAAGTTTGACTTTTGTGCACAGTTGACTTTTTATCAGATGAATTCCAAACTGTGCAATCCTTTAGGAAATCATGTCCTTGACCTAAATCAAACTTGATGGACATGTTCCATGGGTGTTATAGGGTATATTGATTCATGTCCTAGGGCTTGGGAGCATGTCCTGGTCAAAAGTCAAAGTTACAGTTGACTTTTCTCGCGAAACCCTAATTGTGGTACTGATGAAATTGAGACTTGTTGCTCAAGCTTCTTGGATTAATCCATTGTTACAAATGGATCAATGTAGTATGTTGGAGACCCTCAAATCATGTCTTGAGGTCTTGGCTCATGATTTGTCCCAAAAGTCAACTTAGGGGTGAACTAGGTCAAGAAACCCTAATTCCTGATTTTTTTGATGAATGCATCCCCCGAGGCTAATTGACTTGATGATTGGGTTTATGATGTCCCTTGGAGCATCATAGGTTATGCTTTGAAGCAATGGCTCATGCCCAGAGGAAAATTTCCATCTGGAGGCCCTGGTCGACCAAACCCTAATTTGGTGACACTGGCGATCTTGAGGCTTGATCCACATAGAAGGGAGCAGCCTTGTGCTTAATCCTTAAAGTGGGAGTCCTCTTGATCCCTTGTAGATATTTGAGAGGTTAGACAAGTTGAAGATCATGTCATTTCTTGATTGATCCTTTGTCTAAGAACTCTGAGAGAGCCTGAAACCCTAATTCTGATTGTAGTAAGTGTTCACCCATCTTTGGGGAGACTGATGAGGCAAGATAGTCCATCCATATTGTGATGATGATTTTCACAATGATGGGAAATCTTAGTGGTCAAAATTTGGGGTATGACAATTCCAATGATTTAATCACAAAACTCATAACTCATTCATGCTTTTATAACTCCTAATTTCATGCCAAAACTCATGTTGATGAATAAGTAGCATATGAAACAGTCACTGCAATTATAGTACACGAATTTGAAATTAAATCATGCCATAAAACATAATTGAAATCATATGATTCATCAAACAACACAATCAACAAAAAGGGAGAAAATTCTATTGGAGGTTAAGGGAAACCTCTCTACCCTTTTCATGAATTAAGCACCCTTAGATGAAGAGTCCCCCTCTTAACTTGCAATTCGAGAAAAATCATCAAAGCAAGCTTCTAAGGATCCCTTCTCTTTAGCCCTAGTTCCCCCTTCCAATGTTCTTGTATCAAAGTCCCTTGCTTTCACGTATTGATAAAAAAGTTCTCTAAAAACCTAATTTTCTCTAAATTTTAGAATATATACTATTTTAATTAATTTCTCTTAATTACACTTTTTGCCAAACTAAAATTCAGCTTTCCTCTAGTCACCACTAAACTTTCTCAATTCAGAAAACTGGCCCAATTCTTCATATTCACTCCAAATTCTAATTAATTAACACAAAACACCACAGATGCCGTCACCAACCAAACATGATCACATATCACAAAAATAATTATTAAGATAAATTACTCAACTAAATTAAATAAATAATTAAATAAACGAATAATTAAATCGGGGTGTTACAATTGGCCTCAGACTGACAGATCTTGAAGTGATTTTCCCCTGACCAATAGAGTCTTGAGGTGGTTTCCCTAGACGTGGATAATTCTCGAAGTGATTTTCCCTTGATGGGACCACTTTAGAATGATCGAATTCCTCAACTATTTGCACACTGTCGAAACTTCCTTGGTGCTAAGTGCTGACTTGCAGATAAAATTGGTCCTTTAGAATGGTAATTCTAATGGAATGCTCATACACGTTTTGAAATTAAAGTTATTATTGAGATCATGATGTGATGTATAGTGAATGGATCACTGGTCAAAGTTCAATATTAATTTACACATTTAAGGTGTGAATAATCATACAAAAACATGATACAAATACAAATGATTAGCAAATATCTTTTGAGTCATGTTAATGCAATCTTGTTGTAGTATGTGTGAAGGGAAGATCTCCTTACACTTGATTTTAATGATGTCAAAATTATCATGCTTAGCATATATAGAATTCACATGAAGAATATCATATGCTATACATATTAGGTGTTCTAAGGATGTTTGATCATGTTGGCAATGTTCTAGGTTCATTAGATATGGTTTAAAACCTTTAGGGAAGTTAAAAAGGTGATTTTTGCATGTTTCAAAGGTGTCAGTCGACTCACAACCATATTCTGGTCGACCCAGACAGGTAGCATTTGTTAGTGTCACCTGCGGGAATGCTCGCGTCGACCCTCCGGTCGACTCATACATCCTGAATTCATCATTGTCTAAAACTGGGGACAATGCGTCGACGCATAGGCTGCTTAGGTCGACGCATAGGCTGTTTTCTTGTGCAGATGTGCTGACTGCCTTGCTCAGGTCGACCTCATCATCTGTATAGGTCGACCGCTCGCTGTTTTGCACCAATTTCCTAATATGTTGATCACTTAAATTTTCTGTTATTCTTGTTATGTTTTCTAGGATAGTATATATATTGTTTGAGCTCATTTTTTACATATAGAATAAGAAACGTGAAAATTCATGCCAACTTTTCTTATCATCTTCATCTTCATCATTGAGTAAACAAACAACTACACATAATCATTTTTGTTTGTGTTGTTCATTGTTTTGAAGTGATAAGGTTCAGAATTTGGAAGTGTGTGATCTTCATTTCTGGGTTGAGATTTTGGTAGGTGTTTCTTGAATAAAACCCTAGGTTTTTTCCTCCAAGAATCAAGGAGATTTTGGGGGTTTTTGGCACAAACCGTTTCGTTCTACAAAGATTCAGCCGTGCGAAGGTAACCGAAGAACAAAGTGTTCGTTTGGTTTAGTAGCTATAGTCGGAGGATCGTGGAAGAAGGTTTGGGGATCGAATTGCAGAAGATCGAAATCGATCGAGTGAATGTAACTAAAGAACGGTGGTTCCTCTTAGTTTAGTAGCGTGGGACGGTGATTTGTTCAACCGAATTCGAGGCACTTGATTCGTCTTGAATCAAGGGAAGAGAATACTCTGCATCAACGATCAAAGATGTTTGAAAGTTTGAATGTTCATTGTTTTTCTCTTGTATAAATACAATTGCAACGGTAATATATATATATATATATATATATATATATATATATATATATATATATATATATATATATCTCAATTTCATTTGTGGAATTGGGGACAGAGGTACCCATAGCGAGGACGATTGGCGAACTGCCTAATCAAATCGTGTTTGTTCTCTCTTTCCCTTAACTCTTTTACATTTCAGTTTATTCGAATTTACGAAGTCTCAAATTTATCGAAATTTCTGCGGTAGTGTAATCTTGAGCTGATAAATTGTTGTGTCAAATTAATACAATTCCTTGAATTGTATTTAGGAGCAGCTTAACATTACATTCCATTGAAATTTTGCACTTAGTGTGTTTGCGCACACCAAGTGTTTGATAATTTGTTTCAAAGCAAAATTGAACGCATTTGCACTTAATTGTTTTTCAATTTACCTCGTTGGTTTGGATTAAACATCGAGCAAATAAACATTATTGATTGCGTTTAAATTGTGTGAATCGTTATGAATTTTTCTTATCCGTATTTCATTCCTAATATTGTCGTGCATATCCGATCCTTTTAGTAGAGGTTCGTTGTAGACGTATGATTCAGTGGTTGCTTCCATTAAAACCTTTTTAAAATCAATTTTTGGTAACCATTTGCGTGTAAAACTCAAGGGATCTATTCAACCCACCCTTTTAGATCCATAGCCATCGTCTAACAAGTGGTATCACGAGCTCCGGTTTATCTGGTGCTTCGGTAAAACTTCTTGGATCATGGCGAACGAACCTAAAGGGGCTTATAATAGAGCTCCAGTTTTTACAGGCGAGAATTACAGCTACTGGAATGATTGTATGTGCGTCCATATAAATTCCATAGATCGGAAGGTTTGGAACGTTATTTTAAACGGGCCTATGGAAATTACTATGACAAATGCGGAAGGCATTGTCGTTCCCAAACCCGAAGCTCAATGGAATAAGGAGGACGAGAAAAAGTACAGCTACGATTGGAAGGCTCGTAATATTTTTATCTCCCCATTAGGAGTTGATGAATATTATCGAGTCTCTCATTGTGAAACGGCCAAAGCCATGTGGGATGCTTTACAAGTAGCCCACGAAGGCACTAATGATGTTAAAATGGCCCGTATTAACACACTAACGCAAGAGTTCGATCTTTTTTACATGAAGCAAGGGGAAACCATTGTGGATATGCAAAAACGATTTACTCACATTATCAACAAATTGCATGTACTTGGTAAGCCAATTCCAAACGAGGTTGCTACTAACAAAATTATGAGGTGTCTTAACAGGGAATGGCAACTGAAGGTCACCGCGATCAAGGAGGCCAATAATCTAGCTACACTAGACCTCACAACACTTTTTGGTAAACTCTATGAGCATGAGCAAGTGCTTATTAGCTTGGATAAACATGAAAAGAGTATGAAGAAGGAGAAAACAAAAGATTCGGAGAAGAAGTCGATTGCTCTTAAGGCTTCTTGTTCAAAGACCACACATCAAGAGCAAAGTGATGATGAAACCAATAATGACGAAGATGATGAATCCGGTGATGACATGGCCCTATTTGTGAAGAGATACAATAGATACGTTCGGAAGAATGAGATTCGACACTCGAATAAAAATCTAGTCAAATTTCGGAGACAATCTAGAAATAAAGGTAATAGAAAAGGCAAGGTAAAAGGGACGTGTTATAATTATGGAAAATCCGGGCACTACAAGCCGGAGTGTCCATCACTTAAGAAGGATAAGAAAAAGGACAAAATTCGTCAATCTAAAAAGTCCAACAAATCTCGACGAGCATACATCGCTTGGGAAAGCGATAATGAGTCGGAAAAGGAGGACAACTCTAGTGAAGAAAGTGAATCCGTTAACCTATGTCTTATGGCACGTCACAACAAAAATAAAGAGGTAAAGCATTCTAAATATGATCATTCTAATACTATGTCTCATTTAGAATTGCAAAGAGCTTTTGATATGTTTCACCACGAAGCTAAGGAAGCATTTCAACGTTAAGCTTCTAACAAAAAGATTTTTTCCTATTTGGAGAAAAAGGTTTTCGATTTCGAAAAAGAATTAGAAGCTCTGAAAAACTCCATGGTGGACATATCAAAAACTGAAATTGATGAGAATAAGTCTCCATGGTTCAATTGGGGTTGTGACACTTGTCACATTTGGCAAAAAGAAGTGAGAACTCTTAAAGCCAAATTGGACAAGGCTCTTAAGCCAAAAGTTACATTTGCTATTGATCGATCACATTTTCGTGAAAGCATGAATAATCCATATCAAAAATATACCTATGTGATTCGAGATAGTGATAGCAAAGGTAAATTACAAATGAACCGTAATTGCCTCTATTGTTGTAAGCCTGGTCATACTATTGCTAAATGCTGTTATAGAAGATTTCTAATTCCAAAAGGCATCTATCAATGGTTGCCCAAGTGTGATCTTAGTTTCATTCACTGTAAATGACCCAATGAGAATTAGGTACCTACTCCCCCTTGATTGTTTTGTAGGTACAAAGTCTTGAGAACACCGAAAGGAGATGGGTTTTGGATAGTGGGTGCTCGAGACATATGACCGGAGACATATCTCTTTACATCGACTTTGTGGTGAAGAAAAAGGGGTTTGTCACCTACGGAGATAACAACAAGGGACATATTCTTGGAAAAGGTAGTGTAGGTAACCCCTCATCTACTATTATCTCTGATGTACTTCTTGTGGAAGCCCTTAGACACAACCTTTTAAGCATTAGTCTACTATGCGACAAAAATTATAAAGTATCATTTTCGAAAGATTGTTGCATAATTGAATATGGTGACAAAAAGGATGTGTTTAAGGGATTGAGGGTGAATAACGTATATATGCTAGATTTAAATGTGGTATCGTTGAATGGCGACAAGTGTCTAGTCACTATGAATGAGGATTCATGGTTGTGGCATAGACGGTTGGCGCACATCAATTTTGATTTGCTTAACAAAATAGTCTCTAAAGACCTAGTCATCGGTTTGCCCAAAATCAAATTCACAAAGGATCATCTTTGTGATGCTTGTCAAATGGGGAAGGAAACAATGATCTCTTTTAAATCCAAAATCATTGTTTCAACTATGAGACCCCTTGAGCTTCTCCATATGGGTCTCTTTGGACCATCTAGGGTTAAAAGCCTAGGTGGTAACTATTATGGTTTTGTAATAGTCGATGGCTTTTCAAGGTTTTGCTGGACTATTTTCTTAGCAAACAAGAGTGATACCTTTTCGGCCTTTGAAAAATTTGCTAAGTTATCTCAAAACAAGTTAAACACGAACATTGTGTCAATTATAAATGACCATGGGGATGAGTTTGAAAATCATTTGTTTGAGGCATTTTGTGAATCCAATGGAATTAATCATAATTTTTCCGCACCACGTACCCCTCAACAAAATGGGGTGGTGGAACGTAAAAATAGAGTTTTGGAGGAACTTGGAAGGACTATGATCAATGAGAGTGGACTTCCAAAATACTTTTGGGCCGACGCCATAAGTACGGCTTGTTACGTTTTGAATAGGGTGCTCATCCGTCCTATTCTAAACAAGACACCATATGAGCTTTTAAAAGGGCGTAAGCCAAATATCTCTCACCTTCATGTATTCGGTTGCAAATGCTTCGTGTTAAACAATGGAAAAGAAACTTTTGGCAAGTTTGACGCCAAGGCCGATGAGGGTATTTTTCTTGGATACTCTCAGTCAAATAAAGCGTATAGAATTTATAATAAGAGGTTGCATGTAGTTGAAGAGTCAGTTCATGTTACTTTTGATGAGTCTTATCTGAGAAATGTCGGAGAAGGTAGTTCTTTTCATGGTGCAGGTGTACCTTCTGAAGACATACTCAAGGACACTGATAAGGGAACTAATCAGCCTGAAGTAGTGCGTATTGAGGAGGAAAAGGATCACCAACCAGTGAAAAGTGAGGATGATCATCATTCTGATAAAGATGAACTTCCTCTAGCCTGGAAGTCTTCCAAAGACCATCCAATTGACAACATTCTCGGTGATATATCTAAGGGAGTAACCACTCGCTCTAAACTTAGTAATTTTTGCTATTACTCCACTTTTGTGTCACAAGTAGAACCTAAAAACGCAAAGGAGGCATTACTCGATAAGCATTGGTTTTTATCAATGCAAGATGAACTTAATCAATTTAGGAGAAATGAGGTTTGGGACCTTGTCCCTCCTCCGCGAGGTCATCGAGTAATCAGCACCCGATGGGTGTTTAGGAATAAACTTGATGAAAATGGAGTAATAACATGTAACAAAGTGCAGCTTGTAGCGCAAGGCTATATCCAAGATGAAGGAATCGACTATGAGGAAACTTATGCGTCGGTTGCCCGACTCGAGGCTATACGCCTTTTACTTGCTTATGCTTGCACTAAGAACTTCAAATTATTCCAAATGGATGTTAAAAGTGTTTTCCTTAATGGATATATAAATGAAGAGGTTTATGTTGCCCAACCTCCGGGTTTTGAGTCCCATGAATATCCCGATCATGTCTATAAACTCAAACGGGATTTGTACGGACTCAAATAAGCCCCTAGGGCTTGGTATGAACGTCTAAGCAAATTTTTACTTGATCAAGGGTATTCAAGAGAGAAGGTTGACACAACCCTCTTTATTAAACGTCAAGGAAAACATTTAATCTTGGTACAAATTTATGTTGATGATATTATCTTTGGGTCTACTAACATGACCTTGGTCAAGGAGTTTTCTAGTTTGATGCAGGGGGAGTTTGAAATGAGCATGATGGGGGAGCTCAACTATTTCCTCGGATTGAAAATCAAACAACTCGAAGAGGGCACATTCGTGAGTCAAACGAAATATTGTCTTGAGCTACTTAAACGTTTTGATATGCTAAACTGCAAAGCAATAAACACTCATATGCCTACTTGTGCCAATCTTGATCGTGACGAAAAGGGTAAGGATGTTAAGGTAAAAAGGTATAGAGGTATGATGGGATCTCTTCTTTATCTTACCACATCACGACCCGACATTATGTTTAGTGTTTGCATGTGTGCGAGGTATCAAGCATGTCCTAAGCAATCCCATTTAAAAGCTGTTAAGCGCGTACTTCGATACCTCTCCGGTACTCCAAAGTATGGGCTTTGGTATTCCAATGGTAGTGTTTGTTCCTTAGTTGGCTATTCCAATTCTGATTTTTCCGGGTGCAAATTGGATAGGAAAAGCACTAGTGGCACATGTCACTTTTTCGCAAATTCCTTGGTGAGTTGGCATAGCAAGAAACAGGTTTTCGTTGCTCGATCAACAGCTGAGGCGGAATATGTTGCCGCTGGTAGTTGTTGTGCTCAAGTCCTATGGCTTAAACAACAATTGCATGATTTCAATTTAAAACTTGAGCATATTCCAATTTTGTGCGATAATACTAGTGCTATAAACCTAACTAAGAACTCCGTATTACATTCACGCACCAAGCATATCGAAATACACCATCATTTCCTTAGGGATCATGTAGAGAAAAGTGATGTGATCTTTGAGCATGTTGATACTAAAAATCAACTTGCTGACATTTTTACAAAACCATTAGCCACATAGCCTTTCTTTCACATCCGTAGGGAACTTGGCGTTCTCGACATCTCGGATCGCATTTAATTTTTCCTCTAAAATAGTTGTTCTTCACATATCTATATATGCTTGATTATGTTTTGTAACTAACAATGCAAAGAGTCATTAAGCTATATGTGAGGGCTCTCATCATTTATCATGATCAAGGTAATATCGTTTCGCTTCAAAGTTTCTTTTGTAAATGTACCATGTGGTGTGATTAAATCAAAGTTTATTGCACATATTAAGCCCACTTTATCCATTTAAATGTTTGATGTTTGTGTTGCCTTTCTATTTATTCAATATCATAGCTTAAATGACACAAATATATGATTTTTACAAAATTCTACTGTTTGAGTCGACTCAATAATGCTTCTGGTCAACTCACTCTTACTGCTTTGTTTACGCGTATAGTCGGGAATGCTCAGGTCGACTCTATGGTCAACTCACAGCTTCAGTTTTCAAAATTATAGAAAAAGTTACAGTGTGCGTCGACGCACACAGACCTAACGGTCGGCCGTTCGCTGATAGACTGTGAAAAACGCTTGGGTTGTATGTATTTTGACTCATTTAAGTGCTTTTTATGCTTTTTATGATTCTTTTATTGGTCATTAACATTGCATATGCATAGTTCAATGCATTGCATAGTTTCTCTCATCTCCTCCTCTTCCCTAAACCTTCTACAAACAAACCCTAGCTCCGCCACTCCTACCAACAACATTTGGGTTTCACCATCAATTGAAGAAATTGGTTACTATTCATCCTTCTCTAGCATCCTCATCCATGGCTTCTCGAAGAATCACCCTGAAAAGAGTCACAAGAGAGCCTTCTTCTCAAGCGGGTCCTTCTCAACCTCCTCCAAATCAACCGGTAACACTTCCCTCTCTTGTATATGATGAATTTGTTGATTTATATGAGAAGAAGTTAAGTAAAAGGTCTGTTATAAAGCAATTTGTGTGTTATCGTCGTACCGTTGAATGCATGCACTTAGAAGAAGTCATAGATTTATTGGATTTTCATAATTTTAGAGGCTTCTTGGAATGTGACACCAAATACAATAAGGATTTAGTTAGGATCTTTTATTCTGGTTTAATTGGTAAATTTAGTGGTTACATGTTTAATTGCAAGCTAGGGAATAAGACTATTGCTATCAATGATTCTACTTGGAGAGATTTGTTCCATATGCCTGTGATCAATGCTCAGCCCACTCAACATGCAACTGATATAAGTCTTGTTAAAGATTATGATTTTAAGAAAGCACTGAACTCTATGCTGAAGAGACCATATTCTGATAGTGTTGTGGCGAGCAATTTATTTCCTAGAACAGTAACAACAGGCAAACTGACTCCCGTTGCAAGGATCTTGCAGTGGATAGTCTCTCACATTCTTAGACCAAAGAAAGGGGGTTACTCCAGGGTGGATCAACCCGAGGTTCAGTTGATGTACATTTTAAAGAATAAAATAAGGATTAGCTGGCCTTATTATGTTGCTAGCAGACTGTATTCCCTACGTGACTACGGTAGAGGGACTGCGTTATCCTACGCATCCTTTATTCAAAAGGTGATCAACAATGCTGAGATCCGTGTTCCTGGTATTCCTTACAAATTGCTCACTATAAATCAAGAATTCTATCAGAAGACATTGACTATGATGGGTCATATTTGGGATATCAAGGATAAAAAGTATAAGTATGTTATGAAATCAAACACTGCTGTATTAGAAGAATCGGATGAAGAAGATGAGGACGAAGAAGAAGAGGAAGAAGAAGAAGAAGAAGAAGAAGAAGAAGAAGAAGGAGAGGATGAACAAAGCGATGAAGAGGAAGAACAAAGTGCGAATTACCGAGGCAATCAAATGGATATTGATGTTGAAGATAATAGTGCTTGGATGCCTCACCCATCTGCTATGGCGTCTGAGGAAGACCAACTATGGAATCAATGGCAATCTACAGGTACTTACATGCCTCAATCTTCTCAAATGGAAGCTGAGATTGACCAAGGTTGGGGTCAATGGCAATATACTGGCTAGACCACTCTTGGTTCTAACTATGTGCCATCAACTCAAGGTTTGGAATATCAAGACTCTTATTATACTCCTCCGTCTCCTCCGCGTCTTCAACAAAACAATGAGGATATTCTTGAACTCATGAGGAACATGCAGCTTGAATAACAGAGGTTTGCACCAATTTTCTGATATGTTGATCACTTAAATTTTATGTTATTCTTGTTATGTTTTCTAGGATAGTATATATATTGTTTGAGCTCATTTTTTACATATAGAACAAGAAACGTGAAAATTCATGCCAATTTTTCTCATCATCTTCATCTTCATCATTGAGTAAACAAACAACTACACATAATCATTTTTGTTTGTGTTGTTCATTGTTTTGAAGTGATAACGTTCAGAATTTGGAAGTGTGTGATCTTCATTTCTGGGTTGAGATTTTGGTAGGTCTTTCTTGAATAAAACCCTAGGTTTTGTCCTACAAGAATCAAGGAGATTTTGGGGGTTTTTGGCACAAACGATTTCGTTCTACAAAGATTCAGCCGTGCGAAGGTAACCGAAGAACAAAGTGTTCATTTGGTTTAGTAGCTATAGTCAGAGGATCGTGGAAGAAAGATTTGGGGATCAAATTGCGGAAGATCGAAATCGACCGAGTGAAGGTAACTGAAGAATGGTGGTTCCTCTCAGTTTAGTAGCGTGGGACGGTGATTTGTTCAACCGAATTTGAGGCACTTGATTCGTCTTGAATCAAAGGAAGAGAAGACTCTGTATCAATGATCAAAGACGTTTGAAAATTTGAATGTTCATTGTTTTTCTCTTGTATAAATACAATTGAAACGGTAATATATATATATATATATATATATATATATATATATATATATATATATATCAATTTCATTTGTGGAATTAGGGGCAGAGGTACCCATAGCGAGGACGATTGGCGAATTGCCTAATCAAATCGTATTTGTTCTCTCTTTCCCTTAACTCTTTTACATTTCGGTTTATTCGAATTTGCAAAATCTCAAATTTATCGAAATTTCTGCGGTAGTGTAATCTTGAGTTGATAAATTGTTGTGTCAAATTAATACAATTCCTTGAATAGTATTTAGGAGTAGCTTAACATTACATTCCATTGAAATTCTGCACTTAGTGTGTTTGCGCACACCAAGTGTTTGATAATTTGTTTCAAAGCAAAATCGAACGCATTTGCACTTAATTGTTTGTCGATTTACCTTGTTGGTTTGGATTAAACATCAAGCAAATAAACATTGTTGATTGCGTTTAAATTGTGTCAATCGTTCTGAATTTTTCTTATCCGATCCTTTTAGTAGATGTTCGTTGTACACGTGTGATTCAGTGGTTGCTTCCGTTAAAACCTTTTTAAAACCAATTTTTGGTAACCATTTGCGTGTAAAACTCAAGGGATTTATTCAACCCCCCTTCTAGATCCATAGCCATCGTCTAACAGTATGCTTTCAAAATAAACCATACATCAATTAGGTCTTTTGAGGGTTGTAACGTGACATGGTTCACAGGTTTTGAGCAAAGTATATAAGGCTCCAAAATTAAATTTTTACCCACCCCATTCTCCTTGATGATCTCCGGTCCTATGTTTAGTTAATTCGACACACACATTCAACTTCCAAGAGATTGTTGAAGGTGTAAGGTTAAAGATGATTGTTCAAGAACTAATGAGGTTTTCTTTTTTGCTTGAGGTGGCAGCCACCTACTTTTTGTTTGCTTTTTCTTTTGGTATGATAGTCACCTGATTTTATCCTTTTGTTTTTGTTAAGGATTTTGGTGACCCTTTTTGTTTTGATCTTTTCTTTTGCTTTCTTATCCCTGATTTTTGCTTGGACCACTCTTTCGAGTTTGCAGCCCTATTTTTTGCCTGTCATTTTTCGGGTTCTCGACTTAGCGGACTCTTTTTTCTTTTTTTTTTGAACAATTTCCACGAAATTTATTTTTTATCTGAAAATGTTGTGACTTCCATGTTAATGGATGGTGAGGAACAACCACTATAAATTTTTTGGTTTTTCACAACTTCTTCGACACTTCATGATGTTTGCAAGGAAGAAGATGTGGTTGAACCTCTTATTAGAAGGTGTTTGGAATGATTCTCTTGAATTTTAAATGTATAGTCATACTAACTGAAAAACTACCCTGCCTTTGGTTAAGCGTGAGGGTTCATTTTTATAAAAAAAGAAACACAAACTTCTAGGCTTAAAAGAGGTTGACTAGGGATTAACTCTTTAACTCCTTGGTGTTTAGGATTGAAACAATGCCTTACATCCTCAACAAGGTTTTATTTAAAATCATACTCTAGCAATATTAGGTATTTTGTTTACATCATCCTCCATCTAATCTTTGCTTAAACAAAAGTTTGATAAACAAATTGAGGTGCAGAAATATTTATATTGTTTTTTTTTTCTTTTTTTTTTGTGTGACAAAAAGGAAAAGAAGAAAAAAACGAGTGAACATGAAATAATTAATTCAAAAGATGCGTGCTCATTTCATAAATACTACCATTCAAAAAGCAATAATGTTTAAAAGCAAATAGTACTTATTAAATAAGGAAATTGCGAATGAAATTGATAAAAATGTCCTAATGATTATTAGCTTTGAGGATGAGCCTTCCTGTCTGATTCACTAGCTTTAGGGGATTATTTCTCATGTTTTATTCTTGCTTCATTGACCTTTCCCTACCCAAAGGTTAAAGTCATCGTGCTAATCAAAGATGATGTGATGATTTCCTGAGTCTTTTTCTTCATACTCCTTACGAGTTATGGCCTTTTTGGATGGGTCCTGTCCCTTGCTAAGATGTGAAAGATCTTTTCTACTTGAAGACCGCAAAATTGTTTCTCCTTTACTTCCACTTATGGGTTGCGCTGCTGTAATTCCATGGCATTACCTCAGTGCTCTCAAATGGAAACAGTGATATCTTGCTCGCAACCTGTCTGATACTTTCCTTCTAGTACAATATCTTAATGGTTTTTAGTGATCCCTTACTTTCCTCATTACATAGCTTAGGAATCGAGACATCCACATTTGAGCCTTATTTCTTGAGAGTTGATGACCCGACATTAGTCAACCTTTTCACTTTGATCTTAAACCTTTGCATTCTTCGATAGAATGCCCACTGTTCCATTATGGTACTCTCACTTGAACTTCAGATTGTCCTCTTTGAAGACTAGGCTTTTGTCGTCGATCAATTTTTGAACTTTGGCCATGAATTCCCTACAATCTTCAATGAAATTCCCCACTGACCCAACATGATATCCACATTTAACATTTTGATCATACTCATACGAGGACGATGGTGGCAAAGGCTTAAGGGATCTATGAACCACCAAAGAGTTTTGAATTAAATGTAGCAGGAGTTTACCATATGGTATAGGAATTAGGCCAATGGGCGCATTCCTTCTTTCTAGGCTATTTTAGGGCCTGAACCGATTAGGAATCTGGTTCTAATTCTAACTTTGGTAACCTTGGGGAGGAACAAATGGATGATATTAATGTGGAGGCTTGGAAGGTATTGGTGGGTGATAATGAGTTGGCGCCGCGGGTGCCCTCCCCTTGCTGAAGTTTAGAATCTCTTTTCCGCCTGAGGATCCCAATAACGCCTCATTAAATTTTTCCTCGAGTTTCTCCAAAGCAAACACTTGATCATTCTGGGTTACTCCACTAACTCCCGGGATGTTACTAACATTGGTCTCATGGATTTTGATACCTTTTTGCGAGGTAGGGCTTTCGAGGAGTTTTGGGGATCCCTTGCTTTTACCATTACATGACCCGGTAGTAAAAATGTCAATATTTTGGTTGTTCCCGTGGAAAGTCAACAACTTGTTGTCAATTAAATCTTACACCTCTTCTTTGAAGACTTTACACTCATCGGTTGAGTGCCCTACTGTCGTAACCCAAAATTTGACCTCCTTTTTGCCTTGTTACATAAGCATTTATACTCGCATTCCCAGCATGCGCATTAGCATTTTTCACTGTGAATTTATTACAGGTATATATTCAAATCCCCACAGAATCTCGAGGTTATGATCATATCCCCCGCAGAGTCATCACAACCTCAATACAGGCAAAACAGAAGGATTTATATGCCTATTTATCAAAGCAAGGGGTCGAAGCATGGAACCACGGCCAAAGCACCTCATTACAAGCTAAAAATCATGAATTTTACTTGTGTTAATCGATTAACAGGATTAGGTTAATCGATTACACCTGCAAGTTTTGCTGATTTTTAGTAGTTTCTTAGCACTGCAGTAACTACTACTCTTCTCCTTTGGTCTACATCATTCTAGCATCATGTGGATAGTTCTAGACATGTGATTACACCAGAAAATATCAACTACATTCGCTACACTACCTCACTATTATTAATGCTCACCATACACCCTCATTTCCAATTATTTTGACCATTTGATCATTGAGTTGCATTGGGATTCTCCAACCGAGTTAACCAATAACTAACTGAGTTAGACCCCAACTCAGTGAGTTGGATCTAACTAACTTCAAACTAAGTGCCAAACCTCATTTAACTACCTCTAAACCAAGTTCCAAACCTCCACTCACTCCAAGCCTATGCTCTATATAAGCAAACCTTCACATTGGTTTAAGGACCTTCGCTTCTATTCTGATTTTTCACTCTTCCCTCTCTCATTCTCTGAATTTTCTGCAACTTTCTCTCTCAATCATCACTTTCTTCTTCCTTAAACCTCACTAAAGCTCTTCCATCATTAAAGCTTAGCAATTTTTGCATTGAAGCTTGCTATTCTTTCAGCTAGACCTCCATTCATCTCCATTTCATCTCTGAATTCTGCAGCAATAGCAAAATTTACTTCAATTTAAGCTTTGGAAGTTGATTATTGAAGGAGTTGTGGTGCAAATTCGGATCCAAAGCAATTATCGCATTATCTTAGGTTTTCTCGCTACGGATTGCTAGAGATCTCTGGATTTTCTAGTTTTCTAAGCTTCTCTTCATCACATTTTGATTACAACAATTACCAAGGCAAATCTCATCCTTGTAGGTTGGTGAATCTTGCTTAATTTAATCGCTTTCGATCGATTTCGTGTTTTCGCAATGTAGTGCTTAATTGTTGTTTCGCTATATGAATAATTGCTTCGCATGTTTGATTCTATTAGCTCTTGATTGCTCTGAATTAAAATGAATTTCGCATCTACTTCCTTGTTATGCTACATTGCGATTACCTGCGATAATTGATTCCGAAAAGTGCTTTTCGAAAATCTGTTTCTGCTGTTTTTGCAGGTGTAATCGGTTAACACATATGGTGTAATCGATTACACCCTTTCCTGCGCCTCAGAATCCACTTTTTGCAGTGTGTAATCGATTAACATCATTCTGTTAATCAATTACACCTAACATATTTTGCCAAAAACATGCTCTTTGGGACTGTTTTGCATACTTTTCTTGTATACTTTCCCATGCTTACCTATGTTCATGCCAATACCATTGTTTTAGGTCAGTACCTACTTGCAATGACTTGTGTTTGATTAATTGCATGATTTTTCTTGATTATTTTGCAATTCTATCACATGTTTGAAGCATTTCTTGCCCATTATTGCTTATGTGTTATCATGATTAATGCTTAGAGATGTATGCTAGCTTGTTCTAGTTAATGCTTTGCAATTTCAATTAGATGCATCAGATTTGTTCTTCCTTGAGCAAATTTAATCTTGTTCAAATTTAATTTCCCACACTTGCTTTGATGATCTTTCGACTTGAAAGATTATTGGCATTCTTTTCTTCCCTTTTGGGTAAGAGCATTTCTTATCACACCACCCATGTTTCTTAGGCACCACCTAAATTTTCGGTTTTGTCCCCTGATTCCGGATGTGCACATCCAGACGCACCAATTTTTTAAAAAACGCTGATGCGTTCCGGAAGTGCACATCCGGAAACATTCCTGATGTGCAGATCTGGAAAACAGCAGAACTTTTTTTATTTAAATCGGTTTTGTTGCTTGGTCGCATATGTTAATATATCGTCGCAACTTAATATACATTTGAAAACATCCATATATAAAATAAAATGATATATATATATATAAAATAAAACTCTGTTAAAATACAGTGCATACATCTAATATAAATAGAATACATCAAAAAAAACTACTGCGTATGGCGAAGGATCTCTCCTGGCTCCCCTGCTCCTCTGCCCTTACCCGCCATCCTGGATCGATGTTTACGGTACTGAAGTTCCCCCGAGCAATCGCAATAATCCTGTCCACGGCAAGTCTGGCACCAGAGCCCTCAGGGAGGTGACCGGCCTCAATGGCCTGCTGTGCTATCTGCTCTATCTGACGACAGAGTGGTAGGACATCCTGAGTATGGTCCAGCTGAGACTGCCGCTCCTCTAATATCTCCTGATGAGCAGGTCTGGGTGGCGATCCCTCAGCAGTGGGCACCATGTATGGGTGTGAGACGGTGTAGAACCACACGATGTACCCGGCAGCAATGCTCCAGTCTCTCTCCACTCTGGTCGCTCGAGCCTCTTCCGGTACCAAGTGGGACTGGTAGTCAGCATATAGCTCATCTATCTGCCTGTGGGTCAACCCTAAAGGAGCAGACTTATGAGGCATCCTGGGGATTGTCTACGTGTAACCGAACTGACGCAAGACGCGCTCCAGAAGGTATCAGGAAGTAACGATTGAACTGTATACCTACCATCCTGAGAACAAACAAACGTCATCGAACGGGCGCGTCACACGGTGAGTGGCATAGGTGTCATACAAAACATCCTCAGCAGCCATCCGATCAAGATACACTCTGAAGGGGTCAGGCACCTGGTTCCCTCTGAGCAGGACAAATGCAGCAGCACGTGGCATATCCTCGGTGTACCCCTTGACACACCCCCAGCCAGTAATGTTGGGAAAGTGCTGTAAAATCCATGCCTGAAATGAAAAACATAACATGGGTGTCAAAGATTATAATGAATATAGAAAGAAAAGAAATGAAAAAATCACTTAGAATATTAGATTGTTACCACGTATAGCGTACAGTTGTCTGCCACAGTCTTAGCTGCCCAGCGGCAACCATCAGAGAGCCTAGAATAGGTGAATGCCAGCGCAGCCGCCCCCCAGTTGTACCTATGGATCTCTGTCTGATCCAGAAGGCACCTGAGGTATACGATATCAACATAATAGGCACTGGTGTCCACAAACACCTGCGTGCCGAGCAAAAACAGGTAGTAGCATCTTAGGGCACGCTGCCTGTGGATCTCCACCTCAGCTACATCCCCTGCTGCCTATCGTGCCTCGTCAAGCTCCTCACCAAATCTGTGTATCAGAAAGTTAAACCGGACGTGTGCGCCTCTCAATTGCGTCCACTCCTCAAGTGCCTCCTCTGGAGTATCCCCAAGCTCTGAAACCAGCATATCCATCACGTCCGCCTTCGACATCCTACCGTGATGGAGAAGGGTACACATGATCGGTAGATGTAAAAGGCACAAGATGTCGTCCAGTGTGATCGTGATCTTGCCGTATGGTAGATGGAATGAGGATGTCTCAGGGTACCATCTCTCAACAAAGGCCATCAGCATACCGTACTAGATCTGGGAATACCCAATCCTAGACAAGCCTCCAAGACCAGAGGCAGCAACTGCAGACGTGAACCACTCAGCCTCTGGCAGTAGCTCAAGCATGTCTATAAACTTGCCCCTATGGTTATAGAATTTCTGGGACTCCTTCGCCTGAAAATTTCCAAATTAAACAATGTTTCAAATGAAAATATTTTCAATGTAAACAATTATATAAGTAAACCAAGAAAGGTTACCTGTCCTAGCCAGACATATCTGGTAGTATGCTCAGAGTACCCCACGAGTAGGGACATATTAGACGGTCCCTCGGGGTAACCGCCCAGCTCATCGAAATTGTCATCGGCGTCAACACCATCATATGCTGGGTGATCACCCTCTGGAACAGGAACAGGAACATGGGAATGAGGAGGAGCAGCTGGTGGAGCTGGAGTCTCCCGACGACGCCTGCGTGCGGGATGGGACCCTGATGAACTACAAGTCAAAACGTGACGCCTCCGAGATGTAGAATCGGCGGCTAAAGGGGGAGTGGCCGGTACCTGAGATGTGGAAGTGGCCTGAACCTGTGATGTGGATGGTTATGGTGTAGGATGTGGTGTAGGATGTCCCTCAGCTGTAGGGGCTACCCCAACTCCCTCTGCGCCAGAAGCCTCGGCTGTAGACTGCATCCACTCACGTCAGACAGATGCGTGCTGAGTTGTCCGTCCATGTATGATACGATCGTCTCTGCCAGCCATCTAATCTACAAAGCATAATAAATAAATTAGAATTTTTTAAAAATAATTAAACAAAAACAAACAAACAAACTAAAAAAAAAAGTCTTCTGGATGTGCACATCCGGAAGGACACAGATTTTTTAACGTTAAGTATTTCCGGATGTACACATCCAGAAACACTCAGAATACTAAACGTTACAATCTTTCCGGATCTGCACATCCGGTACGTATTTTGAAGTTTAAAAATGGCAGCCATGGCCACTGTACCATGTAAAAGGGCATTTTAATGCCCTGATCGTCTGTTTGAAGCAGTAAACAAGACCTACATTGTCTCTAACCTATGTTATTCATACAACCTAACAATTCCTACACCTAAATGTCTACTCTAAATCGATTACTCGAAAATTACTCCGAAACTCTAAAATTTGAAAACTTACCGATTAAAATGAGATACGGAGGATTTAGAGTCTCTTGATCGTTGTAGATGTTGCTTTGCGCCGAACTCGAGTGGAAAATATGGAGATTTCAGGTGATTGAAAATTTGAGAGTTTGAGAGGGTTTGAGAGAGTTTGGAAATGAAAAAGTGAAGAATGAGGGGGAGGAAGAAGGTCTGACGCGAAGTTATAAGAATACCCTCCGGAAGTGAACATCAGAAATATTTCCAGATATGCATATCCGGAACACATCAGAAATATTTCCAGAAATAATTTCACGTGGTGCCTAAGAAACTTGGGTGGTGTATTAAGAAATGCTCTTGATTAATTGATCGAAACCTCGTTTCAGTTGATTAATCGCCCTCCGCTCTTTTCCTTAGGATCTCCTTAGAGTTTTTCTCTTGATTCCCTGCTGAGTCGGACGCCTGCACAACAAACTGGAGCATTGTACAAATTGCGTTGTTACTCTGTCGGTTTCAGTTTTTCTGCACTATGCTTTGAGTGCTAGAAAAGGATTTGTTAAAATACCTTTTTCTTTGGTTAATCATTGTCAGTTGGTTAAAGACCATTTTTTTCTTCTTCCCTAGCGAAGTCGTCATTTCTTTCTTTCATTTAACCTCAGTCTGTCTGTTAAAATACCGAATCCCCTGTGGATCAAACACCTCCTTTTGGTTAAGGCACCCTGTTCCTTGGTTAATCATTGCTTGTCAGTTAAAAGACCAATTACCTTTTTCCTTCTCCCTAGTGAAGTCAAACTCTTTTTCTTGGTTAACCACTGCCTGTCAGTTAAAAGACCAATTCTTGTTATCCCCACCAAGACCAATTCTTTTCCTTTTCCCCAATCAGGGTTAATCTCTTTTCTCCCCCTAGTAGAGTAACTTCTCTCTTTTCCTTGGGTTAATTACCTAATCTCATTTAAAACACCCTTGCCCCTGCACCTTTGCTCTTTACTTTGTTGCTCCTTGCACATTTTCTTATTCTTACCTCTTATTCCTCTCTCTTGGTTTTGACGCCATTCCTTTGCTTTCCGCTCTTGGTTTTGACACCACTTTCCATGTTTGTTTCTCTTTCTTCTGGCTTCGATCTTCGAACTACGTAGGCTCTGAATTCCTCATTGAACTATGAGGATACATAGGCACAAGATTGCTAAATCATGGCGAGCAACCTTCCCCATTCTTTTCCCTGGTTCCATGAATTACATAGCTCTGAATTCCTCATTGCACTATAAGGATACGTAGGCACGAGGGCCCTAATCCTCCGTGACACTTTCTTCGTCTCTTTTCCTTCCCCCTTTCGCGAGTAACCTTAGATAGATAACTTATCCGAGCCTAGAAGCATTCATAATGGTTCCCGTAGAGTACGACAGATGCGTGAGGTGCTAATACCTTCCTCTTGCATAATCAACTCCCTTACTCGTTTCTCTTCCCCTTGGGTTTTATCGATATTTTCCCTTTCCTTTTGGAAAAATAAAGTTTGGTGGCGACTCTGTTGTACATCGAGCGTGCGATGCGCTCGGGTATATTTTCGCTAGCTTCACCCACTACTCCATTATGATACTTACATTCGACATTTGGGTTGTACCAAGGAGGAAATGGAAATTTCATGGGTTTTGTTACTCTAGGAGTTATCAATGAGTTTTGTGTTAGAACAAGGTTTGGTTCTGGAATAATACCTCTGAGTTTTGATGATAGCAAACAAGTACGTTTGTATGAACAATTTTGGTATTCTAATGTTTGTTATTTTTGAGAATTTAACAAACAGGTTATGCTTCTGATAAATAGCGTGGCTAAGTTATTAGAAGAGAATTGTTCTGCCTCTGCACTACATTTATTCTGCTGAACAGTAGCATTTACTTCAGAAGACTCTGAAGTTGTTGACTCTGATACGATGTCTAAAGAAAATAAGTTCTGAAGATCTGAAGACAGAGGTTCTGATGAACAAGTCCAGATGCTGAAGACTTATGCTTCTTAAGACAACAGGTTCTGAAGACCAAGTGCTGAAGACTCTGAAGATGTAGCTCTGCAGACTCTGAAGGCGTGAAGCTCTTAAGACCCAATTTACATTTTCCCTTCTTCTAACTCATGCTCTCAGAAGCCTCTGAAGTCAGAAAGTTGAGAAGACTAAGCAACGTGGTACAACACTACAACGGTACGATGAGGACGCTTTGCTCCACTCTGGATAAGGCGGACGCAAATGTACTATTTGTCCCCCACGTTCTTTCAAGCCTCCATAATTCTGAAATGTCAGAAATATCCTTCAACGGTCATATCATGCATGGCTATATAAAGGCTTTGAAGACTTCAAGAATGAATACGCTAATTCACTGTTCATACGCTCTATTGTTAATATCATTCTTAAGTCATTTTGTTCTTAAATCTGTTTACATTTCAGCTTGTGTAGAAGCAATTTTCTGTAAACATTGTATTTTCAAACAGTTGTTTGATTACCTTAAAAGACCGGTTAGGTCAGGATTCTTGAGAAGTCTAGGACTAGTGTGTCTTAGAGATTGTTTCCTTGAGAGACCAGTTAGGTCAGAATTCTTCAAAAGTCTAGGACTAGTGTGTCTTAGAGATTGTTGTTAGTCACTTGCAGTTTGGCTTGCGCATTGTATTAATCAGTTTGATTAGTGGATTAAGACCTCGCTTGAGAGAGGCAAAATCACCTTGGCGGGTGGACTAGACTAACTTGAGGATTTCTCAAGTGAACTAGTATAAACATACTGTGTTCCTTCTTTTCAGTTTCTCTTGCTTTATTAATAAGAAATGAAGGTTATTTGTAAAGGGGATAATTTTTTTTTAAAGAATCGTTTTTAGTGTAAAAACCCAATTCAAACCCCCTTTTCTTGTGTTTTTCACACCTTCAATTGGGATCAGAGCTCCGGTTCTGAGAAGATAAAAAGTTTGAATTTTTATCAAGAACCTAACAGTGTTCAGTACCGATCCAAGTGTGAAAAACAATGGATGCCCCAAATGCAAATGCTTCTAATGTCACTTCTGATAATAATGAAAGAGACTCATATAGTGCAAAAACTCATATCTTTGATAGCGAGAAATTTGACTATTGGAAAGACAGAATCGAAAGTTACTTTTTGGAATTTGATTTAGATATATGGGATCTGGTAGTTGATGGCTACAGTCATCCAGTAGACGCTGAAGGCAAAAAGATTGCCAGAAGCTCATTTTCAGAGGCTCAAAAGAAAACCTACAAGAATCATCACAAAGCGAGAACGATTATGCGAAATGTTATTTCATATACAGAGTATGAAAAAAATTACAGATAGAGAGACTGCAAAGTCTATCTTTGACTCTCTTCGGATGACTCATGAAGGCAACGCTCAAGTCAAGGAGACAAAGGCTCTGGCCCTAATCCAGAAGTATGAGGCCTTCAGAATGGAAGATAACGAATTTGTGGAAACTATGTTTTCTAGATTCTAGATTCTTGTTGCAGGACTCAGAGTTCTAGATAAAGGTTATTCTACTTCTGATCATGTCAAGAAGATTATCAAGAGTCTGCATGTAAAATGGAGACCAATGGTAACTGCTTTGAAAATGGCAAAGGATCTGAACAACACGAGTCTTGAGGAACTGATTAGTTCTTTAAGAAGTCATGAGATAGAACTTCAAGAAGATGAACCTCAGAGAAGAGGTAAGTATGTTGCTCTGAAGTCTAAGTCTGAAAAGACAAAGGCTTACCATGCAGAGGAGAACTCAGAAGAATCTGAAGAAGATTCAGAAAAGGTGAATTGTCTCTCATATCAAGAAAGATAAATCAGTTGTGGAAACATAGAAAGAGCAAGTTCATAGGGCCAAGAAGAAAAGGTATATCTGAGTCTACATTTGGTCAAAGGAAAGCTTCTGAAAAAGAAGTTACTTGTTACGAATGCAAGGAGCCTGGACATTATAAGAACGAGTGTCCAAAGCTCAAGAAAGATAAAAAACCTAAGAAGGTTTCAAAGCTAAAAAGGGTCTTATGGGAACATGGGATGATTCAGAGTCAGAAGAAGAAGACTCTGATGAAGAACATGCCAACGTGGCACTCATGGCAAAGACCAGCATGAGCGAAGCCTTATCAGAAGATGAACTGACACTTGATGAAGAATCAAACTCTGATGACGACAAAGAGGTACTTTCTTCCTTATCTCGTTCTGAACTTGAAATAGGTTTATCAGAACTTTGGAAAAGGTATCAACTTCTTCTAAGTATACACAAAACTCTGAAAAAGACTTTTGTGGCTGTTTCTGAGAACTCTACTAAGAGCTAGCCAAATATTTCTGATTTAAATGAAATCTTTTTTCTTTAGTAAAATCTAATGCTGCTCTAAAAAGTAAAGTCTATAATGCTTGGTATGACAGATTGAGTAATTTTCTTTTAGAAAATAACTTCACCAGAGGCAAGGTTCACACCACCCTCTTCTGTAAAATGTTCAAAAATGATATGCTTATAGTTCAGATTTACGTTGATGATATTATTTTTGGTTTTGCTAATCTCTCTCTTTGTGAAGAGTTTTCTAAGCTAATGCAGGCAGAATTCGAGATGGGTCAGAGGCTACTTACATTCATCAAAGTAAGTACACCAAAGATCTTCTGAAGAAATTCAACATGATGGATTGTAAACCAGCTAAGACTCCAATGCATCCAACATGTATTCTGGAAAAGGAAGAGGTTAGTGGAAAGGTTTGTCAGAAGCTCTATCGTGGTATGATAGGCTGTCTTCTGTACTTAACTGCCTCTAGACCTGATATTCTTTTCAGTGTTCATCTATGTGCTAGATTTCAATTAGATCCTAGAGAATCTCATTTGACTGCTGTTAAAATAATTCTAAGGTATCTGAAAGGAAATACTAACCTTGGCTTGATGTATGAGAAAACATCAGAATACACTCTTTCAGGTTATTGTGATGCAGATTACGCAGGAGACAGATTGGAAAGAAAAAGCACCTCTGGAAACAGTCAGTTTCTTGGGAAGAATTTGATCTCATGGTCAAGGAAGAGGTAATTAACAATTTCTCTCTCAACAGCAGAAGCACAGTACATATCCGCTTCTCTATGCAGTACGAAGATGTTGTGGATGAAGAACCAGCTAGAAGATTATCAGATACATGAGAGTAACATTCCTATCTTTTGTGATAATACTGCTGCTATTTGTTTAATTAAGAATCCAATCTTACATTTTAGGGCTAAGCACATAGAAATTAAACATTATTTTATTAAAGACTACGTTCAGAAGGGAATCTTATGTTTAAAATTTATAGATACATACCATCAATGGGCTGATATTTTTACAAAACCCTTGGTTAAAGATAGATTTCTATTTATTCTGAAGCATATGAAAATGGACTACTATCTAGAGTAAGATTTCATCAGAACCATATGTGTTTAGTCAGAGTATGAAGAAATCAAATTTTCATTTAAACTAAGAAGCATTTGTTTTTACCCTTAGTCATCAAAAGATGCTTTGTCAGAAGTATCTCTGATCAGATGGAAACCTTTAGGTCTTCCAGACTCTGAGGATATTAAAACGTGTCACTTAATTAAAAGGTGATTAACGCGTGTGCAGTATCTTTCTTGGAATTGGTTAAATCATGATTACGTTCATTTATTAATCCCCATTATTATGTTTAATTCTTCACTCTACTCACACATTATATACCCACTCACACCACTTCATCCCACACTTTTGTCTTAAAACCCCTAAAATCCCTTCAGTTCTCTGCAACTCCATCATCTTCATCAATGGCGGAATCATCTCAAACTATCTCCAAAGCTAAGCTACTTGGATATCAGTGTACTATTCCTGAAGAATGTCATATCTCTCTCGACACGCCTGTAAATGAACTTCGAGTTCTTAGTGAATCCATGGTTAACTTCACAACCCTCAGGGATAATGGATGTGATATTACTTGAACACTCATTTCTCAAGGATGGGATGGTTACTTTAATAGATTGCAAGGATCCTCACTTCCAAACTTGGTTAAATATTTCTAGATTCATGCAATCACTAGTAGAAATGTCATTGTTTCTACTGTGTTTGGAAGACGAAACATCATCACAGAAAAGACTATCAGTGACTTAATCTCTCATGACGGAAAGGGACTAAGAATCGTCAATGTTCAACCAAATAAGCAAAGGGAAGCTACGGCCACAACCGCTATTTTTAAAGAAGGAAATGCTCTAGACTCTAAAAAGGATCCACCATCATCGCTCTTGAAAGATACTTTAAGAGTTTGGTTAAAAATCATGTTGGGAACTATGTATTATCGTCCATCCACTCATTCCTCAGATTACATTAATTTGTCATAGAAGTATCTTTTATACTTCCTGTTGAAAGGAAAGAAAATACATCTCCCTTGCATTTTGTTCAACTTTCTGAGAGAATCTATAGTTAAATCAAGAACTGGCTTCACCAAGTAGGGAAATCATATCCCTTATGGCAGACTCATGTCTGATATTTTCATTGAGTCAGGCTTAGTTGAAGATTTATTGGTTGCTGGGTTCACTAAGGAACTTGACAAATCTTCTGGACAGACTTTTTGGGTAAAGAACTTAAATAATATGAAGCTTCTTAAGAAGATCACCCATCGACCTGCTATTCCAAACCAGTTTGAACTTACCTTTATTCAATTTCCAATCTCTGGATTTCCACCTTTTTCAAATCACTACAATCTAGAAGAACTAGCAAACTATTTTGGTGGATGTGAAGAGGAACCATTAGATGCATGGATTGATCTGGAAAATCTACCGGATACTCTCCCAAAAACTATTCAGAAAAAGGGGAAAGGCAAGAAAAAGAAAAGTGATGGTGATGACAGACCATCAGCAAAGAAGATGAAGATGGACTCTACATCTACTTCCTCCGCTCCAGAACAAAGTAAGTCTTTTGAATCGCCCTCTGCAACTGCATCTGTTTCTATTGACAGAAATTTGTCTTCATCTCTTCCCATCTCATCACCACCACTTACAACCCAACCATTATTATCCACTCATCCACCAATATTCTCTATTGTTGCCTCCACCTCTCCAACACCCATTTCTGAATCTTCTACTGAAATAATCACTACTTCACCTCCATCCTTACAGTTAACTCCACCAATGTTTGAAATTACCTCATCTCAACCAACTTCTGAAATAATTCCACCTGAAATCACTTCATCTAAACCAACACCTTTTGAAACAATTTATGCTGACCCTAACCTTGCCTTGGTTGTTTACGAAAAGCCCTTTCCTAAAACCCTTGATGAATGCATTAATTTGTTTCGTAACAAGGCGTTGAAAAGGTTAGCTAAATTAAGAGCAGAAGCTAGCACAAGCACCAAGCCTCTAGAGCTTGAGTGTTCTTGGAAAGTTTCAAAAATGGTTAGACTCTGAGTTCGAGAGGATCTCAAATTTCTCAAAAACTTCCAAAGTTGCTTCAGTTCAACTGGTGAAGGAGAATGAAGAAGAGAAAGAAAGGATACGGCAATTCAAGATTCTTGCTGCAAAGCAAAAAGAAGCTGAAGAAAAAGCTGTTGAAGCAGTAAGGCTTCTAGCAGAAGAAGAAGCTAGAAATGCAGAACCTGTTAGGTTGGCACAAGAAGCTGAAGATGCAGAGAAAGCTAAGCAAGCCGCTCTAGTTGCTTCCTCTTCTGAACCTGTCCTTGTGCATTTGGAACATGCAATTGAAGAAATCAAAGAAGATTATCAGGCAATGAAAGAAGAGAAGAAGATCTTCAAACAAAGCATTGTTGAACAAAAGGTTGTCAACAACTCTCTTCAGGATATGCTTCAACAGATTCTGAACAAGCTGTCTACAAATCCTTTATCCTTTGGACCTTAGGCACTTAGGCTTTTCTTTTTCCTTTTGGCTATGAACCTTAGGATTCTGTTTTGTTTTGATCTTCTGATCTTTTTGATATTAATGAAATTTCAACTTTTCTATTTTGACAAAAAGGGGGAGAAGTATAATGAACGTGATATTTTGATTCTCATAATCAATTTCTGAAAATCAAGCTGCTTACATTCTAACCAATAAACTTCTGTTTCTGTTAGATTTGCCTTCTTGTTTTCTTTTTCAGGAGATATGGAATCCGAATATTTTTGGCATCTAAATGTTTTTGACTCTGATATTTTAATATCTCAATTGGTACAATTTGTAACGCCCCAGTTTTAGTTATTTTTATTTAATCGAGTCGTTTTGATTATTTTATTATTATTTTATTTTATTTTTGACTTTTTGACTTTTATTTGGTAAATATATTATTTTTCATCGTGATTATGTTTTATTGCGTTTTGGGAGCGTTTGCAAGATATTTGAATGTAGGGGTATTTTGGTCTTTTGTTTGGGTAGATATCATATTTTTCATATAATAGAAAGAAAAGAGAGAAAAATAGAAAGGAAAGAAAAAGAGAAGAAGAAAAAGAGGAAGAAAGAAAAGAAGAGAAGAAAAAGAGAGAAAAACTTGGAAAATCTAGGAATCGATCAACCGACTTTTCAAACGCGATTAAATCGGGTAAGGGTGCGAAACTCGGTTATACTATGTTTGTGTATGATTATGTAGGTGTGTATTGGAAGTTTTACTAGTTTTTCGGTTATAGGTCGAAAATGAGTAAACGAGTAGAAATCGATGTTTTCACGGTTGGAAATCGATATAAATGGCATTGTATGATCACACCATGTTTATGAACAATTGTTGATGTTTGTTTTGCTGTTGGAAATGAATTGGGTTGGAAAATGGGGATTTTGGGGTGTGGGTGTCGTGTAAAAACGCAGCAGTTTTTTTCCATTTCTGGTGTAGGGCGTCGGGCGGTGCCCAGAGCGCCGGGCGACGCGGAATTGCGTCGGGCGATGCCCGAGAGGCGCAGCCTAGCACGTTCCTGACTCTTTTGAGTCATGGATGGGGGTTTGTCTCGCCGCTGCTTCGCCGGGCGAAGTAGAGGCGAAGGGCTAGCGTCGGGCGGTCTTTGGGTAGCGCCGGGCGGTCTTGGGGAATTTTCATATTTGTATTTTCTTTTAAATCCCATAACTTGTGATCCATTTATCGGTTTTGAGTGTTCTTTGTGCCGATGGAAAGCTATTGAGCTGTACTTTCTTATTATAATGGTTTTGAGATTATTGACTGATTTAATTATGTCGGGAATTTGGAATAGTGTTGTTTTATCGACTTTTGTCATTGTAGTTGTGTGTAATTGAGGTGTATCATGCAATGTGCTATTGATATGGATATCGTATGACTTGTGTGTTATTGTATGAAGTAAACGCATGTGATAAAATGTTATGATGACGAATTGTGGCCTATGGGCAAGAAAATGCATTGTGTGGTATTGGGTTATATATGCATGATTATGAATGTGTATGTGTGTGCATTTGAATGTCATGAGTTATTGTATGCCAAGCATCATGATATGTATTCTTGTGATGTCGTGTGCCCTAGTGGGTGTGAGCGATGAATTGATTCCAAAGGGAATCTGCTATAACATCGTGAGCCTTATGCATAGAGGACTGAAAGCGATGATTATAGACGATCGTGACCCTTATACAAAGTGGACCGAAAGCGATCCATAAACGTCGTGAGCCTTATGCAAAGAGGATCGAAAGCGATCGGATCGTGAGCCTTATACAAAGAGGACCGAAAGTGATCCATAAACGTCATGAGCCTTATACAAAGAGGATCGAAGGCGACGGGGAACATCGTTTGCCCGACGGGGAGTTACACTACATAACAAGCGATGGTTCCAATAGTTTCTGAGTGGACTAGTGTTGAGATGATGGATGGATGGTACCGCATATGCATTGCATAGAGTCGTTGTGTCGGTCTCTGTGCATTTGCATAAGTCATGAATGGATTGATTTTGTGTGGAATTGATGAGTTGGGATATATATATATTTGTGTTGGTGATAATTGTATTGTGCATGATTGATATGCATTGTGTTGTTTTGTATTTGAATTCTGGTGTAAGTTGTGGTGAGAATATTTTACGTGAGTATTTTTGTGTTATTATATAATTGTATGCAATTATATTATGATTGTGTTTCTCACCCATCTACTGTTTTTAATGCTCTACGAGGCATTACAGATTAGATGTTGGAGGTCTTTTTGTGAAGCTTAGGTCTTTATTCTTTTGTCGGTCGGCTCTGATATGTAGCACCGGGTAGTCGGGGAGATCGTTGTGATTTATGTGTATATGCATAGATATATTTTGGATTGTATATGTATGGATCGGTGTATGACAGATAAACTCTTTATGTGATATATATATGAGATTCAGTTGCAGATTTTCCGCTTTTATTCTGTATCTGAATTATGGGTAGTAGGAACTAAGTTCCTCTGTTAATTGCTACCTGATTGTTGCATATCTTTATGAGCAGGTGTTATTGTGTTTTGTCTCAATTGATGTGATGCCTTCGTCTATGCCATGAATATTTAATTATACTCTGATGAAATTTTTATCGCTTTATTTAATTGGGGTTATAGATTGGGGGTGTTACATTAAGTGGTATCAGAGCCAGTCCGTGTCAGTTTGTGTCAGTCCTTGTCGGTGTTTGTGTTTGGATGAGCTGTTTGTTTAGCCATAGTTGCTATTATTGGGTATGAACAAAATATGGCTGGTAGGAATGATGCTGCTTTAGCTGCTGCGATGCAAGCTATGGCTCGGGTTGTGCAGGGTGCACCTAATGCTGCTGGGAATGATGAGTTTAGGAAGAACAAACCGCTTGTCTTCAAAGGGAGACATGATCCTGATGGTGCTCAGATTTGGCTGAAGGAGATTGAAAGGATTTTCCGAGTGATGGATTGTACTGAGGATCAGAAGGTGAGACTGGGTACTCACATGTTGCAGGAAGAGGCTGATGATTGGTGGGTTAGTACTCGTCATGTGTTGGAAGCTGCGGAGGAAGAAGTCACTTGGGCTTTGTTTAGTGTTGAGTTTCTGAGGAAGTATTTTCCCGAAGATGTTAGAGGAAAGAAGGAGATAGAGTTCTTGGAATTAAAACAAGGTAACATGTCTGTTGTTGATTATACTGCTAAGTTTGTGGAGCTTGTGCAGTTTTATCCACATTATGCTGAAGCGACTGCGGAGTTTTCTAAGTGTGTGAAGTTTGAGAGCGGGTTGCATCCTGAGATTAAGCAGGCAATTGGTTATAAGAGAATTCGAAGGTTTTCTGACTTGGTGGATTGTTGTAGGATTTATGAAGAAGATAGCAAAGCTCGTTCTACTCACTATAAGAGTGTGAACGAGAGGAAAGGGAAACAGCTGTTTCGTAGTGGTCTGTATGTGACACCAGCTGATAAGGGTAAACAAAGGGGGAATTTTGAGAAAAGGCCAAGTGGGGGAGGAATGTCTAGTCCTCTGAGATGTTATAGGTGTGGTGATTTGGGACATCGTCAGTTCGAATGTAGGAAGGATCTGAGGAAGTGTTCTAATTGTGGAGGTGTAGGTCATGTCGCAGCTGATTGTACGAGGAAGAATGTGGTGAAGTGTTTCAACTGTGGTGAAGCTGGTCACATTAGTACAAAGTGTCCGAAACTGAAGCAAGCTCCAGCTGGTGGGAAAGTTTTTGCCTTGGCAGGAACTCAGACTACTAGTGCAAACCGTCTGATCAGAGGTACTTGTTTTATTAATAGTACGCCTTTAGTTGCTATTATTGATACTGGAGCGAATCATTCGTTTATTTCGTCTGAGTGCGCGAAGCGTTTGAATCTTTGTTGTCTTCGATGGGTGGAGAGATGGTTATTGATACTCCAGCAATGGGGTCAGTAACTACTTCTTTGGTTTGTTTAAGTTGTCCTTTGACCATTTATGGTAAAGACTTTGAGATGGATTTGGTGTGTTTGCCGTTGGAGGATTTAGATGTGGTTCTGGGAATGAATTGGTTGCAGTTTAATCAGTTTCATATTGATTGTTATCATAAGCTAGTAATATTTCCTTCTCTTGAAGAAGACGAAGAGTCGAGTTTCTTATCTACCAAAGAGTTGAAGAAATTTTTGGCGGAGGAAGCTCAGTTGTTCGGGTTGTTTGCATCATTGACTGTGGATAGTCAAGTTGCACTTGATGTGTTTCCTGTTGTGTGTGATTTTCTGGAAGTGTTTCCTGAGGATATTTCAGATGTACCGCCAGAGAGAGAGGTGGAGTTTTCGATAGATCTAGTTCCTGGTACTAGACCTGTATCGATGGTACCATATCGAATGTCGGCATCTGAGTTGGTTGAGTTGAAGAAGCAGTTGAATGAATTGTTAGAAAAGAGGTTTGTGAGACCAAGTGTGTCGCCTTGGGGTGCTCCAGTTTTATTGGTGAAAAAGAAAGATGGAAGTATGCGATTGTGTATTGATTATCGCCTGCTGAATAAAGTGACGATTAAGAATAAGTATCCTCTTCCAAGAATTGATGATCTGATGGATCAGTTGGTAGGCGCGTGTCTGATTATTAAGATTGATTTGAGGTCGGGGTATCATCAGATAAGGGTGAAAGAGGAAGATATTCAGAAGATGGCTTTTAGGACACGTTACGGTCATTATGAATATTTGGTGATGTCGTTCGGGGTTTCTAATGCGCCAGGTGTGTTTATGGAGTATATGAATTGTATTTTCCACGAGCATTTGGATCGATTTGTCGTTGTGTTTATTGATGATATCTTAATTTATTCTAAGTCTCGGGAGGAACATGCGGAGCATTTGCGCATTGTGTTGCAAATTTTGAAGGAGAAGATACTTTTTGCTAAGTTGTCCAAGTGTGAATTCTGGTTGTCGGAAGTGAGTTTTCTTGGTCATGTGATTTCAGGTAATGGTATTACTGTGGATCCATCTAAAGTAGATGCAGTTCTACAATGGGAGGCTCCGAAATCTGTTACTGAAATTAGAAGCTTTTTGGGATTGACCGGATATTATCGGAGGTTCATTGAAGGTTTTTCTAAGTTAGCACTTCCTTTGACCCAGTTGACTTGTAAAGGTCAAGCGTTCATTTGGGATATTCGGTGTGAGGAAAGTTTTAGTGAGCTGAAGAGAAGATTGACTACAGCTCCGATTTTGATCTTACCGAATCCTAGTGAACCGTTTGTGGTGTATTGTGATGCGTCTTTGATTGGGCTAGGTGGAGTGTTGATGCAAGAAGGAAAGGTTGTGGCTTATGCTTCGAGGCAATTGAGGGTGCATGGGAAAAATTATCCTACTCATGATCTGGAATTAGCGGCTGTGGTTTTTGCGTTGAAGATTTGGAGGCATTATCTCTACGGTGCAAGATTTGAAGTCTTTAGTGATCACAAGAGTTTGAAATATTTGTTTGATCAGAAAGAGTTGAATATGAGGCAACGAAGATGGTTGGAATTCTTGAAGGACTACGGGTTTAGTTTGAATTACCATCCTGGTAAAGCTAATGTGGTAGCTGATGCGTTAAGCCGAAAATCGTTGCATATGTCTGCTTTGATGGTTAAAGAGTGGGAACTTTTGGAAGCTTTTAGGGACTTGAGTTTGGTGTGTGAAGTGACATCCGACAGCGTGAGGCTGGGTATACTAAAGGTTACCAATGATTTTCTGTTGACCGTAAGCGAGAAACAGAAGTTGGATGTGAAATTTGTTGACTTGATGACGGTTGGAGAGAACTATTCAGTCGTTGGAAGATTTGTTGCGGGCTTGTGTTCTTGAACAAGGTGGTGCTTGGGATAGTTATCTTGCGTTGGTGGAATTCATGTATAATAACAGTTTCCATTCGAGTATTGGAATGGCGCCTTTTGAAGCGTTGTATGGAAGAAGATATCGAACACCGTTGTGTTGGCACGAATCTGGTGAGAGTTCGGTGGTTGGACCGGAATTGATTCAACAGACTACAGACAAGGTGAAACTTATTCGTGAGAAAATGAAGGCTTCTCAGAGTAGGCAAAAGAGTTATCATGATCGAAGAAGGAAAGATCTTGAGTTTCAAGAGGGCGATCATGTATTTTTTAGAGTTACGCCGGTAACGAGTGTTGGTCGTGCATTGAAGTCGAAGAAACTTACTTCTCGGTTTATTGGTCCTTACCAGATATCCGCGAGAGTTAGTGCCGTGGCTTATCGGGTGGCGTTGCCGCCGAATCTGTCAAATTTGCACGATGTGTTCCATGTTTCACAGCTTCGGAAGTATGTTCCGGATCCATCGCATGTGATTCCGATGGATGAAGTTGAGGTAAGGGAGAACCTTACGGTGGAGGCATTACTAGTGAGAATTTTGGATCGCGAGTTGAAGCAGTTAAGAGGCAAGGATATTGCACTTGTGAAAGTAGCGTGGGGAGGCACTGCTGAGGGCAATTTGACTTGGGAGTTAGAGAGTCGGATGCGGGAGTCGTATCCGGAGTTGTTCGTCTCAGGTAATATTTTCGAGGACGAAAATTTCTAAGTGGGGGAGAGTTGTAACGCCCCAGTTTTTGTTATTTTTATTTAATCGAGTCGTTTTGATTATTTTATTATTATTTTATTTTATTTTTTACTTTTTGACTTTTATTTGGTAAATATGTTATTTTTCATCGTGATTATGTTTTATCGCGTTTTGGGAGCGTTTGCGAGATATTTGAGTGTAGGGGTATTTTGGTCTTTTGTTTGGGTAGATATCATATTTTTCATATAATAGAAAGAACAGAGAGAAAAATAGAAAGGAAAGCAAAAGAGAAGAAGAAAAAGAGGAAGAAAGAAAAGAAGAGAAAAAAAAGAGAGAAAAACTTGGAAAATCTAGGAATCGATCAACCGACTTTTTAAACGCGATTAAATCGGGTAAGGGTGCGAAACTCAGTTATACTATGTTTGTGTATTATTATGTAGGTGTGTATTGGAAGTTTTACTAGTTTTTCGGTTATAGGTCGAAAATGAGTAAACGAGTAGAAATCACTGTTTTCACGGTCGGAAATTGATATAAATGGCATTGTATGATCACACCATGTTTATGAACAATTGTTGATGTTTGTTTTGTTGTTGGAAATGAATTGGGTTGGAAAATGGGGATTTTGGGGTGTGGGTGTCATGTAAAAATGCAGCAGTTTTTTTCCATTTCTGGTGTAGGGCGCCGGGCGGTGCCCAGAGCGCCAGGCGACGCGGAATTGCGCCTGGCGATGCCCGAGAGGCGCATCCTAGCACGTTCCTGACTCTTTTGAGTCATGGATGGGGTTTGTCTCGCCGCTGCTTCGCCGGGCGAAGTAGAGGCGAAGGGCTAGCGCCGGGCGGTCTTTGGGTAGCGCCGGGCGGTCCTGGGGAATTTTCATATTTGTATTTTCTTTTAAATCCCATAACTTGTGATCCGTTTATCGGTTTTGAGTGTTCTTTGTGCCGATGGAAAGCTATTGAGTTGTACTTTCTTATTATAATGGTTTTGAGATTATTGACCGATTTAATTATGTTGGGAATTTGGAATAGTGTTGTTTTGTCGACTTTTGTCGATGTAGTTGTGTGTAATTGAGGTGTATCATGCAATGTGCTGTTGATATGGATATCGTATGACTTGTGTGCTGTTGTATGAAGTAAACTCATGTGATAAAATGTTGTGATGACGAATTGTGGTCTAAGGGCAAGAAAATGCATTGTGTGGTATTGGGTTATATATGCATGATTATGAATGTGTATGTGTGTGCATTTGAATGTCATGAGTCATTGTATGCCAAGCATCATGATATGCATTCTTGTGATGTCGTGTGCCCTAGTGGGTGTGAGCGACGAATTGATTCCAGAGGGAATCCGCTATAACATCGTGAGCCTTATGCAAAGAGGACTGAAAGCGATGATTATAGACGATCGTGAGCCTTATACAAAGAGGACCGAAAGCGGTCGGATCGTGAGCCTTATGCAAAGAGGACCGAAAGCGACGGGGAACATCGTTTTCCCGACGGGGAGTTACACTACGTAACAAGCGATGGTTCCAATAGTTCATGAGTGGACTAGTGTTGAGATGATGAATGGATGGTACTGCATATGCATTGCATAGAGTCGTTGTGTCGGTCTCTGTGCATTTGCATAAATCATGAATGGATTGATTTTGTGTGGAATTGATGAGTTGGGATATATATATATCTTTGTGTTGGTGATAATTGTATTGTGCATGATTGATATGCATTGTGTTGTTTTGTATTTGAATTCTGGTGGAAGTTGTGGTGAGAATATTTTACGTGAGTATTTTTGTGTTATTATATAATTGTATGCAATTATATTATGATTGTGTTTCTCACCCTTCTGCTGTTTTTAATGCTCTACGAGGCATTGCAGATTAGATGCTGGAGGTCTTTTTGTGAAGCTTAGGTCTTTATTCTTTTGTCGGTCGGCTCTGATATGTAGCACCGGGTAGTCGGGGAGATCGTTGTGATTTATGTGTATATGCATAGATATCTTTTGGATTGTATATGTATGGATCGGTGTATGACAGATAAACTCTTTATGTGATATATATATATATATATATATGAGATTCAGTTGCAGATTTTCTGCTTTTATTCTGTATCTGAATTATGGGTAGTAGGAACTAAGTTCCTCTATTAATTGCTACCTGATTGTTGCATATCTTTATGAGCAGGTGTTATTGTGTTTTGTCTCAATTGATGTGACGCCTTCGTCTATGCCATGAATATTTAATTATACTCTGATGAAATTTTTATCGCTTTTTTTAATTGGGGTTATAGATTGGGGGTGTTACACAATTGACTTCTGGAAACTTAATCAAGACTCTAAAGATCTCAATATCAAACTTATTGCAACCAGGGGGAGTTCAACCAGAAGGTTCACAAGTCAGGATATTTGATCTTCATCCAGTCTTAGATTCAGGGGGAGATTCTCATCTGAAGGATAAGTATTCCTTAGCCTTCTTACTTCGGTTACCTTTTTATGTTATGTACAAAATTGTGTCATCAAAATACATAGTTTTGTCATCATCAAAAAGAGGGAGATTGTTAGAAGAAGGTTTGGTTCTACAATAATACCTCTGAGTTTTGATGATAACAAACAAGTATGTTTGTATGAACAATTTTGGTATTCTAATGTTTGTTATTTTTGACAATTTAACAAACAGGTTATGCTTCTGATAAATAGTGTGGCTAAGTTATTAGAAGAGAATTGTCCTGCTGAACAATAGCATTTGCTTCAAAAGACTCTGAAGTTGTTGACTCTGATATGATGTCTAAAGAAAATAAGTTCTGAAGATCTGAAGACAGAGGTTCTGATGAACAAGTCCAGATGCTGAAGACTTATGCTTCTTAAGACAACGGGTTCTGAAGACCAAGTGCTAAAGACTCTGAAGATGTAGCTCTGCAGACTCTGAAGGCTTGAAGCTCTTAAGACCCAAGTTACGTTTTCCCTTCTTCTAACTCATGCTCTCAGAAGCCTCTGAAGTCAAAAAGTTGATAAGACTAAGAAACGTGGTACAACAGTACAACGGTATGATGAGGACGCTTTGCTCCACTCCAGATAAGGCGGACGCAAATGTACTATTTGTCCCCCACGTTCTTTCAAGCCGCCATAATTCTAAAATGTCAGAAATATCCTTCAACTGTCACATTATGCATGGCTATATAAAGGCTTGAAGACTTCAAGAATGAATACGCTAATTCACTGTTCATACGCTCTATTGTTAATATCATTCTTAAGTCATTTTGTTCTTAAATCTGTTTATATTTCAGCTTGTGTAGAAGCAATTTTCTGTAAACATTGTATTTTTAAACAGTTGTTTGATTACCTTAAGAGACCGGTTAGGTCAGGATTCTTGAGAAGTCTAGGACTAGTGTGTCTTAGAGATTGTTTCCTTGAGAGACCTGTTAGGTCAGAATTCTTGAGAAGACTAGTGTCGCGGCCGGCAAAAATATCGAGTTGCCATCATATTTTTTAAGGGAAATAATGATAAACCTAAAAATCCTTAATCCCAAGGGCAGAGATTCCTAAGGTTCGGGAGTCGGTTAAGTGAGGGGAAGGTGTTAGGCACCCCTCACCTCCATTGTACTCAATGGATCCTCCTTAAGTTCTAGGGTATGCTTGTTTATTTGTCTAATTTCTATTTATTTACAAAAGAATCCTAAGTTTTTTATTAATTATACTCGCTAGGGTTTACAACCCTATGCCTACGTACCTTCAATTTTGAAGGATCGGAGTAACCGTAGTTCACCTCCCCTATTCCTACCCCCTAATCCTATTCCCATTTCTAATCCTAAACCTAATCCACTATTTATACTCTTGGATAAAGAGTTCTATCCCTTAATCTATTGTTTATACTCCTAGATAAGGAGTTATATCCCTTAATCTTTTATTTACACTCCTAGATAAGGAGTTCTATCCCTTAAATCCCTTATCCCTTGTTTATACTCTCGGATGGAGAGTTCTATCCCTTATCCATTATTTATACTCTCGGATGGAGAGTTCTATCCCTTATCCATTATTTATACTCTCGGATGGAGAGTTCTATCCCTTAATCTATTATTTATACTCCTAGATAAGGAGTTATATCCCTTATCCATATTTATACTCTCGGACAGAGAGTTATATCCCTTATCCATTATTTATACTCTCAGACGGAGAGTTCTATCCCTTGTCCATTATTTATACTCTCGGATGGAGAGTTTTATCCATTGCCCATTATTTATACTCTCGGACGAAGAGTTCTATCCCTTGTCCCTTATTTATACTCTCGGACGGAGAGCTCTATCCCTTGTCCATTATTTATACTCTCGGACGGCGAGTTCTATCCCTAAATCCCTTTGGCCTATGTTTTAACTCTTGGAACCTAAGAGCTTTATCCCTTATCCATCCCTTATTTAGGCTCTCGGACCAAGAGCATTATCCCAAAAGCTTAAATCCTTAAGAACCCCTTATATCCCTTATTTAAAAACCATAGAATCCCTAAATTCCAAAGAATTTTGTAAAACCCCATTTTAAGAATAAACATCTTAAACAAAACTGATATTTGTTAAATTACACAATTAAATTCATTATTTCAAAACCCTAAATAAAAATCTAAATAATCAATTAAATTAAATTATTAATTTAATTTGATAAAACCAAAAACATAAGTTAAAAGAAAATCCACCCAATCCAACAATTAAATTAAGTTATTAATTTAATTTGATAGAAACCCTAAACTAAAAAAGAAAATTTAACCCATATAAACAATTAAATTAAGTTTATTAATTTAATTGATAAAAAACCCTAATGAAACCTAAATGAACAATTAAATTGAGTTATCAACTTAATTGATTAAATTAACCCTAAATTACCATTTATGAAAAAGACAATAATTAACCCCCAAAATATTTAAATTAACTACTGATTTAATTAAAGAGAAACCCTTAATTAAAACCCAATTATATAATTAAAATAAGTTATTATTTTAATCAAGAAAAACCTAAACCCTAACAAAAAACTTAATCAATTAATTACATTAAGTTATTAATTTAATTACATAAACAAAATTAAACTCCTAATTAAATAATTAAATCAAGTCATTAATTTAATTATCTAAAAAAAACTAATACCCTAATTAACATTTAAAACCCAATTATTTAACTAAATTAAAATAAAAAGTTTAATAAAAAAAATCGGGGGGTGTAATTTCTTTCTGAACAAGCAAATGGCCCGGAATGGAGAGTGTCATTAGTAATCTGGGCGCAAGGCCCAATTACTAAAACCCAGGTCTGAAGAAAAAGTCCATGGTGGAGAGAGTCTGACTTTGACTCTCTCCCGGACGTTGGATGCAGATCGGAGGGATCTTCTTGCAGCTATCGTCGTCCGTTGATCATACAGTAAGCCAAAGGGACGACTCTGATTGAAAGTCCACGCAGGTTCATGGTAAGGATAACACACTGGACCTCATGGTTGACTGGAAAGTCAGCCATCCGTTGGATCCCAAAATGCCACTTGGCGAGGATCGAAAGGCATACGGAGGAGGGTATATATCACTGGCTTCTCTCAAAGCCCTCTCATTTCTCCCATCTCTTTCTCTCTCTTCGCTTCTCCTTCTCTCTCTATCTCCAAACTTCTCTAACTTCTCTCTAAAATTTCATTGCCGGTGAGCCGTCCGACCACCGTGCAACGCTCCACCAAACACCGCAAAACCCATAATTCCGGTTGACAATCAACCGAAAACTTCATCCACTAAGAACCCTAAACCTAAACCTACCCAGAAATCCCCATATTCTTCAGGGTTCCCTAAGAACCCTACGCGAATAAACCCTAATTCCCCATGAACCCTAACCTAAACCTAAGAACCCTAACTGGGTTCTACGAACCCTAACCCTGACAAAACCCAGAAACCCAATAATCCACACCAAATCGTAACCAAAACGCACGAGACAACGAAACGAGAGCTAAGTGTTTAGATTTTACCTTCCGTGCAGTGATTCTCATTGTATTATCCTACTATCTCCGTTTCCTTTTCTAATCTCCCTCTCTGATTTTCGCAGGTGCAAAAGATTTGGAGGTTCGCAACCGTCTCTCTCTCTCGGAATCCAAAACCCCCTTCCTCTATTTACCTTTTTTCTTTTATAGACTTAAGATTTAGGGTTAGGATTTATTACATTAAGTTTATTTTTAGGATGTTTTGATGTATTGTTTAAGTGATTTAATCCGATTTGCCTCTTTCTGATTTTGTTGTAACTTTTAGGATTAGGGTTTCTATTTGTAATCCTTGATCTGATTGTAAATTAAAACAATTTGATTTGGAAAATTAATGAAGATGATTTGTTTCTGCTTTGATCTGATACGATCCCAATTCCACGCACAATTAGGGTTAGAACTTGAGGAAGGAGAAAGCCTAATTGGGTCAACCCATTTGACCGAGAAATAAAAAGAATAATAAATAAATAAATAAATAATAAGTGACCCCTAAATAATATCCAAAACAAAAATCACAAAAAGAACTTAGTAGAAACTAAAGACCACAATAGGTCAGTTCATCTCTTAATTAACAATTAAATATCCCTAACCACATTAATTAATAAAAACCTTTAATAAAATAAAAGACGATAATAAAATAAATAAAAATTATGAAAAAGAAAAAAATGAATGAAATATAAAATCAGTTTTAGTGGATCCTAATAACAATTTATCCCTACTAATACATACTTAAATTCTAAAATACAATAAAAAAACTTCTAAAAAAGGTTAATCCTAATATGCTTGAACTTAAACCCAATTAAGTAATTCTAATAATCCTAAAAATAAACCTCCAAAAATAAATCAAAACAAATTCCCCAAAATAATTTAAAACTACTAATTCTAAAATAAAATCCTAATTTTTAAATAATTAATTAAACTAAAACTTTTATTTCTAAAAAAAAGTGGGCCTAAAGAAGACAATCGCAGAAGCCCAATGCCACCTAAATGACACCCTCTGGTAGCACAAGAATCCAAAGATAGTAACAACTCCCTAGTCAAAATTTAGGGTGCTACAGCTACCCCTATTTAATCGTCTTCGATCCAGAAGGATGATGTCGACGAGCCTTCCTCCTTCTGAGGAGGAGACGATTAAATACGAAAAGGACCCTAATTTTGACCGCATGGTCAGATAGATACTACGCCAATTATCCTAAGGTCCTTAGCAATAATCCGGTAGTGAAATATTCGATTGAACCCCTTGAATAAGAGTCCCTTGGTAAAATTCCTCTAATAAAAATCTAATGAAAACCCTAATGAAGCCCTTGAAAAAAACCCTTAATGGAACCCTAGATAAACCTTAATAGAACCTTAGATGACCCTTAGATATTTGATGAAACTTATCCCTTAGGAAGGCTATGGTGCCAAGTTGGGGATGCGAGAGATGAAGACTTACTCACTGCTGGATGATAATCCTATAAAAACCTCTATCAAAGCAAAGCTTCAATGACATGGTTGAAGATTAAATCCCTAAGGGTAATTATGAACCCTATGCATGTATGCATGTTTGCGTATACGAGTGCATGTTAGATGCTAAAGCGTACCGATATGATTGATGCATGACTTGGGCTAATGCCTCTTTTATGGTATGCAATGCATGCGTTTGTCTGAAATTATACTTTTCATAATGTCTTGACTCCCTGACCCTTGACACCTTTGATGATTTGTAGTAAGCCATGATACCCTTGATTCCTATGTAACATGCCATTAAAGAATCTCCCATGTTGGTATATTCCTGTCAGTGTATAGACCCTATATCCTGCTTTGGAAGAAGATGATCCCTTTGATGATTCCAAAAACCGAAGTAAAATCCATTTTTCCTTTTTAAAGCTTTTATTTGTACCCGGTATTTCAATGCATTATTTCACAATTAATCGACACCTTGTAATCAAGCGGAATAATTTAGGAGGCAAAGAAATGTATTTGGAAAGCAAATTTATTGAGAATTGACCCGAAAATGGGCCATGATAAGTAAGGAGGGTAATTCTCATAAGGAGATATTACCGTAAATCAAGAAAAATTTAAAATGGCAATAAGAAAACAAATTTATTTATGTTCCTATTAAATTCAACACCAGCTAATATCCCTAAGACTCCCCGATCACGACACTTCGCTTCTGAAGATGACGGCTGGAATGATCGTTCCCTTCTGAATTCCTGTTACGGGGTGACTTGAGTGTTTTCAGTCATATGCCTTTTGGATATCCCTAACTTTTGCCTGAACCGCTCTTTCTAGAGTCTTAGTCCACCGGGATGATATACCATTTTTTCGACTAAGCCGCCCTTTAGGGTTTTCGACTTGTCGGGTATCATTTTTATCCAAGTCCCTAATTTTTGCCTGGATTGCTCTTTCGAGTTTTCAATCCACCGGGATGCCCTAATTTTTGCCTAAGTCTCCCTTTAGGGTTTTCAACTTAGCGGGCTTTTATCCTCTTTTTCTAGGCATAGTATTTTTGAGTGAATCGGAGTTCACCGGTCGCGGTAAATCTGCTCCATCCACGGTTGTTAACATTAGTGCTCCGCTAGAGGAGGCACTCTTCACGACATATGGCCCTTCATAGGGTGGGGTCCATTTGACGTAGTGGTCTTTATGGATGGGTAATATTTTCCTTAACCCCAAGTCTCCCCCTTCGCGTAGGCGAGGAAAAATTTCCTTGTCAAACGCTCTCTTAATTCCCTGTGGGTATAACTGCCTATAGCCACACGTTTCCCTTATACGAGGTTTAGCTGATCGAGCCTAGTTTGCACCCATTTTTCCTTATCCAGTTTAGCTTCCTTTAAGATCCTAGACGATGAACTTTCGCCCCAATTGATAGCCCCTCTTTGAAGCCCATATCCTTATGCAAATAGAAGTTTCCATCGAGCTCCAGGTCCAGGTCCTTCATAGGAGTCCGAAGTTTCACAATCCATTGGATTCTCAAGTATTATTAAGTACATTATGAGTGGTCTCCTTTGGACTGGTAGCACCAATATAGGTGGCTTTCATTTTGTCCTTTATTCCCTTTTGGCTGACCATGGACCCTGATACTTTCCAGATCTGCTTCCATAGGTACACCTTGTGGGCCTTAGTCGTAACTTGAATTTCCTTAACTGATCCAATAACTTTTGCAAGTTAGTTATGTGATCTTCTTCCTTTTGCGACTTGGTAATCGTATCATCCATATGAACCTCTATCTCCTTATGCCCCATATTACCATAGTCCTTTGATAAGTTACTCCTACGTTCTTTAGCCCAACAGGTGTTACCTTGTGACAAAAAATCGAATTGCTTCTTGACTTCTTCCCTGGTCTGGAGGATCATATCTGATCTAGTCTTCCTCAACTTTTGCTTGATTGGCTTGCATTCTAGTTTGAGCAGTGGTTTGTGCTCGAAGATGCTTGCATCAAGTCCTTGCGTATCTTGGTATGACCATGCAAACACGTCAGAGTATCCTTGCAATAGCTCGATCAGTCTTTTCTTTATATCCTTATTCGGAGAAGCATGACTTTTACCTCTTTCCTATCTTCCTCAGTTCCCAGATTGATCACATCCACTGGTTCCTGATGAGGTCGTATTTCCTTGTCCTCTTGCCTCAACAGTCTGGCTAACTCTTCAGGAAGCTCACACTCGTCCTCATCACCCTCTTCCGCTTGGTTTATCGGTAATCCGAAGTCATTCGAGATTATAGCGGTGTCATTTTTAATAGGTTCATTTTTAAATTTGCACGAGGAAGATTTTTTATTATCTCTTTTGGAAAGAAGTGCTAGAAATGAAAATATTGAAAGAAGGTATATTGCCATTTTGAACAAACAGAAAATGAAAGAAAAAGATCTTGATTGAAAACAAAATGCAATTTTATTGATAGAAATAATCCCATGAAATAAAAGGTGGCCCTACAAAGCTTTGTCCACTTGCCTTGTGCATAGCAAGGGATTTATTATTATTTTAAGGAAAAAGTAAATTACTCCGAAACAAAAATCATCTCAGAAATCCCGATGGTTCTCCAATTATCAAAATTAGGCATACTTTCCTTCCTCTTCCACTAAGGATCTTCAGGGTCTATAACACTGACATCATTTTCCTTTGAGTTGTTTTTGGGGTACCCCTTATTGTTATGTTGGTCGGAGGATGACTGCCCAATCTTTCCTGTCTTTAAATCATTCTCAATCCTCTCTCCAATGATAACCAAGTCAGTGAATCCCGTTGAGACTGCCCCAATCATCCTTTCATAGTATAGTCCTTGCAGAGTTCCCATGAATGTATCTACTAGCTCGCTTTCCCGCAATGGAGGTTGAACACGAGAGGCTAGCTCCCTCCATCTCTGGGCATACTCCTTAAAAGATTTGTTCCCTTTTTGAGACATGTTTTGTAATTGTATGCGATCAGGGGCCATGTTTACATTATATTGGTATTGCCTTATAAAGGCACTTGCCAGATCCTCCCAGTTCTTGATGTGAGTCCTCTCCAGTTGTACGTACCAATCCAAGGATGCCCCACTAAGGCTGTCTTGGAAAACATGCATCATCAGCTTTTCATTTTTAGCATGAGCTCCCATCTTTCGGGAAAACATCCGGATGTTATTTTTGGGACAACTAACTCCTTTATACATCTCGAAGTTAGGTGCCTTAAACTTAGGAGGTATGACCACATCGGGCACCAAACACATTTCCAAGGCATCCACTCCAAGAACATTGAGTCCCTCCACGACCTTTAGCCTTTCCTCAAGTGCTTTGTACTTATCATCAATCCTTCTCCTTTCCCTAACAGTGGTTCCTTTATTTTCGAGGGCCACTTGTCTCGGATTTTCACCCTCGTATGCGTAGTTCTCACGCGGGGTAGGTCTGTAAATAGTACGAGGTGCCCCATTAGAAATAGGTGGAGAGACGGTTCCCTCGAGAGGTTGGTCAACAGTTTTGTGCTTAGCAGTTTCAGTCTCCTCACGTTCCAGATCATGGACAAACCCTAGTAGGGGGTTATTGTCTTCAACATGGGAGGTAGGAGTAGGAACCTTCCTTTGATGGCTTGACTTGGTTCTTCTGGCTATCAAACTCTGGACGGCAAGTGTCAGTTGATCAATCTGGCTTTTCATTTCTTCGACGTTCTCCTTGACGGTATCCATTTCTCCTCTTAGAGTGACCAGATCCTTCTCCATCTGATCCATAGCTTTCCTTTGGTACGCTCGAGTGCGAGGTCGGGAAGTCAGGTTGTTATGCTCAACGACTCTGAGACGAAGTTTGTAAAAGAAAATGATTTTTTTTATTCCCTTTTTCCTTATTTTGAATGCATGTTGATGATGAATGTATGAATATGCATGATGTATGCTAAATAATTTTAAAAATTTATTTGGGTGGAATTCCAAAATCCACTGTAGTTAGAGATGAATATACCCAAAGGATGAAACCCATACCCATAGAATGTAAAATCCAAGTCCATTAGCCAATCCCAAATCCAAAATGACTTCCAAACTTATAACAATAGTTCCTCTAGAATAACCCATAACGATCCCAAAAATGGAAAATCCTGAATTTAAGAAGGCGTAAACTACATAGATGCCCCCAATGCCTTCTTCAAATGCTTTACACTCCTCCAAGTACCCTTGCATTTCCCTATCCTCCTTATGGTGAGATAATAGGTCCTGAACCGGTACAGCTAAGTCCTTAGGCTTGACCCCTCTTTTTTCCTTTTTATTATTTTTTTTTGCCCCCATGCCACTTGTAAGTTTTTTCTCTCCTTGTAAATCCAAGTATAGCGTAAGAGCTAGTTGAAAATCCTTGAAGGGGAAGTCACATAAAGGAGGATTGTGCAAGAGTAGTTATGGCCTCTACCTTTCTAGGAGTCCCTAAGAGATCGAGGATCCTTCCATGCTTGTGTATAACCATCCCTTGAGCATATTTGGCATTAAGTCTTAAAGGCCTTTGAGACTTTGTAAATCAACACATAGCATTCTGATGCGTAGGGTAGCCATTTTATTTGAATCAATCTTTCCCATATTCCTACAACGCATCTTGAAATTCCCCACAAAAATGCATATATGCAAAAAAAGTTTTTAAATGCATGATGACATGGACATTTTGTTCTTTGGTTAAATGTTTTTTGGGTTAGGGTAAGGTGAAAATGTAAGCATGACCCTAACTAGGTAGGCTCCCTATAATAGGTTTAGATCTAAAGCTTGTCTACCCAATCCCCTCACATGTAGGACATAAAAGTTTGGACAACATAACGATCCTATAATGTACAGACTATACCCTTGTTTTACCATGAGAAGGAGCAAGCCTTCCTATGGTAATCCTTCGGGATAAGTCTCATCTGGGTAGGACCCTAGTAACAGCCCTTGAGGGTTGAATACATAGGGTCTCCATGAGTTGGTAAGGGGTGTCGCGGTGAAAATTAGATACCATAGTTATTTGTTAACTAGGATCGCATTTTTAATGTCACCACCGGTCTTTGATTTTATCCAAGGGAAGGGAGAAAAACCGAATTCCCACTATGCAATGCAAATGCACTTAAGATTCTAAGTTCAGGGGTTGGTTATACCTAGGGAAGGTGTTAGCATCCTAGATATCTGTAGTACTCTACAGGAACCTCTTGATTCATTTTATATTATCTGTTATTTGTTTTGCTAAGGGTTTAAGGGTAGGTGATTTATTATTTTATTCCTAGGTGTGATCGACAAGATATCGCATCTTGTGCCTACATATCCTGTCAGGAGGGAATCAGAGCACTTGTAGTTCCTTATTATTAAAGGTACTAAATGTTTAAAGGTTTAGGAGAGGAAGATGAGTCATCATCTTAAGAAAACCACCACAGTTCTTTGAAAATGTTTGTATTTGTGGGGTATGGGATTGTATGTCCCTTCTTTAAGATGATTAACATCTAATTCTCTTGTGTGGAGAATTAGGTGGGCTAAAGTTTGATTTGAAAAATCAAAATTGTAGGGGGGACTAACCTAGGAAGTCTATCCTAAGTTGTCTAATTGTCTTATCTTAAGTTTGTCGATTATGAGATGCTAATGATATGCACCATGCACAATAACATGGTTATCATGCATGGGATTTTCCCTTGGATATTTTATGCGATTAATTAACGTTATTTAGGCGAAGGTGCTAGCAAAGTGATGCTAGACTTGTGTCCAGTGATCAATAGAGTAGAAAATTGGCTCGACGTTGGATCGAGGATTTTTAACATTTTGAAAAGGTTTGAAGCACATAAGCATAATTCAAGCAAGACATACAAGCAAGCAAGACATGACATCAACTAAGGCTAAACTCGTTCTCACACAGGCGTACGATTTAGCGTGCGGGATTCTGATAGGGAGTTTTATCGAGAAGAACGTTTTTTATAAAAGATTTTATTTTATTTAGGAATTAAGTTAGAGACTATTTTAAATTTGAGAAAGTTAAAGATTTCTTACAAAAGGTTTTAATCCTAAAAGGATTCTTAGTTTTAGAGTTTTTTTTTTTTTAGAAAGTTATTAAAAGAGTTTTAATCAATTTAGAAAAGGGTCTTAAAAAAAGTTTTTATTATAAGAAGTTTCACTAAAAGGATTTTAACAATAAATCTTTAATATAAAAAAAATTCTTACTGACTAGAAAAGATTTTAATCTTGATATTTTTAAAAGTTTTTATTTTTTTTGAATTAATTTTTTTAAGTTATATTAAAAGGGTAGTGAAGTTTTCTCTTATATAAAAAGATCTCTTTTTAGTATATAAAAAAAAATTAAAGATTTTTATTTTAAAAAACATTTTCAAATTAGAAGAAAAAGGATGTACTTATATTATAAAATGTTTTAATTTAATCTTAAAAAACGGCAGTTTTAATATTATAAAGGTTTTCTATTTTTTAATAATAAAGGAAAAAAAACAAAAAAAAACCGGAGGGTTCAGGTGGTGGTGTGGTGTGTGCGATTAGATTTTGAATTGACTGAAAACAGAAAAAAAAAACAAAGCATCACTCTCCCTCTCTCGTTCTCCTTGCTCGTCTCTTGCAAGAACAAAACCTAAACGAAAAAAAAAACGACACCCTCTCAAATCTCTCTCGATCGCTCATCTCTCCGGCGATCTCCTCTCGTATCCTCTCCGTCCTGCAAAAAAAAACAAATCAAACAACCGAATAACCCCACCCCGCACAACCCTAAAACCCCATTTCACTATATTTTGGAGATTACAAATTACAATGGAAGAAATGCGATAAAATAAAAGGCGAGGGGGTGGCGGATGATGGCGGCTCCGATCAGGGAAGTTCTCTCTCTTTACCTCTGTGTGATTTTGCGTTGTGGCTTCCTCCTTCTTTGCTTTCTGGTTGTTTGATTGGGAACTCGCGTGATGTTTTCTGACGGGTTTCTCTTGGTTCGATGTGTGCTGGCTTTGATTTCTTGGTGCGAGATCGTGAACGGTTTTTTTTGGACGATTTGTTTTGTGTATATCTGTTAGGTTTTTTTCGTTGTCCTATCTCATGCCTATGGGCTGGGTATTTATAAGGCCGATGATGATATTTGGGAGGTTTTAATGTGTGTTTATGATTTCTCTTGCTGATTTATTTGTATGATTTGATTTGGTTGCTGATTTGGAAATCTTTTGAAATGCTTGAACGGTTTGATACGATAGGATTTGGTGTGATTTTCAGTCATTGATGACTTTAATTCCCTGATTTGTTTTCTATTTGGAAAGTTTTGCTGCTTCTTTGAAACCGTGATTTCAGATTGATAATCGAATCTTGTCCAAATTCGTTTTTTGGGAAATTTTGCCGGTAGCGTCTATTTACGGTGTTGCCCATAGTTTCCTTTGGAAAATGATGAATCCTTTTTCTGATTCACAAAACCAAACTCTGAGGTCAAAATAGGAATTTGATTGCGGTTAATTGGAATGACTTGATTGTGTTTGGCTAGTGTCAAAGTTCGTTTTAGGAGACAATTTGAATTTACGATTTGCGTTTATTGAGGGTCCTGACATTGAAACTTCTAATTTTAAACGGCTTTACTTTCAGGTGTGGCCACGATTTCTCAATGTTTATCCACCCAGAAAAAAACACTATAGAGTAAGAAAGAGGACGTTTCAAAGTTACAAACGAGGAAAAGTTGTAAATGTCTCAAATCCTTGAACCCGTGCTGTAGCAGTTGGAGGTCTCACCCTCGGCGGAATTCCCTCTCTTTCATATGGTAAGTTTGATCGTGTACATCTCCCTCAATGTGTACCTGTTCTTCTTCCATTGTTTTGGTTTTAACTGTGACAGACCTTTGATTTGAATGGTGATGATTTGGCCCTGTAGGGAATATGATCCAACCTATTAACTGCGACCATCGATGGCCAATGTTTACGGTTAGCTTGTGATGGCGACAGTTTCGAGCAGCCACAGATTGATGGTTGTCTCATTTGGCTCAAACATGTTCTTTTGACAAGCTTCATCAAACATATACAAATGCGAGGTTTTAACTTCCAATGCTTCAATGGTTACATTGACCTTCAGGTACTAATCATAACCATGAGTCCCTTTTTCCAAATGATGCGTTGTTATTAGTGAAATACAACAAGATTGGTCACTGGCATCGTTGCTTTGTGCAGGTATCCTACAATTCAACAACGGTTCTTGTCTCTCATTGTGGCTTCAGTTATCGGTATTGACGCTAGGAGTACCTCAAGGAATCTCCAAAGATATACTAACAGGTATGCTTTCTCCTTTTCTCAACAATAGATGCGATTTCTTTGGTTGTGCAAAGGGTTTTTGTTGAACTCTGTAATATGGACAGGTTTGGTAATGGCGCACAACCTCGGTACTTGAGGGTGTTTGGCTTGGCGTTTCGAATTTTGATCTTCTAGGCATTGTAAAAATTAGGCTCGTGAGTTTGTAGTTTTAAGACTTGTGATCATAATTTGGAAAATCCTTTTTACTTGTATGCATGAACTCAACTTTGAATGAGGTTTGTGAACTTGGTTAATGATTTGTATGCCCTGCATTTCTTGTTCCGAAAATGCTGATTGTCCTGTTGTTCAATGACATAACAGGGGTTTGCGGAGCTTTATGCGAACGGGGAGATTATGCGACGTCTTAGTGTATCAAGGCACATTCCTAGCTGATGAACGTGAGGCAGATTTTCAACTTGCAAACTGGTCTCTAATGGGAATCAATGGGTAAGCTCGTTAGGGATGCGCTTCGCCGTGTTGGCCTCTTTGAAAGATTATTCTCCAGCTCAGCAGTCTTTATGTCCTTATGGGGAAAAATCCAGTTCTAGACCTTGTCTATATCACTGTCATTGTAGATGGTTCATTGAATTTGTGTGAAGCTTAGCCTTCTTTTCCTTGCCTAGTGTAGCATAGTTGTTTCTTGCGCTTGGTGTATACTCCTTTTTGGGTTTTGACAGCCTCTGCAAGAAGTGTTTTGAGATATAGATATAATTCATGTAGGCAATAGCAAAACCAAAGATCTCAATTCTTAGATGAGTTGTCTTTGTATGTTGAACAGTGGATGTAAATTTCCTACACTGCAAAGTCTTATTTTGGTATATTGTACGTGTTGGGGCGGTCCTGGATTTTATCACATATTATTACAAATCCCATGAAGTATTGGTTCAAACACCACCACATTCTTAAATGGAATTTTGCTGCTTATTACCAGCACAATAATGTTAATATCTTCGGATAGGACGGTGTTTGAGAATGATGTTTTCATGATCGTAAACCCTTTGGCACTAACAAGCGAGGTCGAAATTGTTTACTAGCAAAATGAGTCTTTTCGATTTCAGAGATTTCAAGATAGTACTGATGAGAACACCCAGTTATTGGATAGACACCTCCACTTGCCCTCTAATGCCTGGAGTAAACAAACGTCTCTCTTCATTTAACAATACTCCATTAGGTTCAGATTAGGAAGGTAGCTATACGGAAGCAAACTTTAAAGTGAACACTTAGAAAACTTTAGACGATATGTTTCAAATGATTCATTTGAAAGATCTTAAATTAATCCCTCATAGCTTGTATTCTTCAAGAACTTGGAATGGATGGCCTGATGACTTGAAATATTAATTTGAGCTCCTTATGTTTTGAAATCTTGAACTTTGGCATACATATGAACTTTAATTTTGGCAGCCTCTTGCATTGTAAAATCTCAAAATTTGAATCTCAATTTTCTTTAAAACATGAGCGATGAATTTGAACTTCAAATCAAACGAAACTTCTTAAAAAGAGTCTTGAGGGAATGTGAAATCTCAGTCAAATGATCTCTTAACCCTAATCCACTTGATCATGATAATCTCCATGACCTTTGGATCTTCTGTATCAGCACCTGTGTTCACAAATGAAACGAACAAGCGAAAACTAGAAAAAAGGTTAGCCATGCACGAATGATGGACCTAAAATGGTATGCGAAGAACAAGGAGGGGATTTTAGGGTAAAAAATTAGGGTGCGACAGATGCCCCTATTTAAGTTTCTCCTATTCGGAGATATGGAGATTGAAAATCTTCGTCTCGACGAGATAGGAGAGACTTAAATACAAACATGCACAAAATGTTTGGCCCTAAGATGCTGCCAAATGCACATGATATGATATGCTATGCAAGACAAGGAATCTGTGAGGGATAACGTCACAGGGGATAACCGATGTTAAAACATAAAGAAAAACAGACCCGACGAGGACTACTCAACAAGACGAGACGCCACGGGGAAAGATCTAACTCCACTGGGGAAGAAGAGACTACCAACTAACAATCACAAGGCAGCTTAAGCACACGGCAAGAAACTTGAGAGGAACAGGATACCTTACTACCAATAGCTGGTAGCCTAAGCCAAGGTATCCAGTTGCAATAAAAGGATGTATATTACCTACTATCACACACGATAGCCTAAGAAGAGGTAATAAACTAGGGAGGAAAGATCACCTACTACCAAATACGGTAACCTAAGCAAAGGCGTCCGACCAAAAGGTGTGTTACCTACTATCAAGCATGTGATAGCCTAAGCCAGGTAAACACAAGAAGGAAAGATGACCTACTACCACCACGGTAGCCTAAGCGAGGCATTTGACCAAAATACGGACCTATTACCTATTATCCCACGATAGCCTAAGTAGAGGTAATAGACTAAAGAAGAAGGATCACCTACTGTCAACTTGTGGCAGCCTGAGCAAAGGCGTCCGACCAAAAGGCGTGTTACCTACTATCAAGCATATGATAGCCTAAGCCAGGTAAACACAAGAAGGAAAGATGACCTACTACCACCACGGTAGCCTAAGCGAGGTATCTGACCAAAATACAGACCTATTACCTACTATTCCACGATAGCCTAAGCAAAGGTAATAGACTGGAGAAGAAGATCACCTACTACCAACTTGTGGCAGCCTGAGCAAAGGCGTCCGACCAAAAGGTGTGTTACCTACTATCAAGCATATGATAGCCTAAGCCAGGTAAACACAAGAAGGAAAGATGACCTACTACCACCACGGTAGCCTAAGCGAGATATCTGACCAAAATACAGACCTATTACCTACTATCCCACGATAGCCTAAGCAGAGGTAATAGACTGGAGTAAGCTTCGACAATCAAGGTGATGATTCAGCTTCCTTAAATGTTCCGCTCAGGAAGAGTAAATACTTTCCCATGCCCTAAGGTTGCATGCCGCGAACAAAGTCTTGAAAATAAGTGTTGTGAGGTTATCTGCCTCGAACAAAGTCTTGAATTTCCCACCCTCTTCAAAGAGATATCATCTGGCGGGAATAACTTGAATAGTGGATTAACTGGAGATAGCCATTGTAGGGCGATACTGTTGTAGTTGAAACTTCAGTGAAGTAAATAAAATTCTTGCAACGGGAGTTCTCAAATAAAGAGAATGCCTGTAAAGTCTTTAATAAGTTTCCCGGACGGATTTCCGAGGAGATAACATTTGACAGAAAATGAATTGATAACCTTGATAACTTTGCTGGGGATAGATAAACTGTCCTGAGGAGACTGCCATTTGTCGTAGAAATCTTTGATAGCCGAACTGCTCAAATAAAGAGCAGCTACTTGTCGTCTGGGTGTAAATCCCTTGAAAATGTAGTAATCATTGTTGGAGAAATAAATTTATGTCCTTCATAGAGATCTTCAAGTAAACTCTTCTTGGAGAGACAAGGTGCAAAATAAATGCATGCTTAGTCCAGGCTTAATATCTCAGAAATATCCAAAATTGTGATTGTCAGGGACCAAAGTTCAATCCAGGAAATAGCTGGAGAGAAACGGTCAAACAAGGACTCCATCCATTGAGGATTGAGCTCAACGGGTTTATCTTTATCCGAAAATGGAAAAGAAAACTAAAGCAGCCATCTTCCACGAGAATCGAGCTCGGTGGGCAATTAGAAAATATGTGCTTTTTCTGCCTAGGGCTGACAACTATACTTGGAGGGAGCAGACAAACTCAGTCACTTGGGGATAACCACGACCAAAGTGACAGAACAAACAAACCAAAAGATGCAAGATGCGAAAGTGCGCAAATGCCATGAATCTATATGAAAGAATGTCATGCTATGCTTATGATTATGCTGACGAAACAATAATAAGAAGCAAACGGGAGACGAAGACAGGCATCTCGATACGGATACTCGGCCAATCTTTGCAATGCGAAAAGCATCACTGGGGATGAATGGAAAGCCACATATGGAACCACGTCTTGCTTCAAAGCTGTAAACTTCTCTGAGGAAAAGAGAGCACTCCACTTGGGGAAATGTCAAAATGGATCTGGCCACTCTGTTGAGAGATGAGGAAGATTCACTGGGAACGAATCAAACTCATGATCGACAAGACTTTATGGGGATAAAATAAATATCCGCTGTGGACTGAAATAGTCTTGAACAAAAGTTGTAGTTGGATAAAATAAATATCCGCTTCGTCTGGGAAACTTGGATCAATAGTAGTTGAGAATATCGGAGATAAAACTTCGAAAGGATGAAATAAACATCCGCCTTCACTAGAGAAGATTGATAGTGAGGAGCGAAATAAACGCTCACTTCGCTAGGGAGAGTCGAAACCGAAGAAGTTCACCGAGGAACAGTCGCGACTACCTGAAATAGAACTTACTGGGGAGCTGCCATCTTACCTGGGATAGAAACTCTTTGAGCCATGGCTTATGGAGGCTGTCAACATCCCTTTTAGTGTTCGTAAATCAAAGTAATCCGCACACAAGACAGTTTGAAATTTATTATTAAAAGATGCAAAAAATAATTTTGCAAGATAAAACAATTTGCCGATAAATGACAATTGCAACCTTATTTCATAAAATGGTGATCAGCAAATTGCGTGATTCCATATGTTATTACAATGTCGGAAAATGGAAATAAAAGAAATTACATCAAAAACAAAACAATGTTATTTCTTAAATGAACTAGAGTTTCCCATGTTCTAGGCCTCTTGAAGGCCATGTCTTCAACTATTGCAATAAGCTTCGGCGAACCAAACTGAGGCAACTTCTCTAGGTATAGTACTTTTTGATTGCATCCATATTCACGGGACGGGTGATCTCCTCTCCATCCATAGTTGTTAACATCACGGAACCCCCTGAAAAGACCTTCTTGATTACGTAAGGACCGTCGTAGTTTGGAGCCCATTTCCCCCTGGAATCGGTAAGGAAAGACTGGATCTTTTTAAGAACAAGGTCTCCTTCTTTGATCTCGCGAGGTCGAACCTTCTTATCAAAAGCCTTCTTCATCTTCTGCTGGTAAAGTTGTCCGCGACATAGAGCTGTCAATCTCTTTTCCTCAATCAAATTCAATTGGTCATATCTGCTTTGACACCATTCAGCCTCTGAGAGCTTTGCTTCCATCAGAACTCTCATAGAAGGGATCTCGACTTCTACCGGGAGCACAGCTTCCATACCATAAACAAGGGAAAAGGGGGTTGCCCCTGTTGATGTGCGTACCGAAGTACGATATCCGTGTAGAGCGAACGGGAGCATCTCATGCCAGTCCCTATAAGTGACCACCATTTTCTGAATAATCTTCTTTATATTCTTGTTTGCTGCTTCGACCGCTCCATTCATCTTTGGCCGATACGGGGAAGAGTTGTGATGCTCAATTTTGAATTCCTCACACAATTCCTTCATCATCTTGTTATTTAAATTTGAACCATTATCAGTGATGATTTTACTCGGCACACCATATCTGCAAATAAGCTGGTTCTTGATGAATCTGACGACCACTTGTCTAGTAACATTCGCATATGAAGCGGCTTTAACCCATTTGGTGAAGTAATCAATCGCCACTAGGATAAAGCGATGTCTATTAGATGCTTTCGGTTCTATCATACCAATCATATCGATGCCCCACATGGAGAAGGGCCACGGAGACGATATAACATTCAGGAGAGTCAGTGGTACATGGATTTTGTCCGCATAGATCTGACACTTATGGCACTTCTTCGCGAACTTGTAACAATATGATTCCATCGTTATCCAATAATATCCTGCTCTCAAGAGTTTCTTTGCCATAGCATGACCGTTGGCATGGGTACCAAAAGATCCTTCATGAATTTCGGTCATTAACATGTTCGATTCTCGCTTGTCAACACATCTCAGCAAGACCATGTCGAAATTCCTCTTGTAAAGTACATCATTATTCAGGAAAAAGTTACCAGCTAGTCTTCTCAAAGTCTTCTTGTCCTTGTTAGATGCCCCAGGTGGGTATTCTTGCTTTCGAAGAAACAATTCAATATCATAGTACCAGGGTTTCTCATCAATAACTTCTTCTACAGAGAACACATAAGTAGGCCTATCAAGGCGCATGACATTAATCTTGGGACAGTCATTCCAGCGGTTCACCACAATCATAGAAGCCAGAGTCGCCAAAGCATCTGCCATCCTGTTCTCGGTACGGGGAATGTGATGGAACTCGACTCTGTTGAAGAAAGGAAGTAGTCTTCTTGCATAATCTCTGTACGAAATCAAATTGTCTTGTTGGGTCATCCATTCTCCTGTAATTTGGTATATCACTATAGCAGAATCACCATACACGTCCAAATTCTTGATTCTTAAATCCATTACTTCTTCAAGGCCCATGATACATGCTTCATACTCGGCCTCATTATTCGTACATGGAAAAGCCAATCTTGAAGTGAAAGGGATATGAGATCCACGAGGAGTCATAATAATTGCCCCAATCCCTTTACCGTAGCTGTTGACAGCACCGTCAAAATCAAACCCCACTGAGAATCTGGTTCAGGCCCTTCATCTGGTAATGGTTCCTCACAATCCTTCATTTTCAAATACATCACGTTCTCATCGGGGAAATCATCCTCCACAGACTGATGGTCTTCAATGGGTTGATGAGCTAGGTGATCCGCTAAAACACTTCCTTTAATTGCCTTCTGAGTGTGGTATTCGATATCATATTCAGATAACAGCATCTGCCATCTGGCAATCCTTCCCGTCAGGGCTGGTTTCTCAAAAATGTACTTAATGGGATCCATCTTAGAGATCAGCCAGGTGGTATGATTTAGCATGTACTGGCGCAAACGTCGAGCTGCCCATGCTAAGGCGCAACAAGTTTTCTCTAGCATTGAATATCTGGACTCACAGTCGGTGAACTTCTTACTGAGGTAATAAATGGCATGTTCCTGCTTCCCGAATTCGTCTTGTTGACCGAGTACACACCCCATGGAATCTTCTAAAACCGTCAGATACATGATCAAAGGTCTACCCCTAACCAGAGGAATCAAAATAGGAGGCTCCAAGAGATACTCTTTAATACTATCAAATGCCTTCTGGCATTGTTCAGTCCAAACATAACCTTGTTCTTTTCTGAGAAGCTTGAAAATGGGTCCACAAGTAGCAGTCATATTAGAGATAAACCGAGAGATGTAGTTCAAACGACCCAAGAACCCTCTGACCTGTTTTTCCGTAGTCGGAGCTGGCATTTCCCGTATGGCTTTAACTTTATCTGGATCCACTTCGATTCCCTTTTGGCTAACAATGAAACCTAGCAGTTTTCCTGAGCGGGCACCAAATGTGCACTTGTTAGGATTCAAACGTAGCTGATACTTTCTCAAACGCTGAAACAACTTCAACAGATGTTCGACATGGTCTTCTTCAGTCTTGGACTTGGCTATCATGTCATCTACGTAAACTTCAATCTCTTTGTGCATCATATCATGGAAAAGAGTAGTCATAGCCCTTTGATATGTTGCACTGGCATTCTTTAGGCCGAACGGCATAACTCTGTAACAAAACGTGCCCCAGGGTGTGATGAATGATGTCTTCTCCATGTCTTCGGGAGCCATCCTGATTTGATTGTAACCCGAGAACCCATCCATAAAAGAGAAAATTTTATACCTTGCAGTACTATCCACCAACATGTCAATATGAGGCAATGGAAAATCATCCTTCGGACTTGCTTTGTTCAAATCTCTGTAGTCAACACACATTCGAACTTTACCATCCTTCTTCGTCACAGGCACGATATTGGCTAACCACTGCGGATACTTAGATGTAACGAGAAAACCTGCATTAATCTGCTTCTGTACCTCTTCTTTAATCTTCAAGGCCATGTCAGGGCGAGTCCTTCTGAGCTTCTGCTTGACTGCCGGACACTCTGGCTTCAAAGGTAGACGATGCTCCACTATAGCAGTGTCAAGACCGGGCATATCTTGGTACGACCAAGCGAACACATCGACATATTCCTTGAGTAATTCAATCAACCTTTCTTTCACATTAGACGCAAGCAAAGCTCCAATCTTCACCTCTTTACGGAGCTCTTCTGTACCCAAATTAATAACCTCTACTGGCTCTTTGTGAGGCTGAATGGCTTTATCTTCATTCTCAAGTAACCGGGATATCTCCTCAGGGATCTCTTCTTTCTCTTTTTCGGCTTCGAACACAGGAAACTCAAAGTTCGGAGAAGGCATTGGGTTATTGTTTTTGATGTTCAATTCGTGCAGTAATCTGCACATGTGATGTGATTTTATTTTAGATTTTGAGCAAGTGAAACTGTGTGTACAATCGTGCAAAGTGATTAAAATTGTGATTACCATTTTCCTTAAAGTAATAATAAACGGAAACAAAAGATAGGAATGCAAAATGATAATTTATTGATGATAGCAAATTTCAAACAAAAGCCCCAACACAAAATCACCTTTGCCTTGGGCAGAGCAAAGGGAATTATGAAAGGTAAAGCCGACACACAAATGATATCGCCTTGGGCAGAGCGAATAAACTAAGACAAATGAAACAACAAAACAATTACTTTGATAATGGGATCACAATAGGAATGTTAACAGCACTCCAATTCCGAGCCATTGCCCAATGCGTCACAAAATTAGGCTGATCTTTGGCAGACTTATCTTCAAGAATGGCATTGGGTTCATACTCTGGTCCTCAGACTACAGAAGCATCTCCAGAATCACTTTCCATAACATTTACTTCTGGTGAATGGATAATCCCTCCACTGCGAAACACATTCTTGATGGGGAGGATAAACATGTTCCTTGTAGGAGTCTCTTCAGAATTATTACCTTTGAAACCCAAACCTTTCTTGTCTTTGTTTTCGGGTAACTTCAGCATTTGTCCCCACTTCCCTTGAGAACCACCTTCCACCACCCGCTGTGCGTCTTTGAAAGATGCCATAGAAGCTCCATTATTATTAGTATTGTTAACAATCGAGAGGGCTTGAAATTGAGTCCCCACCTCTTCTTCTGCATCGACGTAAGAAAAGGAAGAAATATGGCTTACTACTAGAGCCCTTTCACCACAAACTGTGACTAATTGTCCATCGTGTAGCGAGCGATTTTGGACGCGGTTCTTAAGCGCTGGTCGCTCTCTGCGGTTTGAGCTTTGACTACAGGTCGATTCATTTTTTATCCTATTGTGAGCTGAATAAGGAAGGGAAATAGATGTCTCCAATTAACCCTGCTTGCATACTGAGTTTAAACAGCGGTCTGTTAGGTTACAAATGCTATCAATGTGGGGGGCCTTTGTACTGGTTATTTGTATTTTCGCCAATACTGTTTTCTTTCTTTTTACCTAGGCAGAATGTTTCTGGCGGGGAACAAGGATTAGGATGTTAGGACTGATGCTTTTGAATTACTGCTTTTGATTGATGGAGATATGGGATTTGGGTTTTTTGTTAATTGTGCTCGCTAAGATCTTTTCTTTCGATCTTATGCCTACGTATTCCCGTTTACCGAAACAGGGAAATTAGAGCGTTCGTAGTTCCTCCTATTCTATGGGAGGAAATGGTTGTTTTTGGTGTCTTGCTCAAAGCCCAAGACGTGAAGCAAAAGGTGATTTGTATCTTGTTCAAAGCCCAAGATGTGAAGCTGAAGAGTCTATTTGTATCTTGTTCAAAGCCCAAGATGTGAAGCTAAAAGGTGCTGACTTTAGAGAGAATTTGTCATCTCTAAAGGGGGGGGGGGGGTGTATGTCATAACTGTTTATAAAGGAGAATTACTTTAACCGGGATATGCGGATCCTAGCAATGCCATAATTTCCTTTATAGGGGATTTTAACCTGAAGGAGAAGACTTTAACTCAGTGTAGAGCAATGCTATCTTTCCTTAGGAATTTATCATGCTAAAAGAGGGACAGTGGCATGGATGTAGATGATCCAGAGGCTTGCCGCTTACAGCGATTAGATGAAGGGAAAAGAGTTGTTGATGTTTGTGTACTGTGAACGAGGTACAGCTTTGCTGCTAAAAGGTTGATTGGATCAACCAGTGGTTTTCTTATACAAAGCCTAAGAGGAGGCTAATTTCCACTAGGAAAATCATTATACAAAGCCTAAGAGGAGGCTATTTTGTGTCCCGTACAAATCCCGAGAGAGGGGCTAAAAGATTTTGACCCGACGATAGAGTCTTTTGGTATCTCGTATAAAGCCCGAGATGGAGGCTAATTGACTCAACAAGAGAGTTTTTTTGTATCTCGTACGAGGCCCGAGATGGAGGCCAAAGGGGTAATTGACTCAACGAGGGAGTCTCTTATGTGTCTCGTACAAAGCCCGAGCGAAAGGCTAAACGTTTTTTTTTACTCCACTGGGGAGAATCATTGTGCAAAGCCCAAGAGAAGGCTAAGGTTACTGTGTCAGTCAAGTGACAGGTCCAGTATACTGACTTTGAAAGAGAAAATCAGTTCTTATATGAGCATCACTGTACTCATGGGTTAGATCTGAGGATTGGGGTTGTTTCCTTTTCTGGAAATCCAAAGGGTATTGAGAGTGTCCGAGTCTGCGGGTTTCCCTCCTATTCTTGAAGGGGTCACTTGAGAATGTCTTTGAGACTCAAGGAAATTAGATTGTCCGTGTCTAGAGTTTTATCTTTTATACTACGCTATGAGAAATAGTAGTAGACTCTACGAAAGGACTGTTCTATGAGGATGACTACGTTCTGTTCCTATACCTCTAGGAGGTCGTCGGGACAATTTGTACGAAGCCCAAGAGGAGGCTGGAAACTTTTAAGAAGCCGACGGGTCCTTGTACTAAGCCCAAGAGGAGGCTATCATTCCCGGAGGAAGAGATCATTATACGAAGCCTAAGAGGAGGCTGTGAATACTTCTAAGAAGCCGTAGGGTCCTTGTACGAAGCCCAAGAGGAGGCGGGGTTGCTTTTAGGAAGCCTGTGGGTCCTTGAACAATGCCCAAGAGGAGGCCGATACTTTTAAGAAGCCCGTGGGTCTATCACCTCCTTTCCATTAGGAGAGATAACTCTTTTAAAGATAAAAACCACTGGTAAACGTGCGAGGTTTACTATCCAACGACTTTTAGCTTTTAAAGAGGGTTCCTTAGTTAAGGTCCAAGATTATGACCGTAGTGGGTACCCAAACCCCGAGACATTCAAGGCAAGCTATCCGCAAGGAATAGATCAAGTCAGGAAAGTTCGAGAATTTGGAAGAAACTCAAAGATGCCATTCACGAAGAATACATTCATCTTGGGGAGTAGAGTTTCTTGACGATTCCTAAGGAGGACAGCCGAAGAGAAGACTGTATCTGGTGCTCCTATTGGGGATCTAGGCGTCTATTTCTACGAATAAACGAAACGGCTTTACCTAGTGCTAGACGTAGTTGCCGGGGAAACTCGAAATATCTATACTATTATTACACAGTAGATATGAGTTTATGAAAGGAGACTTACAGTGAGCAGCCCCACAATACAGTTTATAATATGAAAGCAGTAAACAAAAGCTATAACCACTTACTCGGTTGTAGTGCTTCCATGCTGTTTGGTTAGTTGTTCAACAAAGAAAGATTGAAAACAACAGTATATTCAAAATCAAAGGAGAAAGTGCTTTGAAAAAAGAAAGATCTAGGGCTTACAGCTCAAGGAGAGGCCTAGGGTTTTATCAGTGAGCGCACTGTTTGAATTTGTACAGAGGGACTTATACAAGTGACTGAGGCCCAAAATGTTTTCTGTACAAAGGGATGGGTCTTACACTCTCTCAAGAGGCCCAAAAAGTTTAGAGAAAAAAGAGTGGGGCTTATAACACGAGGGTAGGCCCAAATGATTTTTCGTTTAAAAATGGCGATCGCGCCGAGGTTTTCTTTTAACGCAGAGGGACTTATACAATAAGGGAGGCCCAAGATGTTTTGGTTAAAAGGGGATTGGGTCTTACACTCTAATAGAGGCCCAAAGTGTTTTGAATGGGTCTTATAGCTCAAGGAGAGGCCCAAATGATTTTTTATTTTTAAACGGGCGACGGTCGCGCCGTTTACTTGTACAGAGGGACTTATACAATGAGTGAGGCCCAAAAAGTTTTTGTACAAGGGGATGGGTCTTACACTCTCTCAAGAGGCCCAAAAAGTTTAGAAAATGAGGGTTGAATTAATCCAAAACCCTAATTTGTTTTCAAAATGTATTTAATTGAATATAAATTCAATTAAAATGATCAAAAATTGTTTAACATATGGAAAACAAATTGTGATCTTGGATTAATGCTTCAAAAATTAAGTATTGACCTACAAAATAATTAGAAAGCATTAAAAGTTGCAAAATCAATGTAGAAAAAATATTTAAAATGCCAAAAACAATCAAAATATTAATTCTTTACAAAAATATCAATTATATGAAATAAATAATATTTTTGGGATTTTTTGGGAAAATAAAATATTTTAACATTTTTGTGAATTATTAAAAAAAGAATCAACTCAAAATCATTAAAACTCAGAGAGATATTAATTTTTGAATCAATTAAACAAAATCACAAAATTCAAATATTTGAATTTCTAAAAATGGCGCCAAGAACAAGCTGAAGAACACGCGCGTGTTCTTGGTTTCTCAGATTTGCATTTTCTATCCAATCTCACTGAATACGTAATCATATCATGCAATCCGCATATCATTATGCTCGTCTCAACCTCACGATCATGTCTATATCCATTAATTTCATTTAAATTAAACATACAACAAGAAATCACGAAGAGACCTCAAGAACCCTAATTTCTGCATGAAGGCTAGGATTTTTGATACACGATTCAAACAATGCAATTAATTGAGGGAAAGCATTCCATGCATGATTATGAACATATGGCCAAATTATTGTGCGAGGAAATATGCATAGATTGAGAGATGCCCAAGTTTAGGCTTACCTTTAGGTCGTGACAGCAAGTTCAAAGTGATTTTTGATCTGGAGGTGTTACAGATGAGTTGTGATGATCTGAACAGCTTTCCTACACCCTATGGATTGTGTTTGGATGGTTGGACTTGATTGAAATTGGCTGGATCATTTTGTGGTACCTCAGCTGCACTTTGGTTAAAACCTTGAGCAACCAGCTGGTGATTTTGTGTAATTGGTGTTTCAGAAGTAATTTAAGTGTTTGATCAGCTTATATGTGATGTATGTGAGGTGTGTGAGTGATTGGTTTGATTGGAATTGCTCTCAAACTCAAAACCCGATAGTGACTTGCCTTAGAAGGCAAAATTGGAGTGAAAGAAGAGATTTTGAGGAAAGCATCTGTTAGATGGCTTTGGTGTACTCAAACTGATCATAATTGAGCTCTATTTATATTAGAGCAAGTTTGTTTTGGGATCCACAGTGAATGGCAACTGCAGCAGGTGTTTCCTCAATGTTGGCCAATGGAAATGCAAGTCTCCTCTAGCCAATGGCTAGAGGTTAGGGCACAGAGCTATGCTCCCCTTGGTCTTGGATAAGTCTTGACTGATTTCAGATGAGAATGGCTCAGTCCATGCCACCTTGATGGTTCCATTGAATGCCTCATTCCAAATTTGAAGTCTTGTCCCTATTTTGGCCATTCTAGGTTCAACATGCTATTTCTTGTTCCATGGACTTTGGAGGCTTGGCTCAGTGATTGTCCCCTTTAGATTCAATCCTCTGAGGTGTCCAAGTGGATAGGAGCAATTGAATTTGGCTGATTTTGGCAAATCGACCAAAGTTGCAAATTCTGCCTTGCCTTGACAGATTTCAGCAAGGCAACTTGCCAATGTCATATCTCATGGTGTAAGTTGAATTTGGCAATGTTCTTGGCCATTTTGGAAAGCTTTTACACGATACAACAACTGTTTGAACAAGTTTGGTTTTGATCTCTTTTGATTCCAAGTGAAAAATCTCCCTACATTTGGCAAAAAGTGAGGCAAAATCTGACTTAGTGAAAATTTCACTAAGTGTTTGAAAAAGTGACTTTTTTTACTTTTCAGCCACTTTGATCACTCCATAACTCAAAATCCTTAATGAATTGGAATGACTTGTAGTTGAAGTTTTTGTAAATGATAATGAGGGCTACAAATCCATCTTTGGATGAGAAAAAATGGCCTTGTGGTTTAGGAGTTATGGTCCTCCAAAGTTGGTACCCTTGCCACTTTATTTTTAACTTAGAAAAATTTCTAAGTTTTTATGGTTACCCCTTTTACAAGTTATCTCACTTTTCTTGATTTTTCTTGATGAATGATGATTCAAATCATACATTAACATCATTTTAGGGTTAAAAATCCATTTTGGTGAAAAATCTCAAAAAGTCAAAGTTGACTTTTGTGCACAGTTGACTTTTTATCAGATGAATTCCAAATTGTGCAATTCTTCAGGAAATCATGTCCTTGACCTAAATCAAACTTGATGGACATGTTCCATGGGTGTCATAGGGTATATTGAATCATGTCCTAGGGTTTGGGGGCATGTCCTGGTCAAAAGCCAAAGTTACAGTTGACTTTTCCCTTAAAACCCTAAGTGTGGTGCAGATGAAATTGAGACTTGTTGCTCAAGCTTCTTGGATTAATCCATTGTTCCAAATGGATCAATATAGTTCATTAGAGACCCTCAAACCCTCTCTTGAGGTCTTGGTTCATGATTTGTCCCAAAAGTCAACTTAGGGGTGAATTAGGTCAAGAAACCCTAATTCCTGATTTTTTATTAATGCATCCCCTGAGGTCAAATTGACTTGATGAATGGGTTCATGAGGTTCCATGGAGTACATTAGGTTATGTTTTGGATCAATGGCTTGTGCCCAGATTAAATTTTTCATCTGGAGGCCCTGGTCGACCAAAACCCTAATTTGGTGACCCTGTCGATCTGGAGACTTGATCCACCTAGAAGGGAGCAGCTTTGTGCTTGATCCTTGAAGTAGGAGTCCTTTTGATCCTTTGAGGATGTTTGAGAGATTAGACAAGTTGAAAATCAAGTCATTTCTTGATTGAGCCTTTGTCTAAAGCTCAGAGAGGGCTTGAAACCCTAATTTGATAGTAGTGGATGCTCACCCATCTTTGGGGAGACTGATGAAACATAAAAGTACATCCATATTGTGGTGATGATTTGCACAATGATGGTAAACTTTAGTGGTCAAAATTTGGGGTATTACAGATGCCCCTATTTAATCTTCTTGGACCCGAAGGTGTGAATGACGAAGGGATTCGGGCATTCGGGGTGCAAGAGGATTAAATATCGGAATATCCGAAATTTTGATGGCTATGAATGGCAGCTTGCACATTCATCTTCTTTTGTTAAGCAATGATGCTTAGAAAAGGTAAACTTCCCCTCGATCCTGGTTTCCTACCAAGGAACTGGTCTTAGTTTCTGATTTAAACTTCCCCTCGATCCTGGTTTCCTACCAAGGAACTGGTCTTAGTTTCTGATTTAAACTTCCCCTCGATCCTGGTTTCCTACCAAGGAACTGGTCTAAGTTTCTTTTGTCAATAAACTTTATTGACAAGGGACGCTATTTACAGCGGTTTTCCTCAAACTTCTCACCGAATTTTCCTGGAGAGATGCCATTTGACGGAAAAAGGTTTGATGTCAGACTTGCTGGGGCACCCAACGTCTGAGTTGTAGAGTTGCACAAACTTCTCTGTTGGAGACGCCATTTGTCGATTCTACTGGGGAAAGCGAGTCTCTTGAGAAACTGCTTCTGATTGGGGATATTACATCATACTTTTCTTGGGATCTTCCCAGAGAAATGCCACATGATGGGATCCAATTTTGAGGTGTCGATGACCTTTTCATCAACGACTTTTCGGAGAAATACTGATGTACTGCCGAATCTCTGCTTAAGAGGCTTTCTCTGGGGATTTTCCTTAATCCGGGAAAGCGAGGATATCATCTTCAACGGCGAAGAGTGACATCTGTTGAAGGTTTCTCTGGTCATTCAGAGGTTCAAGTTATCAAAGTGGCCAATTGCCGACTCTGATCTTAGAGATTCACTGGAAACGAGATTGTTCAGATGTGATACTTCCTGACGAGGAAAGAACTGACAAACTCGACTGAGAGGACGGTTATCACGGCAGGATAAGACCGACTCAAGTGATAGTGATGCAATATGAAATGCGAATGCGAATAAAATGCATGATATATGTATGTCTATGCTGACAAAACAGACGCGACATACAGACTAATAGATGAACACAATTGGATACTCGGCCATCGCGGGGCGAAGAAGTACCGTTGGTTCAAAATAGCAATTCCACCTTGCTTAGGAGAGATAGTCCCGTTGGGAGCTATGTTGATCGGGCTTAGGAGATGAGAACTCGGCCGAGGTGTGTCAGACGAAACAAGGTCTCTGGCATAGTTGATCCCTTCATTCAGGCATACTGGCTTAGAAGGAGTACTTTGATTCTGCACTTTAAAGTTCGCTTACTTCGGGAGAAGCGATCGATGTTCTTCTGATGTTCAACAGTCAAAAGAAATGCCATCTTTAATTTAAAAGCAGAAAAAGTTTAACAAGTAAATTTATTTTTGTTTTATTTCAAGAATCGCTGATTAAGTTTAAACAACATCGTTCTGTAAAGCTAAAACAAGTAAAGAATTACAAACAAAAGCACAAGGGCTCAAATTTCATTGATAAGATGGAGATCAGCCAAACGCGTGATTCCAAAGAGTATATACAAAGTTAGAAAATGGTAATTTACAGGGAAAATGGCTACGTTGAAACATAACGACCACTATCCTTCTACCAACTTTGAGTTCGGGACATCCTGAGCTTCTGTCGAAGATGACCTTTGACTGGAGATTTCCTCCGATAGATGATGCAACTGCTGCTGAGGGACTTGCCTCTGTTGAACATAGTTACTTGCCATTATCCCTAACTTTTGCCTGGATTGTACTATGAGATTTCCAATCCATCGGGATGATTTTTTTTTCATGTCTCTAACTTTTGCCTGGACCGCCCTTTCGGGTTTTCAATCCACCGAGATGTTTTTTTTTTTTTTTTTTTTAGTTTAGGCGAAGTATTTCCTGACTACATCAACATTCGTGGGGTAGGCAAATTCCTCTCCGTCCATGGTTGCAAGACTCAAGGCGCCGCCTGAGAAAGCTTTCGTGACCACATAGGGGCCATCATAATTTGGGGTCCATTTGCCCCGAGAATCAGTGAGAAATGATTGTGTCTTCTTAAGCACAAGGTCTCCTTTCCTGAAGACACGAGGTCGGACCTTTTTGTCAAACGCCCTCTTCATTCTTTGTTGATATAACTGACCGTGGCATAATGCCGTGATTCATTTTTCCTCGATCAGATTCAATTCGTCGTGTCAACTTTGACACCATTCAGCTTCGTTGAGCTTAGCTTCCATCAATACCCGGATTAATGGGATCTCTACTTCTATGGGGAGCACTGCTTCCATGCCATATACTAGAGAGAAAGGGGTTGCCCCTGTTGAAATGCGGATAGATGTTCGATAACCGTGAAGAGCAAAGGGTAGCATTTCGTGCCAATCTTTATAGGTTACAACCATCTTTTGAACGATTTTCTTGATGTTCTTGTCAGCCGCTTCTACCGCTCCGTTCATCTTGGGTCGGTAGGGAGATGAGTTATGGTGTTCGATCCTGAACTCTGCACACAACTCTTTCATCATCTTATTGTTCAAGTTAGACCCATTATCAGTAATGATCTCGCTTGGAACACCATAACGGCAGATGATATTGTTCTTGATAAATCGGACCACCACTTGTCGGGTTACATTGGCGAATGACGCTGCTTCGACCCACTTGGTGAAATAGTCAATGGCTACCAGGATGAACCGATGTCCGTTTGAAGCCTTGGGCTCAATCATACCAATCATGTCGATTCCCCATATGGAAAAGGGCCACGGGGAAGAAAGAACTTTGAGATGTGATGGCGGTACATGAATTTTGTCGGAGTATATCTGACACTTGTGACACCTCCTCATGTACTTGTAGCAGTCGGATTCCATGGTCAACCAATAATACCCTGCTCTCAGAATTTTTCTGGCCATTGTGTGTCCGTTGGCATGAGTGCCAAAGGATCCTTCGTGAATTTCTTTCATAAGCATGCCTGCTTCTGGTCTGTCGATGCATCGGAGCAAGACCACGTCTAAATTTCTCTTATAAAGAGTGTCACCGCTCAGGAAGAAGTTTCCAGCCAATCTTCTGAGGGTTTTTCTGTCTTTTCTGAGTGTCCCAGATGGGTACTCTTGTTTCTGAAGGAAGTATTTGATATCGTGATACCAAGGTCTGTCGTCTATGACTGCTTCAATCGCGAAGATGTAAGCGGGCCGTTCAAGGCGCATGATGTCGATCTTAGGTATGTCATTCCATTGACCTACACTAATCATGGAAGAGAGAGTGGCTAATGCATCAGCCATGTGATTCTCATCACGAGGGATGTGATGAAAGTCGACTCTGTTGAAGAAGGGTAACAACCTTCTTGCATAGTCTTTGTAAGGAATCAATCCTGATTGGTATGTGTTCCAATCTCCTTTTATCTGATTGATAACCAGGGCTGAGTCGCCATATACGTCCAAGTTTTTTATCCTTAAATCAATCGCTTCTTCGAGACCCATAATACAAGCTTCGTATTCGGCCTCGTTGTTCGTACATTTGAACGAAAGTCTAGCAGTGAAAGGAATGTGGGTACCCTGAGGGGTAACAATGATTGCCCCAATTCCATTTCCGTAATGATTAACTGCTCCGTCAAAGATAAGTCCCCACTGGGAACCTGGTTCTGGCCCTTCACCGGGTAGCGGTTCATCGCAATCTTTCATTTTTAGATACATGACATCTTCGTCTGGGAAGTCAAACCCGATTGATTCTTGATTGTCAATCGGTTGATGAGCCAAATAATCGGCTAAAATCCTTCCTTTAACGGCTTTCTGAGCGTGGTACTCTATGTCATATTCTGATAACAGCATCTGCCAACGGGCAATTCTTCCCGTGAGAGCAGGTTTTTCGAAAACATACTTCATTGGATCCATTTCAGAGACCAACCAAGTAGTATGACGAATCATGTACTGGCGAAGACGTTTGGCTGCCCAAGCCAAAGCGCAACAAGTTTTCTCAAGCATCGTGTACCGAGTCTCACAGTCGGTGAATTTCTTGCTTAGATAGTAGATGGCAGACTCTTTCCTTTTAGTTTCTTCTTGTTGGCCAAGTACACATCCCATCGAGTCCTCTAGGACTGTGAGGTAAATGATCAGTGGTCTTCCTTCCACTGGAGGTGATAGAATCGAAGGATTCAACAGATATTCCTTAATATTATCAAAGGCGGTTTGGCAATCTTCTGTCCAAATGCAATCCTGGTTCTTTTTTAGTAATTTGAAAATCGGCGCACACGTCGCGGTCATAAGGAATATGAATCTGGAGATATATTTCAAACGTCCCAGGAATCCTCTGACTTGTTTTTCAGTTTTCGGAGAAGGCATTTCTTGAATGGCCTTGACCTTGTCAGGATCAACTTCAATTCCTTTCTGGCTGACGATGAACCCTAGTAATTTCCCCGAACGGACACCGAAGGTGCACTTGTTGGGATTCAAGCGGAGCTTGAACTTTCTTAGACGTTCGAACAATTTTGACAGATGTTCTACGTGCTCACTCTCTGTTTTTGATTTTGCAATCATATCATCGACATATACCTCGATTTCTTTGTGTATCATGTCATGAAACAGAGTAGTCATGGCCCTTTGATAGGTTGCCCCGACATTCTTCAAACCAAACGGCATTACCTTGTAACAAAAGGTACCCCATGGGGTAATGAATGAAGTTTTCTCCATGTCTTTCGGCGCCATTTTGATCTGGTTATAGCCCGAGAATCCATCCATGAAGGAGAAAACTTTGAACTTTGTTGTGCTGTCAACCAGCATGTCAATGTGTGGTAAAGGAAAGTCGTCCTTTGGACTTGCCTTGTTCAGATCTCTGTAATCAACACACATTCTGACCTTTCCGTCCTTTTTAGGAACTGGTACGATGTTGGCTAACCATTGAGGATATTCAGATGTAGCGAGGAAACCCGCGTCGATCTGTTTCTGTACCTCCTCCTTGATTTTGATGGCCATGTCCGGGTGAGTGCGTCTCAACCTTTGCTTTACTGGCGGACATTCCGATCTTAACGGTAAATGATGTTCCACGATGCTGGTATCCAACCCTGGCATATCCTGATAGGACCAAGCAAATACATCGGGGAATTCTTTGAGAAGCTTTATCAGATCTTCTCTGGTAGTTGGACTGAGCAGTGCCCCAATCCTGATCTCTTTTCTCTCTTGCTCTGAACCCAAGTTTACCGTTTCTAACGGTTCTTTGTGAGGTTCAATTGACCTTTCCTCTTGTCTGAGTAATCGGGAAATCTCTTCTGGAATTTCGTTGTCATTTTCTTCTTCAGCCTCGAATACCGGGAACTCAAAGTTGGGAGAAGGCATCGGATTGTATGTTTCAACTGGGTTTAAAACAAGCAATCTGCATGACGTGATGATTCGTGTTTAGAAGAGATAGAGAAAATGCAAGTGTGTGCAGTGTATTTATTTTACTGCTTGTTTTTATTTTTGAATTGTTTTTTTAGGATTACCGTTTTCTGAAAAAGCACAAAGAGAAAACAGCAAATAATGCGGAAATTACATAACGACGTTATTTTATTAATGAACAAGTCGACTCTTGAAACTACAGCCCTAAAAAACAAAACTCTGTCACTTTGGGCAAAGCGAAGAGGGAAATTTACAGAAAGCGAGCCCTATCAAAACATCCGTTTCACTTGGGCAGGGTGAAAGGCTTAAAGATGGCAATTACTTTGACTGGCGAACGACCTTCGGAACATCGACAGCAACCCATTGGCGGCGAACTCCTTGGTGAATCACAAAGTCTGGCACTTTCCTTGATTTGTCTTCAGAAATAACGCTGATTTCTGGTGGAGTAGGATCATTGGAATCTGTTTCCCAGGCAGAATTGTCATAGGAGGATTCCTCTGTTGCATTTTGCATGGCATTGGTGCTCTCAGCTGTATCTCCTCATCCAGTTGACTGGATGTCTTCGAGCTTGATACGAGAGCTCTCGGGCGCAGTGTACTTGACCATAAAGTCATATTTTCCACTTGGTTGTCCCAGGGTGTCCCACACTTCTGTGGAACTGGAGGAATCATCCCTCTCGATGACGTTGACCTCGGGAAAAGCATAGTTGATGAATTCAAGTCCTACAATCGTTGCGAATTCATCTTCATGCTGAGTAGTTTCTGAATGACCTGAGTGTTGATCCCATGACATAGTGGGGATACAGGTATTCTGTTCAATGACGCTCAGCTGAGTTTCATTGTCCGGCTGACTTTCTTGCCCCAAGTCTCCTGGGTAAGGCTGCCACATTGGCAGGCCATTCATCGGCCCATAGTAATTGTGATCAAAGTTGTCTTTCACCAGAGTGTCTTCCTCTAATGAATTTGGCGGAGCACGGCATCCTTCCGGATCACAATCTCCGTAGATTATTTCGACATCTGATCTTGGTATAAATCTCGGACTTTCTGTAGGAAAGCAAAAAGGCATAGGCACCTCTTCCTGAGACATATAGTCGTCCTTGTTAAGGTAGGACTTCCATTCTTCATCTGTGTCAAAGGGATCTTCCTCATTGATAGCATGAACTGTCTGAGACACTGGGTGAAGAAAACCTCCACTGTGGAAGAAGTTTTGAAGGGGATGAAGACTTTCATCGTTGGCAGCTGTCTGGGTACAGGTCGCAGAAAAACCAAGACCCTTCTTTGTTTTATTGTCAATAGGAATGACAAGCCGTCCCCATCCTGTCGTATCGGTACTCTAGACCGCTTTGATAGCATCTTTGTATGAAGAAATTGAAGTTCCTTCTTTGAACTGATTGTCTTTGCTCACCGATAGTGCTTGGAACTGAGTTCCAATAACCTCCTCGGGTTTTATACCAGTAGATGATGACAAGTTGCTTACGAGCAAGGCTTGTTCCCCACAAACCGTGACAAGTTGATCGTTCTTGACGAACTTTAGCTTTTGGTGGAGGGTTGAGGTGACCGCTCCAGCCTGATGTATCCAAGGTCTTCTTAATAAACAACTGTACGTTGCCCGGATGTCCATGACCTGGAAAGTGACTTGGAAAGTTTGAGGACCAATAGTTATGGGAAGATCAACTTCGCCGATAACCATTTTTCTGGATCCGTCGAATGATTTGACGACGACCTCGCTGACTCTCATCGGAGGGCCCTTGAATGATAATTGCGTCAAAGTGGACTTTGGCATAACATTCAGGGCTGACCCTGTGTCTACCAGTACGTTGGCTAAAGCATCGCCCTGGCAGTTAACTGTAATGTTGAGCGCCATGTTATGACGGCGACCCTCTTCGGGTAATTCCTCATCACTAAATCCCAAATTGTTGCAGGAAGTGATGTTAGAGACAATACTATTGAACTGTCTGACCGTTACATCTTGTTCCACGAAGGATTGCTCCAAGACTTTCTGTAGAGCCTCCCTGTGCGCTTCTGAACTGAGTAAAAGTGATAATACTGAGATCTTTGAAGGAGTCTGTAACAGTTGATCAATAATGTTGTATTCACTCCTTTGGATGAGCTTTAGCATCTCATCTTTGTCTTTTGAAAAGTCGGGATTACTAGATTGACCGACTGGTGGATCAGGAATTTCTGCCTGAAGTTCCTTTTCTTTGTCGGATTCTCCAACCCCTCGGTTGAAGATTCGACCGCTCCGTGTTACACGACTGATGTCTGCAATATTCACGACGGAGGGTAATGGAATTTCCTTTCCATTCTTAATTATCGTTGCACCGTATTTGTAAGGGATAGCCTTAGTTGATTCATACGGTAGTGGCCCCGGCAGATAGATGACTATGGGAACCTTCTGATTGGGAACTCTAGATTCGTCAAGTAGAGGGATGATGGCAAAAACATCCCTGGTCCTGTGATGACCAGAGATCGTGACAACATCCTCAACTTGCTCGGCAAGGTAATTCGGCGACCAAATGATGGGTCCTGAACCTGGATATGGACGAATTTCTCCATGATCGACCTGTCCCTGAAGAGCTGCTCTCACAAGGTAACACCCTTGGTTACTTTCTGAACAGACACTACAGCTGTCATAGTTGTGTGGTGGTACCTGGCCACGCCCACTTTGAATACAATGTAACCTCACTAGGTTACCTTCCCCTGATCGGACATCCTGACCTTGACGCCGAGTAGGATTCCTGTTACTGATACTAATTTGTTGAGTATCTTCATCCATGTAGATTGGCATCCACCAATGATTTAACAAGTGCTGAAGTGCCTCCTGGACAAGGGTACAACCCTGATCATTTTCGCAACCCGCTTTACAGCTTTGGTAATCATGTGATGTTAAGAATCCGAGTCGGACCTGCTCAGCATGTAACTCTATCAGGCTGGTATTCATCACGCGAATATCGAAGATCTGAACCATATTGATCTGATAAGGATTCCTATCATGGTAGTCTTGGATCCATCCAAGATCCATCTGACGCTGGAGGGCCTCTTGTATGAAAGAGCATCCCTGTTTGTTTACCGAGCAAATCAGACAGGAACTGTAATCGTGCCATGGCAGATTATGATACTGGCTTTGTCTTGAGTGCATCGCCACCAAGCTGACATTCATCGCACGGATGTCATGGTTTCGAATGACGTTAGAATTCGTAGAGACCATGTTAACTCCACGAACTCGGTGCTCTTGGATCCATCCGAGATCCATCTGTTCCTGCAGAACTGCTTGCACTACAGAACATTCCTGGTTATTTTTAGAGCAGATATCACACTGGTGATAATTATGAGGTGGCATATGGCCATATCCACTCTGTCTACAATGCATCTTGACCAGATTGGTTCCCAATAAGAGTACATCGTGAATTTGATAGACATTGTTAGTCTCTTTCTCAATCAAATTGATTGCAGTTTTCTCATGTTGAGGCAGCGGGTTCGTAAGAACATTAGGATTCGTATCTTTGAAAGATAAGAGCCCGCTCCTAACAAGATTTTGCACGTTGGATTTGAAATTGAGACAAGTCTCAATGTTATGCCTTGAACCTCCTTGATGATAAGGGCATGTTTGATCCGCTTTAAACCAAAAAGGCAGATTTTCCGGAACTGAAATGGGAGACTTAGTCTGAATGTGCCCCTTAGCCAGCAGTAACGGAAATAGCTCTGCGTACGTTACAGGTATAGGATCAAATCCTGGTGGCCGTGTTGTACGGTTGTTGTTATATGGAGGACGAGCCTACTGAAGAGGCTGTTGTGTCCTTTGTTGGTCAGGTTGGCTCTGCGCAACCTGAGGTTGATACATAGGAACAGGCGCGGGGCCGATAGCAGGAGTAACAGCTGCTACTGGCTGATAACGTCGCCTTTGCTTTCCGAGAGAGATATTCCCAATATCTTGCTCTTTTTTCTTAGGGAGGGCACTACCGTATTTTTTAGTACCGCTCGTCAATCCAGTGTCTTTTACCAAACGTCCTTCTCGGACGGCTTCCTCAAGACGTACAGCCATGCCGACCATTTCGGTGAAATCACTGGGCGCACTGGCAACCATTCGGTCATAGTAAAATGAGCTTAAGGTCTTTAAGAAGATCTTTGTCATCTCTTTTTCCTCAAGAGGTGGACAAATTTGAGCGGCAATTTCACGCCACCTTTGAGCATACTCCTTAAAGGTTTCCTTGTCCTTTTGTGACATTGATCTGAGTTGATCTCTGTCGGGTGCCATGTCCAAATTGTACTTGTATTGTTGGACGAAGGCAGTACCAAGATCTCTGAATGTACTGATCGTAGTACGGTTTAAACCCATGTACCATTTGAGTGCGACACCGGTTAAACTATCCTGAAAGTAGTGAATCAGTAGGTCCTGATTCTCCGTCTGAGCTGACATCCGCCGAGCGTACATCACCAGATGGCTTTGAGGGCAAGAGTTACCCTTGTATTTTTCAAAGTCGGGCACTTGGAACTTGTGCGGGACTTTCACATTAGGGACCAAGCAGAGGTCTGCGGCGTCCTTTCCAAATAGATCCTGACCGCGAATGGCTTGCAGTTCCTTCTGCATTTCCAAGAACTGTTCCTGGAATTCCTCCATTCTGTCAAACATAGTTTCCTTCTTACCAGAAGGTGTCTGTGGAATCTGTCCTTTCGGGACAGTGTGCACCACAGGGGGTGGTACCGTGACTACGACAGTAAGTCTTGGCGCCTCCCAAAGTTTGTAACCTTCAGGAGTCTTGAGTATGCCCCTGGCATCTTCGCTTTCCCGAAGTTTGTAACCTTCAGGCCCAGCGGCTTCTGTTGTGATTCCCTGATCTTTAGTGATCGGCGGAACATATCCTTCCGGGATATAGTTAACAGACATGCCCCAAGGACGATCTTTCGGTATCTGATACCTAGGATCATACTTCTCCACTATGGGCGTTGAGGTGATCTCTGAGATCACAGTTCTTTGTAGCTGAGCTTCTGCCATGGCTTGCATGTCGTTACGAAGCTTTCTCATATCCTCTCTCAGAGCGTCGAGCTCTTCTCTCAACTCTCTGTTCTCTTCCTCAAGATCATCCATCTTTTTCTGACGATTGGCCCGAGTATTATACGAATGAGACAGTTTGACTCTAGAATCGAGACACAAACGTGAGATTCGTAGGGAAGAAGAATACGCGATGTGAGAATGATGAATGCAATGATTATATTAATTTTTTTTTGTTTAATCAAAATAAACTTCGACAATTAGATTGCAAATATCAAACACTGGGGAAACCCCTTTTTATTGAATTCCAAAGGATTACAGAAATGGAAATACAGTAGATTACAAAGTACAGAAACAGAAACCTAAACTAATGGGTCCCGAGTCCTCTCTGAGGAGAAACCGGGTGCTGATTCTGGTATCTTCCTTTTCTTTGACCGGGGCTCCTGGGCCGTTGTCGGGTTGTCATTCCTTTTCCAAGTGAAAGGAGTGAGCAAATTCCTTTGGTCATCTTGATTCTCTACAGCATGTTGCTCCAAAATTTCAATCAGGGCATCTTTCTCTCTCAGTAGTTGCTGTATTTGGATACACTCCATGTCGAGGGTGCGGTACTTATTCTTCCAAGATCTTCTTTCCTTTTGAACTTTGTTGAGAGTAACCTGAAGCTTTTCAGTTTCCGTCATGAAGTACATGACAGTTTCCCTCGGTGGAAGAATTTCGTAACGAGGATAAGGCATTTTTAGCTTGAGAGCTCTAGTTTGTACCCAATGGAGATAAGGCTCCACCGAGACACAGTCCGGTTTTCCCAGAGACTCTCGTCCTTTCTTATGAACATGTTTCCAAGCTTGCACTATTTCCATCTTTAGTGCTCTGTCGTTTTCTCCTTCTTTGAAGCAAAGACCTTCCAGATGAACACCCAGCGGGATGTGTCTCATCGGGTATCCAAATTGACGAAGAACCAATATCGGATGGTAGTTGATTCCTCCTTTAGTTCCTATGAGGGGTACGTTGGGGAAGTTTCCACAACGGTCAATGATTCTGATTCCCTCATAAATCCTATTACACCAATCTATATCAGAATTGGTAAGGGACATGATCTTCTGCGACCAGCGTAAGACCCTCTTGCAATCCTAAAAAGCAGCAGACTTAGGCAAATGGGATATAAACCATTTATAAAGCAGAGGCACACAACATGTGATCTCCCCTCCACTGTACAAATTTCCCAAGTGTACAGAATGATACGCATCTGCAAGCAAAGTCGGCACAGGGTTTCCAATGAGAAAAACCTTAATAGCGTTGATATCGACGAAGTTATTGATGTTGGGAAACAAAAATAACCCGTAGGTGAGCAAGACAAAGATGCTTTCAAAAGCAATCCCGTTCCCTATACTAGCGAAGTATAGAGCCTTTTTTGTCAAGAACTGGGCTGGCAAACCTTGGATGCTACCCTTAGTGGTCATGTGAGTCCTGACCTCAGACTCGTCCAAATGAATTGCTCTTGCAATAGTCTGATTCTTTGGAATTTCTTCCAGTCCAGAAAATGGAGCTCGATCAGTGATATGTAAATCAGTCAGATGAGAATACTCCTCCAGCGTTGGTGCAAGCTGGTAATCCGGGAATGTGAAACAGTGATAAACCGGATCGTAGAATTGAATGAGCACGTCCATGATCCCCTTAATCACATAGACTCTTAACAGTGGTAGCAAACCACCGTGCTTGGCTCTGAAAGCCTCTGGGTTAACGATCATCCTCGCTAACTTTCTCAAATCCTCTAGCTTTGGAACCTTGAAGGTATACTGGTGAGTTCTCCTTCTACCGAAATCCATTAATGCAATCTTTTTCTCTGATATTTGCAATCACAGTCTTAGTTTAATTTGAAAAACAGAGAGACTAGAAGAGAAGTTTTTTGAATGTTTTAATGTTTTATTAAATGAATGCATGAATGCAGCACACAAAAGCATAGAAAAAACATGGGGTCAAAGGGTCGTTGTCATGAAGTCAAGGCTCTACCCATCCCTAAAGGTTTATACTAGGGTGATTTTTGTACCTGTACTCATTATCATCAGCTCCTCCCAGGAAAGCAAAACAACAAGCGGATCGCCAGCGAGTTGTAAAGCAATCTTAGAGTAAGTGCCATTCACCGAGAATAGATCACCAGCCTCAAATGAGGGTAGTATCGCGTAACAACTATTTCTGATAGTTTTCGCACTACGAAAGGGTTTGGCTCCTCAGCTTCTCAGACTTAACAACCGGCCCATTGGCTAGAAGAGTGAATGGGTTGCGTTGGTCAGCCTCCACTGAGGTTGATGGTCGACCCCGTCGCCATCACTTATCTTAAGTGTATACTCATTCTCACCGCATGCGGCATCACACGCATTCCCAGTAGCAGAAAAATAAACATGTATAGCAATTAGGAAAAGCAGTATATATATTTGTCCTAAACAACCTAGACCTTTAAAGCTAAGAATCCTAAGTTCCTGACAGAAATGGCTCCCCGGCTGAGTTACCACTCTGTAGTTTTTCACACAAGAGGTGAAAAGGAAGACCGTGCCTAGATCTAACTTTAAAAAGCCCCACGGTGGGCGCCATTTTTCTGTAGCGAGCGATTTTGGACGCGGTTCTTAAGCGCTGGTCGCTCTCTGCGGTTTGAGCTTTGACTACAGGTCGATTCATTTTTTATCCTATTGTGAGCTGAATAAGGAAGGGAAATAGATGTCTCCAATTAACCCTGCTTGCATACTGAGTTTAAACAACGGTCTGTTAGGTTACAAATGCTATCAATGTGGGGGGGGGGGGCCTTTGTACTGGTTATTTGTATTTTTGCCAATACTGTTTTCTTTCTTTTTACCTAGGCAGAAGGTTTCTGGCGGGGAACAAGGATTAGGATGTTAGGACTGATGCTTTTGAATTACTGCTTTTGATTGATGGAGATATGGGATTTGGGTTTTTTGTTGATTGTGCTCGCTAAGATCTTTTCTTTCGATCTTATGCCTACGTATTCCCGTTTACCGAAACAGGGAAATCAGAGCGTTCATAGTTCCTCCTATTCTATGGGAGGAAATGGTTGTTTTTGGTGTCTTGTTCAAAGCCCAAGACGTGAAGCGAAAGGTGATTTGTATCTTGTTCAAAGCCCAAGATGTGAAGCTGAAGAGTCTATTTGTATCTTGTTCAAAGCCCAAGATGTGAAGCTAAAAGGTGCTGACTTTAGAGAGAATTTGTCATCTCTAAAGGGGGGGGGGGTTGTATGTCATAACTGTTTATAAAGGAGAATTACTTTAACCGGGATACGCGGATCCTAGCAATGCCATAATTTCCTTTATAGGGGATTTTAACCTGAAGGAGAAGACTTTAACTCAGTGTAGAGCAATGTTATCTTTCCTTAGGAATTTCTCATGCTAAAAGAGGGACAGTGGCATGGATGTAGATGATCCAGAGGCTTGCCGCTTACAGCGATTAGATGAAGGGAAAAGAGTTGTTGATGTTTGTGTACTGTGAACGAGGCACAGCTTTGCTGCTAAAAGGTTGATTGGATCAACCAGTGGTTTTCTTATACAAGGCCTAAGAGGAGGCTAATTTCCGCTAGGAAAATCATTATACAAAGCCTAAGAGGAGGCTATTTTGTGTCCCGTACAAAGCCCGAGAGAGGGGCTAAAAGATTTTGACCCGACGATAGAGTCTTTTGGTATCTCGTATAAAGCCCGAGATGGAGGCTAATTGACTCAACAAGAGAGTTTTTTTGTATCTCGTACGAGGCCCGAGATGGAGGCCAAAGGGGTGATTGACTCAACGAGGGAGTCTCTTATGTGTCTCGTACAAAGCCCGAGCGAAAGGCTAAATGTTTTTTTTGACTCCACTGAGGAGAATCATTGTACAAAGCCCAAGAGAAGGCTAAGGTTACTGTGTCAGTCAAGTGACAGGTCCAGTATACTGACTTTGAAAGAGAAAATCAGTTCTTATATGAGCATCACTGTACTCATGGGTTAGATCTGAGGATCGGGGTTGTTTCCTTTTCTGGAAATCCAAAGGGTATTGAGACTGTCCGAGTCTGCGGGTTTCCCTCCTATTCTTGAAGGGGTCACTTGAGAATGTCTTTGAGACTCAAGGAAATTAGACTGTCCGTGTCTAGAGTTTTATCTTTTGTACTACGCTATGAGAAATAGTAGTAGACTCTACGAAAGGACTATTCTATGAGGATGACTACGTTCTGTTCTTATACCTCTAGGAGGTCGTCGGGACAATTTGTACGAAGCCCAAGAGGAGGCTGGAAACTTTTAAGAAGCCGACGGGTCCTTGTACTAAGCCCAAGAGGAGGCTATCATTCCCAGAGGAAGAGATCATTATATGAAGCCTAAGAGGAGGCTGTGAATACTTCTAAGAAGCCGTAGGGTCCTTGTACGAAGCCCAAGAGGAGGCGGGGTTGTTTTAGGAAGCCTGTGGGTCCTTGAACAATGCCCAAGAGGAGGCCGATACTTTTAAGAAGCCCGTGGGTCTATCACCTCATTTCCATTAGGAGAGATAACTCTTTTAAAGATAAAAACCACTGGTAAACGTGCGAGGTTTACTATCCAGCGACTTTTAGCTTTTAAAGAGGGTTCCTTAGTTAAGGTCCAAGATTATGACCGTAGTGGGTACCCAAACCCCGAGACATTCAAGGAAAGCTATTCGCAAGAAATAGATCAAGTCAGGAAAGTTCGAGAATTTGGAAAAAACTCAAAGATGCCATTCACGAGGAATACATTCATCTTGGGGATTAGAGCTTCTTGACGATTCCTAAGGAGGACAGCCGAAGAGAAGACTGTATCTGGTGCTCCTATTGGGGATCTAGGCGCCTATTTCTACGAATAAACGAAACGGCTTTACCTAGTGCTAGACGTAGTTGTCGGGGAAACTCGAAATATCTATACTATTATTACACAGTAGATATGAGTTTATGAAAGGAGACTTATAGTGAGCAGCCCCACAATACAGTTTATAATATGAAAGCAGTAAACAAAAACGATAACCACTTACTCGATTGTAGTGCTTCCATGCTGTTTGGTTAGTTGTTCAACAAAGAAAGATTGAAAACAACAGTATATTCAAAATCAAAGGAGAAAGTGCTTTGAAAAAAGAAAGATCTGGGGCTTACAGCTCAAGGAGAGGCCCAGGGTTTTATCAGTGAGCGCACTGTTTGAATTTGTACAGAGGGACTTATACAAGTGACTGAGGCCCAAAATGTTTTCTGTACAAAGGGATGGGTCTTACACTCTCTCAAGAGGCCCAAAAAGTTTAGAGAAAAAAGAGTGGGGCTTATAACACGAGGGTAGGCCCAAATGATTTTTCGTTTAAAAATGGCGATCGCGCCGAGGTTTTCTTTTAACGCAGAGGGACTTATACAATAAGGGAGGCCCAAGATGTTTTGGTTAAAAGGGGATTGGGTCTTACACTCTAATAGAGGCCCAAAGTGTTTTGAATGGGTCTTATAGCTCAAGGAGAGGCCCAAATGATTTTTTATTTTTAAACGGGCGACGGTCGCGCCGTTTACTTGTACAGAGGGACTTATACAATGAGTGAGGCCCAAAAAGTTTTTGTACAAGGGGATGGGTCTTACACTCTCTCAAGAGGCCCAAAAAGTTTAGAAAATGAGGGTTGAATTAATCCAAAACCCTAATTTGTTTTCAAAATGTATTTAATTGAATATAAATTCAATTAAAATGATCAAAAATTGTTTAACATATGGAAAACAAATTGTGATCTTGGATTAATGCTTCAAAAATTAAGTATTGACCTACAAAATAATTAGAAAGCATTAAAAGTTGCAAAATCAATGTAGAAAAAATATTTAAAATGCCAAAAACAATCAAAATATTAATTCTTTACAAAAATATCAATTATATGAAATAAATAATTTTTTTGGGATTTTTTGGGAAAATAAAATATTTTAACATTTTTGTGAATTATTAAAAAAAGAATCAACTCAAAATCATTAAAACTCAGAGAGAAATTAATTTTTGAATCAATTAAACAAAATCACAAAATTCAAATATTTGAATTTCTAAAAATGGCGCCAAGAACAAGCTGAAGAACACGCGCGTGTTCTTGGTTTCTCAGATTTGCATTTTCTATCCAATCTCACTGAATACGTAATCATATCATGCAATCCGCATATCATTATGCTCGTCTCAACCTCACGATCATGTCTATATCCATTAATTTCATTTAAATTAAACATACAACAAGAAATCACGAAGAGACCTCAAGAACCCTAATTTCTGCATGAAGGCTAGGATTTTTGATACACGATTCAAACAATGCAATTAATTGAGGGAAAACATTCCATGCATGATTATGAACATATGGCCAAATTATTGTGCGAGGAAATATGCATAGATTGAGAGATGCCCAAGTTTAGGCTTACCTTTAGGTCGTGACAGCAAGTTCAAAGTGATTTTTGATCTGGAGGTGTTACAGATGAGTTGTGATGATCTGAACAGCTTCCCTACACCCTATGGATTGTGTTTGGATGGTTGGACTTGATTGAAATTGGCTGGATCATTTTGTGGTACCTCAGCTGCACTTTGGTTAAAACCTTGAGCAACCAGCTGGTGATTTTGTGTAATTGGTGTTTCAGAAGTAATCTAAGTGTTTGATCAGCTCATATGTGATGTATGTGAGGTGTGTGAGTGATTGGTTTGATTGGAATTGCTCTCAAACTCAAAACCCGATAGTGACTTGCCTTAGAAGGCAAAATTGGAGTGAAAGAAGAGATTTTGAGGAAAGCATCTGTTAGATGGCTTTGGTGTACTCAAACTGATCACAATTGAGCTCTATTTATATTAGAGCAAGTTTGTTTTGGGATCCACAGTGAATGGCAACTGCAGCAGGTGTTTCCTCAATGTTGGCCAATGGAAATGCAAGTCTCCTCTAGCCATTGACTAGAGGTTAGGGCACAGAGCTATGGTCCCCTTGGTCTTGGATAAGTCTTGACTGATTTCAGATGAGAATGGCTCAGTCCATGCCACCTTGATGGTTCCATTGAATGCCTCATTCCAAATTTGAAGTCTTGTCCCTATTTTGGCCATTCTAGGTTCAACATGCTATTTCTTGTTCCATGGACTTTGGAGGCTTGGCTCAGTGATTGTCCCCTTTAGATTCAATCCTCTGAGGTGTCCAAGTGGATAGGAGCAATTGAATTTGGCTGATTTTGGCAAATCGACCAAAGTTGCAAATTCTGCCTTGCCTTGACAGATTTCAGCAAGGCAACTTGCCAATGTCATATCTCATGGTGTAAGTTGAATTTGGCAATGTTCTTGGCCATTTTGGAAAGCTCTTACATGATACAACAACTGTTTGAACAAGTTTGGTTTTGATCTCTTTTGATTCCAAGTGAAAAATCTCCCTACATTTGGCAAAAAGTGAGGCAAAATCTGACTTAGTGAAAATTTCACTAAGTGTTGGAAAAAAGTGACTTTTTTCACTTTTCAGCCACTTTGATCACTCCATAACTCAAAATCCTTAATGAATTGGAATGACTTGTAGTTGAAGTTTTTGTAAATGATAATGAGGGCTACAAATCCATCTTTGGATGAGAAAAAATGGCCTTGTGGTTTAGGAGTTATGGTCCTCCAAAGTTGGTACCCTTGCCACTTTATTTTTAACTTAGAAAAATTTCTAAGTTTTTATGGTTACCCCTTTTACAAGTTATCTCACTTTTCTTGATTTTTCTTGATGAATGATGATTCAAATCATACATTAACATCATTTTAGGGTTAAAAATCCATTTTGGTGAAAAATCTCAAAAAGTCAAAGTTGACTTTTGTGCACAGTTGACTTTTTATCAGATGAATTCCAAACTGTGCAATTCTTCAGGAAATCATGTCCTTGACCTAAATCAAACTTGATGGACATGTTCCATGGGTGTCATAGGGTATATTGAATCATGTCCTAGGGTTTGGGGGCATGTCCTGGTCAAAAGCCAAAGTTACAGTTGACTTTTCCCTTAAAACCCTAAGTGTGGTGCAGATGAAATTGAGACTTATTGCTCAAGCTTTTTGGATTAATCCATTGTTCCAAATGGATCAATATAGTTCATTAGAGACCCTCAAACCCTCTCTTGAGGTCTTGGTTCATGATTTGTCCCAAAAGTCAACTTAGGGGTGAATTAGGTCAAAAAACCCTAATTCCTGATTTTTGATGAATGCATCCCCTGAGGTCAAATTGACTTGATGAATGGGTTCATGAGGTTCCATGGAGTACATTAGGTTATGTTTTGGATCAATGGCTTGTGCCCAGATGAAATTTTTCATCTGGAGGCCCTGGTCGACCCAAACCCTAATTTGGTGACCCTGTCGATCTGGAAACTTGATCCACCTAGAAGGGAGCAGCTTTGTGCTTGATCCTTGAAGTAGGAGTCCTTTTGATCCTTTGAGGATGTTTGAGAGATTAGACAAGTTGAAAATCAAGTCATTTCTTGATTGAGCTTTTGTCTAAAGCTCAGAGAGGGCTTGAAACCCTAATTTGATAGTAGTGGATGCTCACCCATCTTTGGGGAGACTGATGAAGCATAAAAGTACATCCATATTGTGGTGATGATTTGCACAATGATGGGAAACTTTAGTGGTCAAAATTTGGGGTATTACACATCGCAAACATATTTCAATTTTTGGTGAAGAGTAGATGTGACAGCTCCCGCCTCATGTATCCATGGTCTGCCTAATAAGCAACTGTAGGAGGCATGAATGTCCATGACCTGGAATGCAATCTGAAAAACACTGAGCCCGATAGTCATGGGTAGATCCACTTCTCCAATCACTATTTTTCGCGAACCGTCAAAAGCTTTGACAACAACACCACTTGGCCTCATTGGTGGTCCCCGATAAGTCAGCCTTGCGAGAGTTGTTCTTGGCATCACGTTCAACGAAGAACCAGTATCAACCAAAACCCCAGATAACATGTCATTCATGCAATTTATGGAAATGTGCAGAGCCAGATTATGCTTCCTCCCTTCTTCGGGTAACTCCTCGTCGCAGAATCCCAGATTGTTGCATGCAGTAATGTTACCCACTATTCCACTAAACTGGTCTATAGTTGCATCATGGTCAATGTATGCCTGCTCAAGTACTCCTTGCAATGCCTGCCTATGGGCCTCGGAGCTCATCAATAATTATAACACGGATATTTTAGATGGTGTCTGTAGCAGCTGATCCACCACCTTGTATTCACTTCTCTTGATCATTTTTAGAACCTCATCGGATTTGTCTACATAATCATTCCCACTGAACTGCCCCAGAGTCGTATTCTTTACAACCGGCTGCTCAGGGACCTCTTTATCTTTTGGCGCTGAGAAAACTCGACCACTCCTTGTAACTCGGCTAACATCAGCAATGTTGACCACAGATGACAAATTAGGCAAAGACACCTCATTACCATTTTCAAACATAGTAGCGTTATACCTGTAGGGAATAACCTTGCTGGAAGTATAAGGAACTGGACCAGGTACATTAATAACCAGAGGATTAGCAACAGTCTTCCGGCTATCATAAGTAAACTCAATTCGTTCCAGATCTTTAATGTGGGGAACTATCACAAATACCTCTTCATCCTCATCTATAAGACACTCTTGGATCATGTTCACATTGGCCGCTCCATGCTACGGTAAAGGATTATTCTGCACATTTGGATTCGAATCTTTGAAAGTCAGGACTCCACTCTTGACTAATCTCTGAACATCGGCTTTTAATCCATAACAATTCTCGATATTATGGCCTGGCGCACCCTGATGATATGGACAAAACTGATCAGCTCTGTACCAATAAGGAAGGTCCTTAGGCACCGCTGGTGGGGACTTAGTCTGGATATGGCCTTTTTGCAACAATGCTGGGAAGAGCTCTGCATATAGCATAGGAATCGGATCGAAATTTGGTTTCCTGACCACACGACCGGGGCTGTTGAACGGATGTCGAGCTTGTTGAGGAGATGGTTGATTTTGCTGATGATATTGTTGTTGTGGTGAAGCAGGTGGAGTTTGAGGTGATGGTTGATAAGGTTGTGCAAACTGTGGTTGGTAAGCTGGAGCATTGATAACTGGGGTCACAGCAGCGACCTGCGGGTGTTGGTGATATCTTCCTTTCGACCATCCTTAGTGTACAGCATTTACTTCTTGTTCTTTCTTTTTCCCAAAATTACTTCCATACTTCTTGGCATTACTGGAAGCACTTCCCTCCCTCACCAATCTCCCTTCACGGACACCTTCTTCCAATCGCATTCCCATGTTGACCATTTCAGTAAAATCACTAGGGGAGCTGGCTACCATTCTCTCATAGAAAAATGGGTTCAGTGTTTTCAGGAAAATTCTACTCATCTCCTTCTCCTCCAGAGGTGGAGTAACTTGAGCAGCAAGTTCTCGCCAGCACTGGGTGTACTCCTTAAAATTTTCTCTTTCCTTCTGGGCCATGGCTCTCAACTGGTCTCTATCTGGTGCCATGTCGACATTATATTTATATTGCTTGATGAAAAGCTCACAGAGATCATTAAAATTGCGGACCTTTGAGCTATCTAGTCCCATGTACCACTTGAGGGCTACCCCAGTCAAACTATCCTAGAAGTAATGTATCAAAAGGGGATCATTATCCTCATGCGCAGACATTTTTCGGGCATACATAACTATGTGACTATGTGGGCAAGAATTCCCTTTATACTTCTCCAAATCAGGGAGCTTGAACTTTGGAGGAATCTTAACATTAGGAACCAAGCATAGCTCAGAGGCGCTCTTCCCAAACAGCTCCTTCCCACGAAGGGCCTTGATTTCTTTCTTCATTTCTAGAAACTGGTCCTGGAAATCATCCATTCGTTCTTCCATTCCAACACTCTCACTAGGAGCGGCATGAAACACAGGTTCTTCCAGATGAAAAGGAGTAGCATTTACCACGGGTGGTGGCACAGTCATTATAGCAGTTGTGGCAAGAACTTGAGAAACCGGTGGGCAATATCCAGCTGGAGTAAAGTTAGGAGGCATACCCCACGGGTAACCAGGAGGCATAGAATACTGAACTTCACTTGTAGTGGGCACCACTGGGATCGGTGCTGATATTATCTCAGAGATAACAGTGTTGTGTGATGTCGTACCATGTGATGGCTGATTCTGAGCAGCCATCAAAGCTTCCATCATCCCATTGATCTTCTCTAAACTTTCTTTCAGGGTTGAAACCTCTTCCCGAAGTGCTATGTTTTCCTGCTCGAGTTGATCCATTCTTTTCTTACGACTGGCTCGAATATTGTATCGATGACTTAGCTTGTCTTCTGAAAAGAGACACGAATAAGAACCTGGAATGCAAGGAAATGCAAATGCAAATGCAAAAGATGCGTATGATGTAGCATGATGCAACATGCATTTCAAGGAACTCAAAAGTGTATTTTAAATATCGTAATCGGAAATTTATTTTATTTAAAATTTTAATTTTTCATAACAACGATACACCTTCAGGGCTTTATTATAATAAACGAACAAGATATATAAAAATGGAACTAGGGCTTCGATCCACTGGATGATGCTCCCTTCCTTTCACTGAGTTCTTCCATCAACTTGTCAATCCGTTCCTGCAATATAAACTTGTCCAAGGTCAGCTTCTCTACTTCTGCCTTCAACCTTGATACTTCATTTGATTCCACCACGGGAGGCTTGGGTCGAGGATACAACATTGTCAGAGTGAGAGCTCGTTTGCGTGACCACTCCAGGTAAGATTCCGTGACTGTGCAGTCAGGGTTTGTTGTCGCAGTCATCCCTTGTCTGTTGATACGACGCCAAGCAAACATAATCTGAGTCTTCAGCTGAAGGTCCTCTCCATCATAGAGGAAGATTCTTTTCAGGTTTTCTGGATTAGGTATTTCATTCATCGGATGTCCAAGCTGACGACGGGCGAGAATAGGATTATAGCTAGTGCAACCTTTTGTGCTAAGGAGAGGCACATTAAAAAAATCTCCACAGCTGTGAATCATGGGAATTCCTCTGTACATTGGATCATGCCAAACAATGTCCGAGTGAGTGAGAGCCATGAGTTTAACAGGCTATTCAGAACCGTCTTTCACATCCCAAAAGGCCGCAGACCTCGGTAGGTGCGAAATAAACCACCTATAGAGGATAGCAGTGCAGCAAATGATCTGACCTTCTCCTTTCAGAATCTTTGAATGAATTGAGTGGTAGGCATCGGCCAATAGTGTTGGAACAGGATTCTTGAGCATGAAGATCCTGATCGCGTGGACATCGACGAAATTCTCAACATTTGGAAACAAGAATAAACCATAAACCAGCAATGCGAAAAGATTCTCGAAAGCCCTGGTACTTCCTTTGTCGGCGAATTCTCGAGCTTTCTCGAATAAGAATTGAGCAGGCATACCGTCGATTCCTCCCTTGACCATCATGTGAGTCTGGATCTCCAACAGCTTGATGCGGGTTACTCTTGCGTTGTCTTCCTGACTGAGTCTTCCTTCTCCACCGTAGAACGGAGGTGAGTCTTTGACGGGAATTCCCAATAAAGCGGAATATTCTTCCAATGTGGGCATCAACTGGAAATCTTGAAAGATAAAGCAATGGTAGATTACATGATAGAGCTAAACCAGCGTCTCCAATAAACCAGCAGCTACTTGGACCCGCAACAAAGAGAGGATATGTCCATGCTTTGCAGCGAAGGCTTCCGGATCTTTTATCTGACCTCCTAGTTCCCTTAATTGTTCCACATTAAAGACCCTGAAGGTGTGTGGCAAAGTTCCTTTCCTTCCATAATCCATTTTACGATATCTAAAAACAACAAGCTTTGAGTTCTTTGAAGAAAAAAACAAAAAGAGAATGCCAATGCAGATGAGATGCAAAAGTTCGTGGAATTTGAGTACTTATAGTCGTCATAGAATACCAAAGGACACAAATTTTATTAATCATAAAAAAACTGTTACAAATAAAAGAAACGGGAATTGAAAACTCATAATGAAAATGTTACAACCGTTGGTATTCTCACAAGAGCTTTTAACGATAATTAAATAAAAGCTAATAAAAGGCCTAAGGAGATTCCCCCAATAATCTCAGCTTGTACTTCTTAATTTCCTCTTCCATTCGGGATTTCTCGAGAATCAGCTCATCTACTATCGACTCCCACGAAGTAGACTCAGAATTCGAGGAACTTGGGTCTTCATGTAACTTCCTTTTTTTGTAGGAGAGAACTTCCTCACTCTTTGCTTTCAGTCGTCTTTGAAGCGCTTCATTCTCTTCCACAACCACTTCATACTTATCCTTCCAAGCATTCCCTATTTGCTGAGCTTTCCTTAAGGCGATCTTTAATTCCTCTGTTTCAGATGCAAAGATGAAGACGGGCTCTTCGTTCAGGACCATAGGTTCTTGGCGGTCGTAGGGCATCCTAACCTCGATGGCTCTCCTTCTAACCCATTGTAGATAAGGGTCTAAAGAGACACAATTACGCTTCCCCATGGCATTCCTATCCTTCTTGCTCTTGTCCCTCCAAGCCTTTAAAATCTCATTCTTCAACCCTTCCTGCTCTTCATGTTCTTTGAAAAAGATCCCTTCTATATGAATACCGAGGGGTTTGTCCTTCAAAGGGTACCCCAGCTGTCGGCGGGCTAAGACCGGATTATAACTAATTCCTCCTTGTATACCAAGAAGAGGCACATTCCCGAAATCCCCGCAGCTATCGATGATCACGACTTCATCATACCTACGATTATACCAAACGATGTCAGAATGAGTGAGGGCCATGATTTTCTTAGACCACCAGCCCTTACTAGGATCCCAGAAAGCGATGGCTTTGGGCAAGTGTTGCGTAAACCACTTGTATAATAGGGGCACACAACAGGTGATTTGTCCTCCTTTAACATGCTTCAGATGGATGGAGTGATAAGCTTCTTCTAATAAAGTAGGGACTGGATTCCTCTTTATGAATATCTTAATAGCATTGAGATCCACAAAATCTTTGAGGTTGGGAAACACAAAGGTACCATAAATCATCAAAGCAAAGATAGCCTCAAATGCAGCCATGTCTGAACGTTTGGCATAATGTTGAGCTTTCTCCATCAGAAACTTCATAGGCAAAACATAAATCCCTCCTTTAGTAGTCATATTCTTTCGGATGTCCACTAACTCCAAATGCGTTGCATTAGCAATCTCTTGTTCCTTAGGATCCTTATCAAAAATGGGGAAAGGAGACTTATCCAGAATAGATAAACCAGTCAGACTAGAATATTCCTCGAGAGTAGGTACCAGCTGGTAGTCAGGGAAAGTAAAGCAATGATAGAGCGGGTCATAAAACTGAAGCAGGGTGGAGAGAAGTCCTTGATCAACCCTCACCTGCAATAAAGACAATAGTGCCCCATACCTACTTTGAAATCCTTCTAAATCAGCCAACAGAGTCTCCAACCTCCTTATATTAGTCGTATCAAAGCTCTTGTAAGTATACTTCACGGTATTCCTTCTTTCATTGTCCATGGTACCCTACGATGTAAATAAAAGACTCAGATTCCACGAACTTGAATGAAAATGATGCTTATGTATGTATGCACAAACACACAAACAAAAGGGCACACAAACAACCAAACAAAAGGTCCTAGGTTCAAAGGAGCATGAATGGAGTCAAGGTCTACCCATCCCATAAGGTAGTGTGGTTTCAAATGTACCTGCCGAACGGGTTCTAGAAGTTCCCAGAGTCTACGACCCATCTTTCGAATATTACCGACTTCCCAAATTACTCGGTTAGTCAATAATATTCTCAAGAGAATCTCGTCTGAGTGTAGTATCGCGTGACAACTATTTGGAAATAGACTCCCGCATAGTCACCGCACTACATCCTAAAAGGCCAAGTGGGGTTAAAGGTGCTACGGTCCTCAGTCTTAAGGGTTCTTGGTCGAAGTTAATACCGTTTTCACGAATGGACTCGTTCAAACAATATTAATTTCAAAAGAACCTAAACTGAGCGATGATTTTCTCAATTCGATTTTTCGGGAATCGACTCCGTCAAAGTACCCTTGACCATATCATCTCCTATAATTACACTCATGTCCGGGTCTAGGACTCTCACCACTCAAGAATCCCTCCAAACAGCAAAACAAATATATAACAGATAAAAAAGATTCAAGTTAGAGGGAACCCTCTTATGAGAGTCCCCAGTGAATTCGCCATTTCTGTCGCGGTGAAATTAGATACCATAGTTATTTGTTAACTAGGATCGCATTTTTAATGTCACCACCGGTCTTTGATTTTATCCAAGGGAAGGGAGAAAAACCGAATTCCCACTATGCAATGCAAATGCACTTAAGATTCTAAGTTCGGGGGTTGGTTATACCTAGGGAAGGTGTTAGCATCCTAGATATCTGTAGTACTCTACAGGAACCTCTTGATTCATTTTTTATTATCTGTTATTTGTTTTGCTAAGGGTTTAAGGGTAGGTGATTTATTATTTTATTCCTAGGTGTGCTCGACAAGATATCGCATCTTGTGCCTACATATCCTGTCAGGAGGGAATCAAAGCACTTGTAGTTCCTTATTATTAAAGGTACTAAATGTTTAAAGGTTTAGGAGAGGAAGATGAGTCATCATCTTAAGAAAACCACCACAGTTCTTTGAAAATGTTTGTATTTGTGGGGTATGGGATTGTATGTCCCTTCTTTGAGATGATTAACATCTAATTCTCTTGTGTGGAGAATTAGGTGGGCTAAAGTTTGATTTGAAAAATCAAAATTGTAGGGGGGACTAACCTAGGAAGTCTATCCTAAGTTGTCTAATTGTCTTATCTTAAGTTTGTCGATTATGAGATGTTAATGATATGCACCATGCACAATAACATGGTTATCATGCATGGGATTTCCCTTGGATATTTTATGCGATTAATTAACGTTATTTAGGCGAAGGTGCTAGCAAAGTGATGCTAGACTTGTGTCTAGTGATCAATAGGTCGAATGCGATGCCCTAAGGCGATCGACTTATATAGGTAGAAAATTGGCTCGACGTTGGATCGAGGATTTTTAACATTTTGAAAAGGTTTGAAGCACATAAGCATAATTCAAGCAAGACATACAAGCAAGCAAGACATGGCATCAACTAAGGCTAAACTCGTTCTCACACGGGCGTACGATTTAGCGTGCGGGATTCTGATAGGGAGTTTTATCGAGAAAAACGTTTTTGATAAAAGATTTTATTTTATTTAGGAATTAAGTTAGAGACTATTTTAAATTTGAGAAAGTTAAAGATTTCTTACAAAAGGTTTCTTAATTTCTTAAATTAGAGACTATTTTAAATCATATAACTAACATGAGGGCTGATTTGAAAAGATTTAGGAGATCAAATCTGCATTAATTTCTGATTTCAAAAACAAATCAGATCAGAATCTTGGGAGCAGGTCCAAGCCCAAGTCAGAATGATATTTAAAGCAGCCTCAACCCTAAGTTAAACGACGAAGAAAGAGAGCTAAAGACTGAGTGTTATTTGTGTCTTCGTGTGTGTTTTTGTAAACCATTCGTGTGTGAATTGGTGTTACTATTTTGAGTTGTAAGTGTATTCACTCTAGAGCTTTTAAGCAAGAGTGTGTTGTTCTTGATCAAAGCTGTTAAGCAGAATCAAGTTGGGTGATTAGTGTGTAATCATTGCATTGTATCACTGTGGTGATTTAGGGAGTGAGTGGTTTCTCATATCTAAGTGGTTTCTTAGGTAGAAGGTTCATTGGGTAGTGATTAAGTTTAGTAGATGTCAACTGGGATTGTTGAGTCTGTAAATTAATACTACTAATAGTGAAATTCCTCCCTAGCTTGGTAGCCCCCAGATGTAGGTAGTTAGACCGAACTGGGTGAACAATTCTTTGTGTTATTTACTGTTGTTTATTGCCTTGTCCATAGCAGATTGTGTTGTTGTGACATCGCACTTAACATCACACATCTGATACCAGAATTTCACATTTGCATTTGAATTTTATTATGTTCGCTTAGGCTATTTAGCATTGTACCCTAAGTCCTTTCATTATTCAATAAATTACAATGTTGGTCCATGATACTGTGTGATCTTTTTGAGCCTAGCAAGTTAGTTTTTATCATTTCATCAAGTGTTGCTTGAATTGGTGTTGTTTGATTTGAATCATGTACAATGTATGACTTAAATCATGCAAGTTGTGAAAAATGGATTTTGCCTTTGTGTGATTTGATTCGAATCACAAGTTGAACTTGACTCAAATCACAACACAATTTGACTCAAATCATGATTTGCACTTGACTCAAATCATAGCTTCAAAAATCCAAATTTCCACCTTAGATTTAAGTAGTTTTTTCTTGGATCCAAACAATAAAAGACTCTCATTGTGATTCTTTTTCATGATGAAAGTTTTTGATGAGACCCTTAGACAAAAATGTCAATTTGTCTTTTTTTCTATAGTGTGTCTATTCCAAGCACCTTGTATCGTTCTCTTGTCTTGAAGAACAACTTCTTGAGTGTTAATCCTTGTCAGATTGCATCTCCTTTTTGTTACACCTTTGTGTGTGTAATTTTCTATTTGAGGGAAAACTAGATAAAGGAGTTGATCAATCTTGTATGATTCATGGTTGATCAAGCTCATGATAACCATCAAGATCACATACCCATTTTATCCAAAAACTTGAGAGAACCTTTATGTGTATTATTTATTCACTATCATCTAATTCCTTGTTGGTATCTTGTGAAGTAGAGAGAGTGTGTGTGTGTGTGTGTGTGTGTGTGTGTGTGTGTGTGTGTGTGTGTGTGTGTGTAAGATTCTTTTGGCATTGTTCATCATATTTAGCCTTAGTTCTTATCCATTATTGTGGACCTTTATCTATAAAGATTGAGTGTTTGAGGGAGACTAGTGGTACATTAGGATATATAATGTTTTTGTGTGAAGTTTGTTGTTCATAACATGTGCAAAGATTGTTTCTTGAATGTTGTTTGAACTTTATGTTATCCATCAAGAGAAAATTTTAATTATACTTCATGGAAGACATTAGTGAAGTCAGGTAAAGACTATTCATAGACAAAGTTGGGAGTTGTCCAATTTAATGCTTAGCTAATGGTGATCACTCAGACAAGAAATCAATGGTATTAAGATAGATTGCCACATACAATGACTTGGAACAGGTTATTGTGAATAGAAAGGTTATTGGATCAAGATCATTGAGAATCTTGTGTTTGTTAGCAGTTTAAGCATTTGCATTAACATAGGGAATTATCGTGTGATATTTCATTGTAATCAAATGCTTGTATCAAACTTATCAAATAATGGAAGATCATGATTATTTTCCAATGGTTTTAACACCAATGAAGAGTGGAGTGGGAAAAGCGAGGACGAACGACGAACTGATATATATCTCTGTGTATCTTTTCTTTCTTCCCTTATCTCCCTTAATTTTCTGCAATGATAACTATATCTATTGCATTATTGGATAATTCATATGTTATTTAGGTTAGACATTGCTTATAGTGATTTAATGTGTAAGCTTAGGTTTGTGATGCATCAAACCTATTGGATCATCATAAATCCAATTCTATTTTGAGTGAATTTCTATGTAAGTGTTTTTAAATCGCGTTGTTTAAAGTGGCTTTGGTTATCTTGTAATTGTTTTGTATTAGAAATAATCATGCCTTTAGTGGTGTCTTATAATGATTTTGTTGGTTTAATTCATTGAGAAGCTTCCAAGGTCTCTTAGTTTTGTGCTTTTCTTCCGCATATTTTAAAATTTTTTAGTTCATTTTATTGGACATAAAATGTTTTTGAAATTGTCTGTTTGGGGATAAGTCTATTCAACCCTCCTATAGACCTGTTTGTGTCTATATTCTCACCCAACACTAACCACTCTTAGGTAAATGAAGGATGTTACACTTATACACCACTGGATGATTTTAGACGTTTTAACATCTTGATTATTTCGTTGACGAACCTATCAATTGTCACATCAAACTCGACCGGTCCCTTTGTTGACCTACGATGATATGTTCTCCATATAACCTTCAAATCTTTATCAATCTCCAACTCAATGTTGTTGTATTTCACCTTTCCTTCAATATCAATCGATGGTGCATGAAAATCGTGTAAGTATGAAAAGTAATTTAAGAGGGGAGGGGGTGAATTAGATTTCGCGGTATTTTAGACTTTTAAAGTGAAGATTCCTATGTTCTGATTTTTCCAAAAATAAGTGTATGAAATTTGAATGAAAGTGCAGAATTTAAATGCAGAAAAATAGAAAAAACATAATGATGTATACTAGTTCCCCTTTTCAACCAAGGGTGCGTCTAGTCCTCCCACACCCATGAGAGATTTCACTATGTCAGAATCTGTACAAACCTCACACCAAGGCCACTCATTCACTCTTCTAACATAAATAAGAAAACACACCACTTTCTTTTGCACTTGAATAGAAAGCACTCAACTTTGTATGTCAAACAATGATCACTTAACACTTTGTGATAAAAAACAAAATTTATATAATGTATGCAGAAGTTTTTGCACTTGAATCAATTATGTAGATATTGATCTTCTCTCTTTTGATCACAATCCAAACGTATTAACACACTTATGTAGAATAATATGAATGAAACTCTTTTCATGAAATGAAAGTTATGCACAAAGTTTCATTTTTGATGGATATTTGAACACTTGAAAAAATTTGTTTGGATTATGTAAAAATGGCGTATGCAAGAGGTTAATTTGAATCTGAAAATTCTGGTTTAAATAGATGATGAAACACCTCTTGAAATGATGTCATTGTTTAATGAAAATATTCATGAATCATGTGATAATTATTTGAAAAAGGTATGATGAATCATTACATTGAAGATGCATGAAAAAATTTCTGATTTTTCAAAAAGTGCAAGGTGCAACCGATTGCATATAAAGTGCAACTGGTTGCACTTTTGAAAAATGCATTGAAAAAATGAACGTTACAATAAAAAATTTGATTTTTCTACTTTGAAACTTCATGAAATGAGATGCTATGCAAAATGAATGATTAAAAAACTTTTGAGATGGCAGAATAATATACATCTTTTGAAGGCTTAAATGCACTTTTGGTCCCGATAGTATCATTTTTCTAAACTATTGATCCCCCCTTAAAAAAACCCAGGTTTTTGGTCCCTTGTTTTGATTTTTTTTGGGTTGGTCCCCTCTCATATTTTGGTTATGTGGCATTGTAAACGCTGATGTGGCATGGGGTATGTTGTTCATAGCTGGAAATAAAATGCCATGTCATAAATTAAAACATATTTAATGAATTTTTAATATTAAAAAACAATTTTAATTAAAGAATTAAAAGAAATAAGTTTATAAATACGTAATTGTTTTCATGTTCTTCACCAATCGTGTCTAAGAATCCTAGATTTCAAAATCTTCCCCAATTCATTTTTTTCAATCCTCAATCCTCAAGAACCAAGCGTCACGACCATATCTGGGTATTCAGCTTCAAGCAATCGCAGTGTTTCGCGCGGGAATCATGTTGAATGCAAGTGTGGTATTCCCTCTCCATTGATGACGGCTTGGACGGAGCAAAACCCAGGAAGACGGTTTTTTGGCTGCGGGATGTACAAGGTTAGCTGTAAAATACTCTTTCCTAGAAATCCTATTTTGTAGTAACATGAATGGAATCCCTAACTTCTTCATCTTCATGTCCAGAATCAGGGATACAAGAGATGTTCGCATTTTGTTTGGTTTGATGAAGAAATGTCGCAACGAGCCAAGGAAGTTATATCTTCAATGCATCAAAAGTTGAACCAACAAAAGGTTAAGTTGAATGAAGCTATTGTTAGAGAAGATCAATTGAAGTTGGAGATCAAATTTTTGAAGAATATGAACAAGTTGACTATAGGAATAACATTAGTGTTGTTAATTGGGTTGGTGTTAACAAATGTATGAAATTAGTTTGTAATGTGTTAGGTTGTAAGTTGTTCTTGGTTGTTCTTTAGTGTTAGGTATGATTAGTGTATGGTTTGTAATGAAATTGTTAACTTTATGGAATTGTAATGACATGTTAGTTTCTAATGAAATTGTTGAGTTGATAGCATTTTAATGTCCATAGCATTATGTTTGGTTGAATTAAAAGAACTGTCTTTTATGTTGATAGCATTATGTTTGGTTTAACAGACCTATAATTTTAAACATACCTATAATTTTAAACAGACCTTTGGTTGCATAACAGATCTATAATTTTAAACAAACCTATAATTTTTGGTTGCATTAACAGACCTACAAGGCTTTGCAATAACAGACCTATACTTTTTGGTTGCATAAAGCAGACCTACAAAACTTTGCAATAACAGAACTTTAAAATGATAGTTTCATAACAAAATACTAAATAAAACATTAGCACAACTCTGTAACGTCAAATATCACTACAGACCTATAAGGCAGACCTAATATTTGGTTGCAAATATCAGTAACAGCTTTGTAATTCCAAACATTAATTCAACATAACAAAATGATAGCTTCATAACATAATCCTTAATCAAACATTAGTAAAGCCAGTAATGGCTACATAATTCAACATAACACTTAGGTGATGAAAGTTACAAAATACTTAATCCAAAATGATAGCTTATGTCATGACAGTTACAAAATGACAGCTTAGGTCATGACAACATAATACATAATTCAGGAAAATACATAATCATATTCTTGGGTAGGATGTGGAGCTTGAGAACATGATCCAATCTCTTGAGTTGACTCCCCTTGCTTCTTTTGCTTCTTAGCCTTCTTTGCCTTTGCACCCTTTCCATTTTAAGCTTCTTCTGCTTACTGACAGTTTTTTGCTTTTTGTTCCCTCCCTTAGGCATCACTCTATCAGCTGCTCTCTTCCCCTTGCAAGTTCTCATGTTATGGCCAATGAAACCACACTTGTGGCATGTCACAGTTTGAAATTTCCTTGGTAACACATGCGGATTTTTGGGTTCATCATTGCTTTTGTTCCTCATTTTCTTTGGGCGTCCAATTGCCCTCCTCATCATAGGTGGATTGACTACCAGCTCATCATTTACAGGCCACAGCTGGGAACCATTAGTTGGCAAGATGATACGTGAGTATGTTTTCTGGAAAGTAGCTTTCCTGCAGAATGATAACACTAAGTTCAGTGGATAAAATGACAAAAATAACTAAGTCAAAAAATAGGATTATAGTTTATTCATACTTGTAGTAATCAGAAGTGAATTCTTCTGGTTGTGTTTTGTTATGCTACATGCATGCTATTGCATGACTGCAAGGTATACCAAAGAGGTTCCATTTCCTACAAGCACATGTTCCTTCCTTGAGGTTGACACAATATGTTTCAATACCATTAGTCACACCAAATATTTCCATATCATCATCACCATGCCAAGTTGGAATCCATCTTTCAGCAAACCTCTTATTTTTCTCAAGAACTACTTGAATTCTTGGGCAAAGATCACCAACATATTTAACCATCAACTCTTTTTGTTGTGTAATCCTCTTGGTCAGGTAATGCTTAATCCCTTCTAAAAGGGTGATGATTGGTTTATCCCTATATTCTAGGATAACCCTATTAAAAGCTTCACACATGTTGTTTACCTGAAGGTCACACTTAGAGTAAGTCTTGAAATGAGACCTACTCCAAAATTCAGTTGGCGCCTATTTCATGTCTTTCCAAGCAGCTTCATTCAAACCTTTCATCCTCAACATTGCTCTCTCCCACCCTTGCACAGTAGTGGCCCTTGCAGCACTCCACAATGCTTCATTCAATTCCATACCAGCATACTTTTTCTTCCAATTTCCATACAGATGCTTGACACATAGCCTCTGTTCCACATGCTCACTCAATCCTTAGACAGCTAGAACAAGACCCTGCAATTCATAGTTTTATATCAGTTATCAATTATTTACAAGTTAAAGAATAATGTTATTTACCTTCTGTTGATCAGATATGAAAGCATAAGCCCTTTGATTAATTGTTTGCAAGTCATCAAGTAATAAATTAAGGAACCACTCCCAAGAGTCCTTTGTTTCAGCCTCCACAACAGCATATACTATTGGAAATATTTGGTTATTTCCATCCCTTCCTACAGCTGACATCAACTGCCCACTAAAATCCCCTTTCAAAAAACAAGCATCAAGACCAATGAGTGGCCTACAATAGTTTGCAAAACCTACCTTACATGCCTTTAAACATATGTGGATTCTTTCAAATACAGGTCCAGCAGCAGAATCTGAGCATTGCAAGACTATGTTGCTATTAGGGTTTGATGCAAGTAGCTCATTTGCATAAGTCCTTAGATGCCTGAACTGGTCCCTTCCAGCACCTTGAATAATCTCCATTGCTCTTCTTTTAGCCCTGTATGCCTGATCAGTAGACATTTTAACTCCCCACTTCTCAAAACTCATGGCAACCAAACCAGTTGGTTTCAAATTAGGACCATGCCTTAAAATATGGCTAAACTGCTTCCCCAACCATTTAGTCTTTGCCTGTCTATTATGAGCAGTCCTATGAAATGTATGTTCATCATACAAAGACACAACCTGCCAATACTGGTTGCATACCCTCTTCCCAATCCTCATGTGAAATTTGCAGTCAGTGATACACTTAACCACCATCATCTTTCCATCATTCTTATGCAGGTAAACATTTTTTTTCTCCACCATGGCATACTCCTTTATAGCCTCCTTCACCAGATCCTTTGTATTAAATCTCATCCCTAACTCAAATTTGACTCCCTTGCCAACTTTATAGGTTGGTAAACCCTCACATTCCTCATCATTTTCACTCTCATTTGGGGTTTGAAGCTGATCAGAATCATCTCCATTCTTAAAGTTATTCACAATGGGTTCAACATTGTCTTTAGGTAACACATTTGTCCAATCTAAGTCATTAACTTCATCTTCCAAATCATCATCCATTTCATCTTCCAATTCATCATCCATTTCATCATTAATTTCATCTTTCTTGTCCATAGCCTCCTCCACATTAACCTCAACCTCTTTTCCTCTTCCCTGTTCTTCATTCATCTCAACCTCATTTTCAATTCCCTCTTCATCATTCATCTCAGCCTCATTTTGGACCCCCTCTTCATCATTTACCTCATCCTCCTTCCCCAATTCCTCTTCATCATTCACCTCAACAACCTCATCATCAGAGAATACTTCATGACCTATATCTGTCTCTTCAACAATGTCAGGTTCACTAATGCTATGTTCAACATACAAGTCAACAATTTCATAGCCCTCAACATCTCTTATCAATTGCAAAACATCTTTGTCACAGTTCAGTGGCCTAAGACCAAGGGTAAAACTCTTCCTAGGGTTCAAATACCATATACACTTAATGTCTACGTATTTATCCTTCTTAATCAGTTCAAACAACTCCATATAGGACAGATAATCTACATCCCACTTCCAGTCCATTTTTGTAACAAATCCACCAACATACAGTCTGACAGGAGTTTCAACGAGTTCACCTCCATGGTGAATCATAAACCTAAATGTTTGACACCTGGTTGACCTGTATTAATTCATACATATTTGTCAGAATGGGTCCACACAAACAAGACTTAAATAAATAAGAAATGGTAGGACCACAAAGCCCTAAAACATAAAGTATTCTAAACCCTAACACAAAAAGGGACCACCAAGTACGATAACATACTACGAAAAAAACCCTAAACCATTTGGGGTCATCCATTACCATTAAAATAAGAATGAAATGAAATAAAGGAAGAACGTGGGGAAAGAATACGACAACATACCTGAGGTAGAACTTGACGCCATTGTTCGTCTTGGAAAGACCAGGATTTTCCATGGAAGCTTCAGAGTACTTGGTGCGTTTGAATCGTTTGGTGTTCTAGGGTTCAAAGTTTCTGGGAAATTTGCTCTTGAACAATGTTACGATGGAAATGCAATTAGGGATAGGTTAGTACTTATATTAAATATTCAGAATAATAAAAATAACATAAAGTTATTTTATTTTGTGATTTTTTAAAATTAAAATTGTGTTTACTGACGTGGCTATTCAGCTGGCCAATATAAGTTTTGCCATGTCATAATCTACAATGCCACATACTCTAAACTGGCGGGGACCAAAAAAATCCCAAAAAAAATTAAAACAAGGGACCAAAAATCTGAGTTTTTTTAAAAGGGGATTAATAATTAAAAAAAATGATACTATAAGGACCAAAACTGCATTTAAACCATCTTTTGAAATGAGATGCTATACTAAAATTTTTAAATATATTAAACTCATTTTTAATTAACTATGGGGTTTTCAAATACATGGACATTAAACGACAATGCGTTTACTTCCCATTAGACGCCTCAAGATTTTGAATTGAACACTAGCAAATAGCAAGAAAACACAAACCCCAATTTTCGCCCCTATTGAGAAACCGCTCCAAAAATGTTGAAACTCTCTCGCATGCTTCCTTCTTCATCTTCCAGGTACTCTTTCTTCATTCTTGCACTTTCTCTCTTGTTTGCATAAAACTAATCACTACTGTGAAAATCATAAACAGGAATCATCTATTCGAAGTTCTTTCCTCTAGGAAAATCGAAGTTCGGGATTTCTCTACTGCAACAAATCACTATTCTGCTAAAGGTTAATTTAATTTTAATTAATTTAATTTTGCTGCATTTTTATATGGTTGCATTGAATTAATTGATATATGTTTATGGAGTTTCAGGATATAGTTCAGATCGTGTATTTGCTCCTTATTCTGTTTACAAGGGAAAAGCTGCATTTTCGCTCACTCCTTGTCTTCCAACTTTCACTAAGTTGGATGTAATTTTCTTTTCCTAATCATGATTTATTAACTTAAATATGCAATTTTGTTTTTATTGTGGTATTCGATAATCTGTATTTTATATTTATTGATTCTGTTTGTTACACAGTCTGGGGCTCTCGTGGTTGATCGCCGCGGTTCGATCATGATGAGTTTCGTGCCTGCTGTCGGGGAGCGCAAATATGACTGGGAGAAGAGACAGGTAATATCGTTTTTCTGCTTATGGTTTCTGTTGTGCAAATACTTAGGGTTATAGAGTACAATGATTTGGTTAGATATTACGGTTTAGATTATAAGTTTTCAGAGTAGTGGGCTATGCTATGCTTGTTGCACGCAATTGCTCTGCTATCGTTCATGTCTCATGTTCGCTAATAAACGGGTACAAACAAGAGTCATACATGTTGAAAAAGAATTACAAGTATGAGTAGTGTAGGGAAGTCCCACATTGATTAGGAATGTGGAGACTTGAACATTTATGAATGAGAGAACCCTCACACCTATCACCTTAAGGTTTTGGGTGAGTATGTGGCGTGTCTTTCACAAAGGTGTGTTGCTAATAAAGTAAGTCCCCAAAGTGTAAAATGCTCCCTCGTGTTTGACTCCCGAATTGTATGTTGTTTCATGTTTTCAACTTTTTTTTCTTGTTATTTTGCAATAGAGAACAACATTATGACAACTTGGCCTGATATATTGTGTCTGAAGTTCTATATAATACTTGTAGGAGTAAATAGACAGTGTGATATAAAATCTTTGATACTCCATTATCTCTCTTTCTCTGATGGCAATTACATTTTTTTATAGAGATTTGCCCTATCAGCTACTGAAGTTGGTTCTTTGATAGCCATTGGCCCCCAAGATTCATGTGAATTCTTTCATGACCCCTCAATGAAATCAAGGTATTTTTCACAATTCTCTTGGATTCATAATTGATGACCAATTCATTATCTCATGAGAAAACTATATAATAGAATTGATTAGAATCACATTACATGTAGCATTAACATATGAATTGTTTTTTTTTTAAATAAAATTTTATACCATTTTAAAGTTGATTAGTAACAGTTTAGTAAGCCTTATGCTGCAGTAATGCTGGTCAAGTAAGGAAGAGCTTATCAATTAAGCCTCATAGCAGCGGCTACTTTGTCTCTCTGAGTAAGATTTGTTTTGCTAATTTTTTTACCTATTACATAACTGGGTTGCAGTGCACAAGTAATACTAAATTCTTTATGGTTATGTCACCCTCTTTAACAGCTGTTGTCAACTCCGTGTTAAATACCAAGGACAATTTCAGTGTTCCTGTTACTACTGCTGAGTTTTCTGTGATGAAGACTGCTTGCAATGTATGCCTCTTTTCTGCTTAGTTTCCAATATAATCACCTTAATTATGTTATTACGTTACAGATTTCACAAGTTATGTGTTTCTGGTTTCTGCTTCCCATATGTATAACAAGAATGAAGTGGTTATTATCTATTTTCTTTTAGCATCATTATTCTTTCAAGCATTGGAAGAGAAGAATTGATTATCTTTTCATTTTATGTTCCTATCAGACTATTTAGCAACATTGGACTTGTCATGAAACCTTGATTGATACATTACAAAAATGTCACCAAGCTTGATTCAACATTTTTAAGCCATTAAGTTTAGCGGCTTTCTTTCTGATCCAGAATTAGATTTCAGTTTACATTTGTATTAGCATTACGGGACTGGTATGAATGCCATGTCTGGTCTAGATGGCCAACCACTGTTTTGTTTTCAGGTAATACTTGAAATATAGTGAAATCTATATTATTTTTTTGCTAACTATGATTAACATAATGCACACTTAATATTTTGATTCATTCATAATTTTGTAAATTACTGAGGTTTAGTGGAATTGAAAAATAGCATCTTGAAAACTAGACCTGTCATTGAACTGATGAAAACATTGACCATAATTCATTTGTCAAATTGTGGTTCAATCATGACTCCCATCCACAATTAGGGTCTGCTGACATCAAGTGTCAAAGTTGATATACTTACACCTTCAATAACATTTTGTAGAATGCGAGTTTAATTAGTCTTAACAATATCTTATTGATTTTGTACATGAAACTTTAGGCTATTAGTATTGTTGTTGTTAAGAGTTTGTCAATTTACTTTTTGTTACAGTTTGCATTGCCACACATTATGGGCTGGGATCGTCTAACTAATCAGAAATCCACTGAGACAGTAAGCTTTCAACCCAATCGGCAGTCTGGTGGGACAGTTAGCTTTCAACCAAATCGACAGTCCGGTGGGACAGTTGGCTTTCAACCTAAGATGAGCCCACAGATTTTAGACTTGGAATGGGAAAAGTGAGTTATTGTAGGAAAATATGAAATGAATCCTTCTTTGTTGTGCTGCAATTCCTCTTTGTGTATTATCAATCCAAAGACTAGACTAGGATGGCTCGGGGATGATAACATGTAAATTGTAATATTTAAGAAAGAGGCTCGAGAAGGATGGATTATTAAATGTCGATGCCGTTTCACAATTTGTCGTGTTATTGTTATTTTGTTGATGTTTACTTGTCTGGTTTTATGCTGTTTTTGTTTACTTTAGGCTGCTGAAAGTTAGAACATAATCATCAGCCACATATGTTCTGGGTGGCAGTTTAATGGAAAGTTTGTTAATGTTCATATCCACTCCTTTGGTGTTAGTTTTCTGTCAGACTCTGAACAAATAAGATTCATCATGTGGATATGAAACCTCGTGAACTTTTTCAAACTTGATATCTTCTGAATCATCTCAATATTGAGGCAGTCAAAAGGGTAGATTTTGTTTCTCCTTTTTTTCCCAATCGAACACTCTGAGTTGTAATCAAAACTTACACTCAGGGCTTGCTCTTGGTAAAAAAATGGACAAAGGAATGTACTAGACGGTTTTGTCAACTACAGAAATATGTTAGAGGTTAAAATTGGAGTTCATAAGAGTTGTAGATGGATTGAGAAATTTCCTACATGAATTATACGTTGCCCAATTTTTGAAATTTGGCATGACGAGTTAGCTGAGGCTAAAGAACAAACAACCTAGTTTGACCTCTCTACCTTTTTTTTTATTCAGTTGAAACATCTCTAATTAAACTATTTATGGCGCAAATGAAAATTGTAATATTGGGCTAATGTGTCATATCGTCTTTATGTAAACCATTCATTTACACACTTCTCTTAAACTCTTCGCCTTTACAAGTTTCGTGTGTCAAAGTTATGAATTGTCATAAGTGTCGTAGCTCAAGGACCACATGCCACAACTGACCTCGACCCAATATGTTATAGGCACGTGGAGCGCATGAGAGTTCTTAAATCAGAAATAATGAGGTGATCATGTGCTTGGCACATGGCGAGATTGACATGTCAGAGAGATTCTCAAAAATAGGCCATGTGCCACAATCCCTAATGGAATGGGTCGGGTTGATTGAAACCGAGGAACAGCCTTAAAAAGTTGAGACTTTTATTAGGTCTAAAAGATTATAAATACTTGCCTATAGGGTTAGGGCAGACGTCATGTTCACAAATCATTGACTAAAGACATCTTGCTTGATATATCAATGGTAGGGACTATACTCTTATACTTAATGAAAGAATAGTCGGAGTCCGTCGTAGAGTTCGATAAAACATTCTTGGGGTTGCACGCTCTTAACAAAAGATTTCACTCAAACAACTATCGTTCATCAACGGTGGCGATACACATTTTACAACCCTCTAGTGAGAATCAACAAGCCTTAACAGAAATGTAGACAAGATTCTCAGCAAGTAACATTTGAAGGTATCCACCGCAAGTCTATTTAACATGACCTCTGCAGCTTTACGTGAATACCTAGTGTGCTTCAACGAATCCACCATAAAAGTGGTGAATCATAACCCATATATGTTTGTAGAATCTTTTCAAAATAGCCTGAAGGATGGGCACTTGAATGAAACGCTAGCCTAATAAGGATGGGCACTTGAACGAATCGTTAGCCTAATAAACCGATGTTTCAATGAAGGAGATAATGACGAGAGCTGAATGTCACCTCAAAGCCATTGAAAGTAACACAAAAAAGGACAACAAATGCCAAAGAGAAGCGGTGGGACAAACTCCTATAATTAGTGCAATAACAACAATTATCAACCAATTAGAGATAAGAGACTATTAGTACAAGTCTTGATAAACTCTACAGACCATCAATGCAAGTCTTGATATACCCTATTAGTTTCACTGACTTATTTTACTAGGAAGCCTTTGAGTGACTACAACTAGATCCTTAACACATACAACCCATTAAAGGCTCCTTAGTAGAGTTTTCAGAAAAACAAATACAGACCAGGGGATACATTTCCACCAAAATAACTTTAGGAGTGGGCGATAACACGAAGACCACCAAAGCCATGTACTCCCTCCGGTCACTATTATAAGCAAAAAAATGACTTTAAATTTTGGTCATTATTATAAGAAAAAATCATTAACTTTCAAAGTAATTAATGCTTGTATTACTAGTATACACCTAATTTAATTCAATAACATTTAATGTTGATAGTTGATTCATCAAATATAACTAAAGATATTATAAATTTAACTCTAATTGTATATGAAACCAAGAAAATTAATTCCTATTCCAGACTGGACCAATGGCTAGGCATGGCCCAATCCACTTCTGCTCCCAGAACGACCCAATTGCCTAAGTCCAATCCACAAAGGGGAAAAAGTTACCTTTCTGCCCCTCCAACCGGGCAAGGACTGCATCGCTCCTCCCCGGAAATGCTGTCCGTTCTGCACGTCTCCTGCACTCCCCGAACAGCTAAGGGCAGATGCCCGAAACTATGCCTATGCCCGACATAACAGCTAGTTTTGGGCACCCTGCCCGACATAACGGCTAGTTTGGGCAGTTACTTATTCTTCGAGAAAACGGTTATTTCGCCCCAAAAATAGGACTATTGGTCACGCGCTGAGGGCACTATATAAACCCTCTCGCTTGAGAGGGTCAGGTATCTAATAATCACCCTGAAAACTCATACTTTGTACTTGCCCCTTTCTCTCTGACATTTTCTTACTTAAGCGTCGGAGTGTCTTGCAGGTACACTCCCCTCCTTCTCTCCATGCGACCAGCATCTCAAACGTACTTGGTGGCCCACTTCAACAGGATCTGATCCATCCTTCACGATCAGTGGTGCCGTCTGTGGGAACTCTTATTCTCCACTTCTTTCTTTCCCCGGAAACCAAAGATCAAAGCGAATTTCCAAGATCATCATCATGACCTCTCAAGATCACGTCAAAGGTGCTCACCAATCCGCCGTCCTCCCCATCAACAAGACTGATGTTGACGGTCTATCTTCTCTCCTCGGAGATCCCCGTTTTCTGAGAGACGGGGCCACAACCTCTCCTTCCCCTACTCCTGCTGTTCGCGAGGGCGACCAGCCCTCGCTGGCCGTCCAGCCCGTCCCTGTTCCACCCAACGCCGACCCGGTCGTGGTGGCCCTCCTGGAGGCGATCAACAAAACCAACCTCCTGATCCTTCAGCAAAACGAAAGGATCAGGCCATTGGAAGAATCTACTCGCCCAAGATCCTCCCCTCCTCCGAGGAAGAACCATCGACGATCCAAGAACCCGCAACCCTGGCGGGAAATCGATCGAAGGCTGCGCGAAGAGCCGGAATCTCGCGATGTCCAGAAACGTGATCAGGTTTCCCCGCGGAACCAGCACTCTCCCGGCCACAAGAGGACCCGAAGAGACAAGCAGTCACCTCCGGTCAGGTCAAGGGACCGGGCCCGTCCACCTTCTCCTCGAAGAGGTCACCGTCACGAGCGAGTCGTCCTGTCCCCGTCACTAACCAGTTCCAGCAGCGATGATGAACCTCACGGCCCATTAACCCAAGAAATCTTGGCAACATGCCTACCCAAGGGCCTGTAGAAGCCCCCAGCACTAGGCACGTACGACGGTACAACCGACCCCGACAAGCACATCGAGAACATCGATGCGCTGTTGGATTACCGCGGCGTCTGGGGCACCATCAAGTGCTGACTATTTCTAACCACACTCTGAAAAAGGAGCAATGACTTGGTACAAGCAGCTGCCCGAAGAGTCTATTACATCATGGAAGCAATTGGGCAGAATGTTCTCCCGGCACTTCACAACGTCGCGTCGCCACCCCAAGACTGAAGCCTCCCTTGGGGCCATAATCCAAGGAAAGGATGAACCTCTCCAGGCATACATCGAGAGGTTCAACAAAGAAGCAGTACAGATCCCTACAACGGACGAAATGAAAAAGTTTTTCCTCGAGCAAGGACTCCGCCCTGGCTCAGAGTTTTCTAAAGTCATTGGCCTCGCACCTCCGAGGAATCTGGACGCCCTCCTCCTCAAAGCTCAGTCGCACATTCAGTACGAGGAGAAGGAGGCAGCCAACTCCGTTCGAGCTTTCCGCCACCCAGAGAACGCTCGGGCCTCTAGAGGCGAAGAAGCCTCGACATCCCATCGAAGAGAAAGGAAGCGCGAAGATCGTCCTCGGGACTCTCGCGACAGCAAGGGACCCTCCGGACGATTCCACGACTACACCCCCTGACCGTCTCCAGGGAGAAGATACTGTCCGAATGCGCGAATTCAGAATTCAAGCAAGCAGGGGTCCACTTCCCCAAACAAATACTGACCAAACCCAACGCCGACAAATCGAAGAACTGTCGTTTCCATAAGAGTCACGGCCACACTACCGAAGACTGCATCCATTTGAAGTATGCTATCGAGATACTGATCAGGGATGGACACCAGAAACAGTTCACTAAGAAGAAAGATGCTCCCCGGTAGGACGCCCAGGAGTCCAAAAAAGTAGAGGAAGAGGTGCCTTCCTTGGAAGAGGCCAACATCCAGGTCGCCATGTCCGTATCACGACCAGAGGACTTCTACGTCCCAAATGAGCTCAGCTCTCCTGCCTACTTCGCGGCCCGCAGCCCGTGGGAAACATTCCCCTCCGCCATGGTCATCTCCGGCGGGGGCTTTAATAAAGTCACGGTGGGCTCCCTAAAAAGGAAATTCGAGCACCTAATCAGCACGAGCTCCAGCAAGATAACCACGCTCGACTAAGCCCATAAGGGCTCCGTCCCCATCTCCTTTTACAGGGAAGAGCTCCTCGGAGGGTCGCCAAGCTCGAGCTTACCCTTACTCGTCAGAGCTCGCATGGCAAACTTCGATGTTCGCAGAATCCTCGTCGACCAAGGCAGCTCGGTCGACATTATGTACTCCCAACTGTTTTCAACACTTCAGCTGGACGAATCACACCTCACCCCCTATGTGGGGTCTGATTTGCAAGGATTCAACGGATCAGTGACCAAACCTTGGGGGTACGTCGAACCGATCGTAACCTTTGGATCGACAGAGACGGCCAGGTCCGTCAAAGTGCAGTTTCTGGTGATAGATTGCCCGTCACTGTACCAGTGTATCTTCGGAAGACCAACATTGGCCAAGTTAGTAGCTCTACCTTCAACCGTCCACCTCAAGATGAAGTATTACACTTCAAAGGGGATGGTCGCCACCCTCCACGGCGACATCGAAGCCGCACGACGATGTTTCGAAGCAGCCACGAAAGGACTCAACGCCATCACCTCCAAGCCAAAGGTATCGAGCAAGCCAGCCCTGCCCAGCAGTTCCGAGGAAGCCAAGCCTTTGCCTCAGGTCGAATCCATTGACCTCTACAACCGCTTCCCCGAAGAAGACCAGCAGGAGGACCAAGCAGCTTCAACTAGCTTGTCTACCCTGTCCAGCAGCAGCTCCCATCCGATGCGACCAATCCCGGATGGTAACTTTGAGCTCGTTTTTTTCGGTGACGACCCCCAGCAGGGAGTGAAGATTGGAGCGGACCTCCCCAACATCGCAATGAAGCAACTCAAGGTCTGCCTACGTGAGAACGCCGACCTCTTCGCCTGGAGCGCCGCCGAGATGTCCGGCTTGGACTCGTCCGTCGCCTGCCATCAACTCACGATTGACTCGGCCGTCAAAGCAGTAGTACAACGTAGGAGAAAGCAGTCTCCGGAGAAAACGGAGGCTGCAGAAAAAGCTGTAAAGGACCTCCTCGAGGCCAAATTTATTTCGGAGGCCAAGTACACCACTTGGCTGTCCAACGTTGTACTTGTGAAAAAATCTAATGGTAAATGGCGAATGTGCGTTGACTATACCGATCTTAATAAGGCGTGCCCGAAGGATGCCTACCCCCTCCCCAATATTGATAAACTTGTTAATAATTCTGCCGGTTTTAAACTTTTATCATTCATGGACGCATATTTGGGCTATAATCAAATTCCAATGGAAATGAGCGATAAAAAATACACGGCCTTCATGACCGAATCGGGCAACTATTACTACAACGTAATGCCCTTCAGCCTGAAGAACGCCGACGCGACCTATCAAAGAATGATGAACAAGGTCTTCCGGGGAGAGATAGTCGATATGCTAGAAGTCTACATGGACGACATGATCGTAAAATCCCACGAGGAAACCGATCACACTGCCCATCTAAGGAAGGTCTTCGAATAGGCCAGAAAGTACAAAATGCGTTTCAACCCGGAGAAATACACGTTCGGTGTCCGGGCAGGCAAGTTCCTCGACTTCTACTTAACGGTGTAGCGAGCGATTTTTGGACGTGGATGCGAAGCACAACCGCTCTTTGGTGTTACTACAGCTCGATTCATTTTTTATCTTATTAAAGCTGATGAAGGAAGGGAAATAGATGTCTCCAACTAACCCTGCTTGCATACTGAGTTTGAACAGCGGTCTGTTCGGTTACAGATGCTTCAAAGATTCGGGGATTTTCCTAGGTTATTGGTTCGATGAGATGTTTAGGCTATTAGGACCGATTGCTTTTCTGACTGATGTGTGAGAGTATGGGATTTTGGGTTTTTGTTTGGTGTGCTCGCTAAGATCTTTTCTTTCGATCTTATGCCTACGTATTCCCGTTTACCGAAACAGGGAAATCATAGCGTTCGTAGTTCCTCCTATTCTATGGGAGGAAATGGGTGTTTTTGGTGTCTTGTTCAAAGCCCAAGACGTGAAGCGAAAAGGTAGTTTGTATCTTGTTCAAAGCCCAAGATGTGAAGCTAAAAGGTCTCAACTTTAGAGAGAATCTGTCATCTCTAAAGAGGGGTGAAGGAGAATTACTTTAACTGGGATACGCGGATCCTAGCAATGCCATAATTTCCTAAGAAGGGGTTTTTTAACCTGAAGGAGAAGACTTTAACTCAGTGTAGAGCAATTCCATCTTTCCTTAGGAATTCCTCATGCTAAAAGAGGGACAGTGGCATGGATATATATGATCCAGAGGCTTGCCGCTTACAGCGATTAGATGAAAGGGAAGGAGTTGTTGATGTTTGTGTACTGTGAACGAGGCACAGGTTTGATACTAAAAGGTTGATTGGATCAACCAGTGGTTTTCTTATACAAAGCCTAAGAGGAGGCTAATTCCTATTAGGGAAAATCATTATACAAAGCCTAAGAGGAGGCTAATATGTGTCTCGTACAAAGCCCGAGAGGGAGGCTAAAAGGGTTCGACTCAGTGGGGGATTTCGTTATACAAAGCCTAAGAGGAGGCTAACAAAGAGTTGACTCAGCTGGAGAATATTTTGTAGCTCGTATGAAGCCCGAGATGGAGGCTGAAAAAGAGTTTGACTCTTGCTTAACGGAATTTGTATCTCGTACGAAGCCCGAGATGGAGGCCAAAGGGTGATTGACTCAACGAGGGAGTCTTTTATGTGTCTCATACAAAGCCTGAGAGAGAGGCTGAAAGTTATTTTGACTTGACGAGGAAGTCTTTTTGTATCTCGTATAAAGCCCGAGATGGAGGCTATTTGTTTGTTTTGGCTCAATAAGAACCTTTTTGTATCTCGTATAAAGCCCGAGATGGAGGCGAAAGGTTTGCTCCGCTGGGGAGGATCATTTGTACAAAGCCCAAGAGAAGGCTAGCTTACGCTGAGGAAAAGAAAGATCATTATACGAAGCCTAAGAGGAGGCTATAAGGAGACCGACTCCTTTAGGGATATCATTATACAAAGCCTAAGAGGAGGCTATCTGCTGGCGACTGTTTTAGTTGAGTGACAGATCCAGTATACTGATTTTAAAAGAGAAAATCAGTTCTTATATGAGCAACACTGTACTCGAGGATTTGGTTCGAGGACCCGGGTTATTTCCTGTTTCTTTAAGGAAAGGGGAAATCCAAAAGGGTATTGAGACCGTCCGAGTCTGCAGGTTTCCTTCCTATTTAACGAAAGGGTCACTTGAGAGTGTCTTTGAGACTCAAGGAAGATAGACTGTCCAAGTCTAGAGTTTCATCTTTTGTACTATGCTTTGAGAAACAGTAGTAGACTCTGGAAAGGACTGCTCTATGGAGATTACTAAGTTCTGTTCCTATACCTCTAGGAGGTCGTCGGGACAATTTGTACGAAGCCCAAGAGGAGGCTGAAAGCTTTTAAGAAGCCGATCGATCCTTGTACGAAGCCCAAGAGAAGGCTATCATTCCCGGAGGAAGAGATCATTATACGAAGCCTAAGAGGAGGCTGTCAATACTTCTAAGAAGCCGACGGTCCTTGTACTTAGCCCGAGAGGAGGCGGAGTTGCTTTTAGGAAGCCTGTGAGTCCTTGTACGATGCCCAAGAGGAGGCCGATGCTTTTAAGAAGCCCGTGGGTCCCCAAACCCCGAGAAATTCAAGGCAATGCTATTCACCGAGAATAGATCAAAGTCAGGAAAGTCCGAGAATTTGGAAGAAACTCAAAGATGCCATTCACGGAGAACACATTCATCTTTGGGAGTAGAGTTTCTTGACGATTCCTAAGGAGGACAGCCGAAGAGAAGACTGTATCTGGTGCTCCTATTTGGGTTCTAGCTATCTATTTCTACGAATAAACGAAACGACTTTACCTAGTTCTAGACGTAGTTGCCGGGGAAACTCTAAATATCTATACTATTATTTTACAGTTGATATGAGTTTATGAAAGGAGACTTACAGTGAGCAGCCCCACAATACAGTTATATATATATGAGTTTGTGAAAGGAGACTTACAGTGAGCAGCCCCACAAAACAGTTATATGATATGAAAGCAGTAAATGAAAGCGTATAAACACTTACTCGGTTGTAGAGCTTCCATGTTGTTTGGTTAGTTGTTCAACAAAGAAAGATTGAAAACAACAATATATTCAAAATCAAAGGAGAAAGTGCTTTGAAAAAGAAAGATTTGGGGCTTACAGCTCAAGGAGAGGCCCATGGTTTTACCAGTGAGTGCACTGTTGAATTTGTACAGAGGGTCTTATACAAGTGACTGTGGCCCAAAAAGGTTTTTTTGTACAAAGGGATGGGTCTTACACTCTCTCAAGAGGCCCAAAAGGTTTAAAAGAAAAAGAGTGGGGCTTAAAACACGAGGGTAGGCCCAGTTGACTTTTCGTTTAAAATGGCGATCGCGCCGAGATTTTCTTTTAACGCAGAGGGACTTATACAATAAGTGAGGCCCAAAAAGTTTTGGTTAAAAAGGGGTTGGGTCTTACACTCTAATAGAGGCCCAAAAGTTTTGAATGGGTCTTATAGCTCAAGGAGAGGCCCAGATGGTTTTATTTTTAAACGGGCGACGATCGCGCCGTTTACTTGTACAGAAGGACTTATACAATGAGTGAGGCCCAAAAATGATTTTGTACAAGGGGGGATGGGTCTTACACTCTCTCAAGAGGCCCAAAGAGTTTTTAAAGAAAAGAAATGGATCTTACTACTCGAGGGTAGGCCCAGGGTTTGTTTTTCAACGGATGATGATCGCGTCGAACTTTTTGAAATACAACGGGACTTATACAATAAGTGAGGCCCAAAATGGGTTGTATTTACAAAGGGTTGGGTCTTACACTCTATTAGACGTCCAAAGTGTTTTAAAGAAAAAGGAAATGGGTCTTACTACTCGAGGGTAGGCCCAAATTTGATTTTGAAAAGGGCGAAGATCACGCCGTTTGTTTTTTGACGGTATCGAGACTTATACAATAAGTGAGGCCCAAAAATAATTTGGTCAAAAAAGGATTGGGTCTTACACTCTATTAGAGGCCCAAGAGTGTTTTGAAAATGATTTATGAGGGTTGAATTAATCCAAAAACCCTAATTTATTTTCAAAAATATATTTAATTGAATAAAAATTCAATTAAAATGATCAAAATTGTTTAACATATGAAAAACAAATTGTGATCTTGGATTAATGCTTCAAAAATTAAGTATTGACCTACAAAATAATTAGAAAGCATTAAAAGTTGCAAAATCAATGTGGAAAAAATATTTAAAATGTCAAAAACAATTAAAATATTAATTCTTTGCAAAAATATCAATTATATGAAATAAATAATATTTTTGGGATTTTTTGGGAAAATAAAATATTTTAACATTTTTGTGAATTATTAAAAAAAGAATCAACTCAAAACCATTAAAACTCAGAGAGAAATTAATTTTTGAATCAATTAAATAAAATCACAAAATTCAAATATTTGAATTATTCAAAAATGGCGCCAAGAACACACCAAGAACACGCGCGTGTTCTGGGTTTGCCCAGATTTGTATTTTCTCTCCAATCTCATTGAATACTTGATTATAACATGCAATCCACATATCATTATGCTCGTCTCAACCTCACGATCATGTCTATGTCCATTAATTTCATTTAAATTAAACATACAACAAGAAATCATGAAAAATCCTCAAGAACCCTAATTTCTGCATGAAGGCTAGGATTTTTGATACACGATTCAAACAATGCAATTAATTGAGGGAAAACATTCCATGCATGATTATGAACATATGGCCAAATTATTGTGCAGCAAAAATTGTGTGGATCATAGAGTTAGAAGAGCTCATGCTTACCACTTGCAGCTGGTGATCGTGATTTGTGTTGGAGGTGTTACAGCTAGGTTCTAATGATGTGGATAGCTTCCCTAGGGGCCAAGTGATGTGTCTGAGTGCTTGGAATGGATTGAAATGGTTTGGAGTTGAGGATGGCACCTCAACTGCAAAACTGTCAAGAACTTGAGCAATTGGCTGGTGATTTTGTGAAATCTGTGTTCCAGATGTTATGTGAGTGTTTGGATCACTTCTATATGATGTATGTGAGGTGTGTGAGTGATTGGTTTGATTGGAAAAGCTCTCAAACTCAAAACGCGATAGTGACTTGCCTTAGAAGGCAAAATTGGAGTGGAAGAAGAGATTTTGAGGAAAGCATCTGTTAGATGGCTTTGGTGTACTCAAACTCAACACAATTGAGCTCTATTTATAGTAGAGCAAGTTTGTTTTGGCTGCAATAGTGAATGGCAACTGCAGCAGGTGTTTCCTCAATGTTGGCCAATGGAAATGCAAGTCTCCTCTAGCCATTGACTAGAGGTTAGGGCACAGAGCTTTGGTCCCCTTGGTCTTGGATAAGTCTTGACTGATCTCAGATGAGAATGGCTCAGTCCATGCCACCTTGATGGTTCCATTGAATGCTCCAATCCAAATTTGGAGTCTTGTCCCTATTTTGGCCATTCTAGGTTCAACATGCTATTTCTTGTTCCATGGACTTTGGAGGCTTGGCTCATTGATTGTCCCCTTTGGATTCAATCCTCAGATGTGTCCAAGTGGATAGGAGCAATTGGATTTGGCTGATTTTGGCAAATCGAGCAAAGTTGCAAATTCTGCCTTGCCTTTGACAGATTTCAGCAAGGCAACTTGACAATGTCATATCTCATGGTGTAAGTTGAATTTGGCAATGTTCTTGGTCATTTTGGAAAGCCCTTACATGATACAACATTTGTTTGAACAAGTTTGGTTTTGATCTCTTTTGAATCCAAGTGAAAAATCCCCCTACATTTGGCAAAAAGTGAAGGCAGATTTGGACTTAGTGAAAATTTCACTAAGTGTTGGAAAAAGTGACATTTTCACTTTTCAGCCACTTTGATCACTCCATAACTCAAAATCCTTAATGAATTGGAATGACTTGTAGTTGAAGTTTTTGTAGAGGGTAATGAGGGCTACAAATCCATCTTTGGATGAGAAAAAATGGCCTTGTGGTTTAGGAGTTATGGTCCTCCAAAGTTGGTACCCTAGCCACTTTATTTTTAACTTAGAAAATTTTCTAAGTTTTTATGGTTACCCATTTTACAAGTTATCCAACTTTTCTTGATTTTTTTTTATGAATGATGATTCAAATCATACATTAACATCATTTTAGGGTTAAAAATCCATTTTGGTGAAAAATCTCAAAAAGTCAAAGTTGACTTTTGTGCACAGTTGACTTTTTATCAGATGAATTCAAAACTGTGCAATTCTTCAGGAAATCATGTCCTTGACCTAAATCAAACTTGATGGACATGTTCCATGGGTGTCATAGGGTATATTGAATCATGTCTTAGGGTTTGGGAGCATGTCCAGGTCAAAAGTCAAAGTTACAGTTGACTTTTCTCGCAAAACCCTAACTGTGGTGCAGATGAAGTTGAGACTTGTTACTCAAGCTTCTTGGATCAATCCATTGTCCCAAATGGATCAATATGGTATATTAGAGACCCTCAAACCATGTCTTGAGGTCTTGGTTCATGATTTGTCCCAAAAGTCAACTTAGGGGTGAATTAGGTCAAGAAACCCTAATTCCTGATTTTTGATGTATGCATCCCCTGAGGCAAAATTGACTTGATGACTGGGTCCATGAGGTTCCATGGAGTATATTAGGTTATGTCTTGGATCCTTGGCTTGTGCCTAGAGGAAAAATTCCATCTGGAGGCCCTGGTCGACCAAAACCCTAATTTGGTGACACTGTCGATCTGGAGACTTGATCCACCTAGAAGGGAGTAACTTTGTGCTTAATCCTTGAAGTGTGAGTCCTTTTGATCCATTGTGGATGCTTGAGAGGTTATACAAGTTGAAGATCAAGTCATTCCTTGATTGATCTTTTGTCTAAAGCTCAGAGAGGGTTTGAAACCCTAATTCTGATTGTAGTGGATGCTCACCCATCTTTGGGGAGACTAATGGTTCACCCATATTGTGATGATGATTTGCACAATGATGGGATACTTTAGTGGTCAAAATTTAGGGTATGACAGATGCCCCTATTTAATCTTCTTGGACCCGAAGGTGTGAATGACGAAAGGATTCGGGCATTCGGGGTGCAAGAGGATTAAATATCGGAATATCCAAAATTTTGATGGCTATGAATGGCAGCTTGCACATTCATCTTCTTTTTCTAAGCAATGATACTTAGAAAAGGTAAACTTCCCCTCGATCCTGGTTTTCTACCAAGGAACTGGTCTCAGTTTCTGAAGTAAACTTCCCCTCGTTCCCGGTTTCCTACCAAGGAACTGGTCTTAGTTTCTGATTTAAACTTCCCCTCGATCCTGGTTTCCTACCAAGGAACTGGTCTCAGTTTCTGATTTAAACTTCCCCTCGATCCTGGTTTCCTACCAAGGAAATGGTCTAAGTTTCTGATATAAACTTCCCCTCGATCCTGGTTTCCTACCAAGGAACTGGTCTAAGTTTCTGATATAAACTTCCCCTCGATCCTGGTTTCCTACCAAGGAACTGGTCTAAGTTTCTTTTGTAAATAAACTTTATTGACAAGGTACGCTATTCGCAGCGGTTTTCCTCAAACTTCTCGCCGAATTTTCCTGGTGAGATGCCATTTGACGGAAAAAAAAGATGTCAGACTTGCTGGGGAACCCATCCGTCTGAGTTGTAGAGTTGCACAAACTTCTCTGTTGGAGACGCCATTTGTCGATTCTACTGGGGAAAGCGAGTCTCTTGAGAGACTGCTTCCGCTTGGGGATATTGCATCATACTTTTCTCGGGATCTTCCCAGAGAAATGCCATATGATGGGATCCAATTTTGAGGTGCCGATGACCTTTTCATCAGCGGCTTTTCGGAGAAATACTGATGTACTGCCGAATCTCTGCTTAAGAGGCTTTCTCTGGGGATTTTCCTTAATCCGGGAAAGCGAGGATATCATCTTCAATGGCGAAGAGTGACATCTGTTGAAGGTTCTCTGACTTTTCAGAGGTCCAAGTTATCAAAGTGGTCAAGTGCCGACTCTGATCTAGAGATACACTGGAAACAAGTTCGATTGGACACAGCACTTCCTGACAAAGCAAGAACTGACAAACTCGATCGAGGGGACGGTTACCACGGCAGGACAAGACCGACCCAAGTGATAGTGATGCAATATGAAATGCGAATGCAAATAAAATGCATGATATATGTATGTATATGCTGACAAAACTGACGCGACATACAGACTGATGGATGAACACGGCTGGATACTCGGCCACTGCTGGGGACGAAAAAGTACCGCTAGTTCAGGATAGCTATTCCACCTTGCTTATGAGAGATAGTCCCTGTTGGGAGCTATGTTGATCGGGCTTAGGAGATGAGAACTCGGCCGAAGGTATCAGATGGGAAAACCGCATCCGATACAGCTGATCCTTCAGTCAGGCGCACTGGCTTAGAAGGAGTACTTTGATTCTGCACTTTGAAGTTCGAACGCCTTTGGAGACGCAATCAATGTTCTTTCGATGTTCAGCAGTCAAAAGAAATTGCCAACTTTAATTTAAAAGCAGAAAAACTTTAACAAGTAAATTCGTTTTGTTTTATTTCAAGAGTCGTTAATTAAGTTAAATAACGTCGTTCTGTAAAGCTAAAACAAGTAAGAATTACAAACAAAAGCACAAAGGCTCAAATTTTATTGATAGGATGGAAATCAGCCAAACGCGTGATTCCAAAGAGTATTTACAAAGTCAGAAAATGGTAATTTACAGGGAAAAGGGCTACGTTGAAACATAACGACCACTATCCTTCTACCAACTTTGAATTCTGGACATCCTGAGCTTTTGTCGAAGATGACCGTTGACTGGAGATTTCCTCCGATGGATGATGTAACTGTTTCTAAGGGACTTGCCTCTGTTGAACATAGTTACCTGCCATTATCCCTAATTTTTACCCGGATTATACTATGATGTTTCCAATCCACCGGGATGATTTTTCCATGTCTCTAACTTTTGCCTGGACCGCCCTTTCGGGTTTTCAATCCACCGAGACGTTTTTTTTTTAGTTTAGGCGAAGTATTTCTTGACTACATCAACATTCGTGGGGTAGGCAAATTCCTCTCCGTCCATGGTTGCAAGTCTCAAGGAGCCGTCTGAGAAAGCTTTCGTGACCACATAGGGGGCATCATAATTTGGGGTCCATTTGCCCCGAGTATCAGTGAGAAATGATTGTATCTTCTTGAGCACGAGGTCTCCTTTCCTGAAGATGCGAGGTCTGACCTTCTTGTCAAACGTCCTCTTCATTCTTTGCTGATACAACTGACCGTGACATAAGGCTGTCATTCTCTTTTCTTCGATCAGATTGAGTTCGTCGTGTCGGCTTTGACACCATTCAGCTTCGGTGAGCTTGGCTTCCATCAATACCCGGATTGATGGGATCTCTACTTCTATGGGGAGCACTGCTTCCATGCCATACACCAGAGAGAAAGGGGTAGCCCCTGTTGAAGTGCGGACAGATGTTCGATAACCGTGAAGAGCAAAGGGTAGCATTTCGTGCCAGTCTTTGTAGGTTACAACCATCTTTTGAACAATCCTCTTGATGTTCTTGTTAGCCGCTTCTACCGCTCCGTTCATCTTGGGTCGGTAGGGAGATGAGTTATGGTGTTCAATCTTGAACTCTGCGCACAACTCTTTCATCATCTTATTGTTCAAGTTAGATCCATTATCCATAATGATCTGGCTCGGAACACCATAACGGCAGATGATATTGTTTTTGATAAATCGGACCACCACTTGTCGGGTTACATTAGCGTACGACGCTGCTTCGACCCACTTGGTAAAGTAGTAAATGGCTACCAGAATGAACCGATGTCCGTTTGAAGCCTTAGGTTCAATCAAACCAATCATGTCGATTCCCTATATGGAAAAAGGCCATGGGGAAGAAAGAACTTTGAGATGCGTTGGGGGTACATGAATTTTGTCGGAGTATATCTGACACTTGTGACACCTCCTCATGTACTTGTAGCAGTCGAATTCCATGGTCAACCAATAGTACCCAGCTCTGAGAATCTTTCTCGCCATTGTGTGTCCGTTGGCATGAGTGCCAAAGGATCCTTCATGAATTTCTTTCACAAGTATGTCTGCTTCTAGTCTGTCGACGCATCGGAGCAAGACCATGTCAAAATTCCTCTTATAAAGAGTGTCACCGCTCAGGAAGAAGCTTCCAGCTAGCCTTCTGAGGGTCTTTCTGTCTTTTATGAGTGCCCCAGGTGGGTACTCTTGTTTCTGAAGGAAGCATTTGATATCGTGATACCAAGGTTTATCGTCTATGACTGCTTCGATCGTGAAAATGTAGGCGGGCCGTTCAAGGCGCATAACGTCAATCTTAGGTAGGTCATTCCATCGACCTACGCTAATCATGGAAGAAAGAGTGGCTAAAGCATCAGCCATGTGATTCTCACCATGAGGGATGTGATGAAACTCAACTCTGTTGAAGAAGGGTAGCAACCTTCTTGCATAGTCTTTGTAAGGAATCAATCCTGATTGGTATGTGTTCCAATATCCTGTGATCTAATTGATAACCAAGGCTGAATCACCGTATACGTCTAAGTTCTTGATCCTTAAATCAATTGCTTCTTCGAGACCCATAATACAAGCTTCGTATTCGGCCTCGTTGTTCGTACATTTGAACATAAGTCTGGCAGTGAAAGGAATGTGGGTTCCCTGAGGGGTAACAATGATTTCCCCAATCCCGTTTCCGTAATGATTAACTGCTCCGTCAAAGATAAGTCCCCACTGGGAACCTGGTTTTGGCCCTTCACTGGGTAATGGTTCATCACAGTCTTTCATCTTTAGATACATGACATCTTTGTCTGGGAAGTCAAACCCGATTGATTCCTGATCATCAATCGGTTGATGAGCCAAATGATCGGCTAAAATACTTCCTTTAACGGCTTTCTGAGCATGGTACTCTATGTCATATTCTGAGAGTAACATCTGCCAACGGGCAATCCTTCCCATGAGAGCAGGTTTTTCGAAGACGTACTTGATTGAATCCATCTCGGAAACCAACTAAGTAGTATGACGAATCATGTATTGGCGAAGACGTTTGGCTGCCCAAGCCAAAGCGCAACAAGTTTTCTCAAGCATCGTGTACCGAGTCTCACAATCGGTGAATTTCTTGCTCAGATAGTAAATGGCAGACTCTTTCCTTTTGGTTTAGTCTTGTTGGCCAAGTACACATCCCATTGAGTCCTCTAGGTCTGTGAGGTAAATGATCAGTGGTCTTCCTTCCACTGGAGGTGATAGAATCGGAGGATTCAACAGATATTCCTTGATACTGTCAAAGGCGGTTTGGCAATCTTCTGACCAAACGCAATCCTGGTTCTTTTTCAGTAATTTGAAAATCGGCGCACACGTGGCGGTCATAAGGAATATGAATCTGGAGATGTAGTTCAAACGTCCCAAGAATCCTCTGACTTGCTTTTCAGTTTTCGGAGAAGGCATTTCTCGAATGGCCTTGACCTTGTCAGGATCAACCTTAATTCATTTCTGGCTGACGATGAACCCTAATAGTTTCCCTGAACGGACACCGAAGGTGCACTTGTTGGGATTCAAGCGGAGCTTGAATTTTCTTAAACGTTCGAACAATTTTGACAGCTGTTCAACGTGCTCATTCTCTGTTTTAGATTTTGTAATCATATCATCGACATATACCTCGATTTCTTTGTGTATCATGTCATGAAACAGAGTAGTCATGGCCCTTTGATAGGTTGCCCCGGCATTCTTCAAACCGAACGACATTACCTTGTAACAAAAGGTACCCTATGGGGTAATGAACGAAGTTTTCTCCATGTCTTTCGGCGCCATTTTGATCTGGTTATAGCCCGAGAATCCATCCATAAAGGAGAAAACTTTGAACTTTGCTGTACTGTCTACCAGCATGTCAATGTGTGGTAAAGGAAAGTCGTCCTTTGGACTAGCCTTGTTTAGATCTCTGTAGTCGACACACATTCTGACTTTTCCGTCCTTTTTAGGAACGGGTACGATGTTGGCTAACCATTGAGGATATTCAGATGTTGCGAGGAAACCCGCGTCGATTTGTTTCTGTACCTCCTCTTTGATTTTGATGGCCATGTCCGGGTGAGTCCGTCTCAACCTTTGCTTTACTGGCGGACATTCCGATCTCAACGGTAGATGATGTTCCACGATGCTGGTATCCAACCCTGGCATATCCTGATAGGACCAAGCGAATACATCGGGGAATTCTCTGAGAAGCTTTATCAAACCCTCTCTGGCAGTTGGACTGAGAAGTACCCCAATCCTGATTTCTTTTCTCTCTTTTTCCGAACCCAAGTTTACCGTTTCCAACAGCTCTTTGTGAGGTTCAATAGACCTTTCCTCTTGTCTGAGTAATCGGGAGATCTCTTCTAGAATTTCGTCGTCAACTTCTTCTTCAGCCCCAAATACCGGGAACTCAAAGTCGGGAGAAGGCATCGGATCGTATGTTTCAACGGGGTGTAAAACAAGCAATCTGCATGACAGTATGATTCGTGTTTAGAAGAGATAGAGAAAATGCAAGTGTGTGCAGTGTTTTAATTTTACTGCTTATTTTTATTATCGAATGTTTTTTAGGATTACCATTTTCTGAGAAAAGCAAAAAGAGAAAACAACAATAATGCGGAAATTACAGAACGACGTTATTTTATTAATGAACAAGTCGAATCTTGAAACTACGGCCCTATAAAACAAAACTCTGTTGCTTCGGGCAAAGCGAAGAGGGAAATTTACAGAAAGCGAGCCCTATCAAAACATCCGTTTCACCTGGGCAGGGTGAATGGTTAAAAGATGGCAATTACTTTGATTGGTGAACGACCTTCGGAACATCGACAGCAACCCACTGGCGGCGAACTCCTCGGTGAATCACAAAGTCTGGCACCTTCCTTGATTTGTCTTCAGAAATAACGCTGATTTCTGGTGGAGCAGGATCATTGGAATCTGTCTCCCAGGCAGAATTGTCGTAGGAGGATTCCTCTGTTGCATTTTGCATAGTATTTGTGCTCTCAGTTGTATCTCCCCATCCAGTTGGCTGGATATCTTCGAGCCTGATACGAGAACTTGCGGGAGCGGTGTACTTGACCATATAGTCGAATTTTCCACTCGGTTGTCCCAGAGTGTCCCAAACTTCTTTGGAACTGGAGGAGTCATCTCTCTCGATGACGTTGACCTCGTGAAAAGCATAATTGATGAATTCAAGTCCTGCAAACGTTGAGAATTCATCGTCATGTTGAGTAATTTCCGAATGACCGGAGTGTTGATCCCATGACATGGTGGGGACACAGGCATTCTGTTCAATGATGCTCAACTGAGTTTCATTACTCGGCTGACTTTCTGGCCCCAAGTCTCCTGGGTAAGGTTGCCACATTGACAGACCATCCATTGGGCCATAGCAGGTGTAGTCAAAATTGTCTTTCATCAGAGTGTCTTCCTCTAATGAATTTGGTGGAGCACGGCATCCTTCCGGATCACAATCTCCGTATATCATTTTGACGTCTGACCTGGGTATAAATCTCGGAATCTCTGTAGGAAAGCAAAAAGGAGTTTGCGTTTCGTCCTGAGACATATAACCGTCCTTGTTAAGATAGGACTTCCACTCTTCCTCTGTGTCGGAGGAATCTTCCTCATTGATAGCATGGACTGCTTGAGGCACTGGGTGAAGAAAACCTCCATTGTGGAAGAAGTTCTGAATGGGATGAAGACTTTCATCGTTAACAGCTGTCTGGGTGCAGGTTGCAGAAAAACCAAGACCCTTCTTTGTTTTATTGTCAATAGGAATGACAAGCTGTCCCCATCCTTTTGTATCGGTACTCTTGACCACTTTGATAGCATCTTTGTATAAGGAAATCGACGTTCCTCCTTCGGATTGATTGTCCTTGCTTACCGATAGTGCTTGGAACTGCGTCCCAATAACCTCCTCGGGTTCTATATCAGCAGATGTGACAAGTTGATCGTTCTGAACGAACTTTAACTTTTGGTGGAGGGTTGAAGTAACCGCTCCAGCCTGATGTATACAAGGTCTTCCTAATAAACAACTGTATGTTGCCCGAATGTCCATGACCTGGAAAGTGACTTGGAAAGTGTGAGGACCAATAGTTATGGGAAGATCAACTTCGCCGATAACTGTTTTCCTGGATCCGTCGAATGCTTTGACGACGACCTCGCTGATATTCATCGGAGGGCCTTTGAATGATAATTGCATCAAAGTAGACTTCGGCATAACATTCAGGGCTGACCCTGTGTCTACCAGTACGCTGGGTAAAGCATCATCCTGGCAGTTAACTGTGATATTGAGTGCCATGTTATGATGGCGACCTTCTTCAGGTAATTCCTCATCACTAAATCCCAAATTATTGCAGGAAGTGATGTTAGAGACAATACTATCGAACTGTCTGATTGTTACATCCTGTTCCACAAAGGCTTGCTCCAAGACTTTCTGTAGAGCCTCCTTGTGGGCTTCTAAGCTGAGTAACAATGATAATACTGAGATCTTTGAAGGAGTCTGTAACAGTTGATCAACAATGTTGTATTCACTCCTCTGGATGAGTTTTAGCATCTCATCTTTGTCTTTCGACAGGTCGGGATTACTGGATTGACCGACTGGTGGATTAGGAACTTTTGTCTGAAATTCCTTTTCTTTGTTGGATTCTCCAACTCCTCGGTTGAAGATTCGACCACTCCGTGTTACACGACTGATGTCTGCAATATTCACGACGGAGGGTAATGGAATTTCCTTTCCATTTTCATTTATTGTTGCACCGTATTTGTAAGGTATAGCCTTAGCTGATTCATACGGTAATGGTCCCGGCAGATAGATGACTATGGGAACCTTCTGATTTTTCTGACCATCATAAGTAATCTCAATCCGTTCCCGGTTGGGAATTTTGGATTCGTCAAGTAGAGGGATAATGGCAAAAACATCCCTGGTCCTGTGATGACCAGAGATCGTGACAACATCCTCGACTTGCTCGGCAAGGTAGTTCGGCGTCCAGTCGATGGGTCCAGAACCTGGATATGGACGAATTTCTCCACGATCGACCTGACCCTAAAGAGCTGCTCTCACAAGGTAACACCCTTGGTTACTTTCCGAACAGACGCTATAACTGTCATAGTTGTGTGGTGGCACCTGGCCACGCCCACTTTGGATACAATGTAACCTCACTAGGTTAGCTTCCACTGAGCGGACATCCTGACTTTGACGCCGAGTGGGATTTATGTTACTGATACTAATTTGCTGAGTATCTTCATCCATATAGATTGGCATCCACCAGTGATTTAACAGGTGCTGAAGTGCCTCCTGGACAAGAGTACAATCTCGATCGTTTTCGCAACCCGCTTTACAGCTTTGATAGTCGTGTGATATTAAGAATCCGAGTCGGACCTGCTCAGCATGTAACTCTACCAGGTTGGTATTCATCACACGAATATCGAAGATCTGAACTATGTTGATTTGATAGGGGTTCCTATCATGGTAGTCTTGGATCCATCCAAGATCCATCTGACGCTGGAGAGCCTCTTGTATGAAAGAGCATCCCTGTTTGTTTGCCGAGCAAGTCAGACAGGAACTGTAATCGTGCCGCGGTAGATTATGATACTAGCTTTGCCTTGAGTGCATCGCAACCAAATTGACATTCATTGCACAGATATCGTGGTTCTGAATGATGTTGGAGTTAGTATAGACCATGTTAACTCCATGAACCCTGTGCTCTTGGATCCATCCGAGATCCATTTGTTCCTGTAGAGCTGATTGCACTACCGAACATCCCTGATTGTCTTTAGAGCAGATATCACACTGATGAAAGTTATGAGGTGGCACATGGCCATATCCACTCTGTCTACAATGCATCTTGACCAGATTGGTCCTCAATAATAGTACATCGTGAATTTGATAGACGTTGTTAGTCTCTTTCTCAATCAAATTGACCGCAGCTTTCTCGTGTTGAGGCAGCGGGTTCGTAAGAACATTGGGATTCGTATCTTTGAGAGATAAGAGCCCACTCCTAACAACCTTTTGCACGTCAGATTTGAAATTGAGGCAATTCTCTATGTTATGCCCCGATCCTCCTTTATGATAAGGGCATGTCTGATCCGCTTTAAACCAAAAAGCCGGATTTTTCGGTACTGTAAGAGGAGACTTAGTCTGAATGTGCCCCTTAGCCAGTAGTAACGGAAATAGTTCTGCGTACGACAAGGGTATAGGATCAAACCCTGATGATCGTGTTGTACGGTTGTTATTGTACTGAGGACGAGCCTGCTGAAGAGGCTGTTGTGTCCTTTGCTGATTAGGTTGACTCTGCGCAACCTGAGGTTGATATGTAGGATTAGGCGCGGGGCCGATAGCAAGAGTTACCGCTGCTACTGGTTGATAACGACGCCTTTGCTTTCCGAGAGAGATATTCCCAATATCTTGCTCTTTTTTCTTAGGGAGAGCACTACCGTATTTTTTAGTACTGCTTGATGGTCCAACGTCTTTTGCCAAACGTCCTTCTCGGACGGCTTCCTCAAGACGTACACCCATACCGACCATTTCGATGAAATCACTGGGCGCACTGGCGACCATTCGGCCGTAGTAAAATGAGCTCAAGGTCTTTAAGAAGATCTTTGCATCTCTTTTTCCTCAAGAGGTGGACAAATCTGAGCGGCAATTTCGCGCCACCTCTGGGCGTATTCCTTAAAGGTTTCTTTGTCCTTTTGAGACATCGATCTGAGTTGATCTCTGTCAGGTGTCATGTCCAAATTGTATTTATAATGTTGAACGAAGGCTTTGCCAAGATCTCTGAATGTGCTGATCGTGGCACGATTTAAACCCATGTAACATTTTAAAGCGGCACCGGTTAAACTATCCTGAAAGTAATGAATCAGCAGGTCCTGATTCTCCGTCTGAGCTGACATTCGTCGAGCGTACATTGTCAAGTGACTTTGAGGGCAAGAGTTACCCTTGTATTTTTCAAAGTCGGGCACTTGGAACTTGTGCCGAACTTTCACATTGGGGGCCAGACAAAGGTCTGCGGCGTCCTTTCCAAAAAGATCCTGACCGCGAATGGCTTGCAGTTCCTTCTGTATTTCCAATAACTGTTCCTGGAATTCATCCATTCAGTCAAACATGGTCTCCTTCTTACCAGAAGGTATCTGTGGAATCTGTCCTTCCGGGACAGTGTGCACCACAGGGGGTGGTACCGTAACTACGGCGTTGAATCTTGGCGTTTCCCGAAGTTTGTAACCTTCAGGAGTTTTCAGTATGCCTCTGGCATCTTTGCTTTCCCGAAGTCTGTAACCTTCAGGACCAGCGGTATCCGTTGCGATTCCCTGATCTTCAACGATCGGCGGAACATATCCTTCCGGGATATAGTTCGCAGGCATGCCCCAGGGACGATCTTTTGGCATCTGATACCTAGGATCGAACTTCTCCACTATGGGCGCTGAGGTGATCTCTAAGATCACAGTCCTTTGCAGCTGAGCTTCTTCCATGGCTTGTATGTCATTACGAAGCTTTCTCATATCCTCTCTCAGAGCGTCGATCTCTTCTTTCAACTCTCTGTTCTCTTCTTCAAGATCATCCATCTTTTTCTGACGATTAGCCCGAGTATTGTACGAATGAGACAGTTTGACTATAGAACCGAGACACAAACGTGAGATTCGTAGGTAAGAAGAATACGCGATGTGAGAATGATGAAATGCAATGATTATATTAATTGTTTGTTGGTATAATCAAAGTAAACTTCGACAATTAGATTGCAAATATCAAACAGTGGGGAAACCCCTTTTTATTGAATTCAAAGGATTGCAGAAATGGAAATACAGTGGATTACAAAGTGCAGAAACAGAAACCTAAGCTAATGGGTCCCGAGTCCTCTCTGAAGAGAAACCGGGAGCTGATTCTGGTATCTTCCTTTTCTTTGACCGGGGCTCTTGAGCCGTTGTCGTGTCATCATTCCTTTGCCAGGTGAAAGGAGTGAGCAAATTCCTTTGGCCATCCTGATTATCCACAGCATGCTGCTATAAAATTTCAACCAGAGCATCTTTCTCTTTCAGTAGTTGCTGTATTTGGATACACTCTACGTTGAGGGTGCGGTACTTGTTCTTCCAAGACCTCCTCTCCTTTTGAACTTTGTTGAGAGTAACCTGAAGCTTTTCAGTTTCTGTCATGAAGTACATGACAGATTCCCTCGGCGGAAGAATTCTGTAACGAGGATAAGGCATCTTTAGCTTAAGAGCTCTAGTTTGTACCCAGTGGAGATAAGGCTCCACCGAGACACAGTCCGGTTTTCCTAGAGACTCTCGTCCTTTCTCATGAACGTGCTTCCACGCATGCACTATTTCTATCTTCAGTGCTCTGTCGTTTTCTCCTTCCTTGAAGAAAAGACCTTCCAGATGAACACCCAGCGGAATGTGTCTCATTGGGTATCCAAATTGACGAAGAACCAATACCGGATGGTAGTTGATTCCCCCTTTAGTTCCTATGAGGGGTACGTTGGGGAAGTTTCCACAACGATCAATGATCCTGATCCCATCATAAATCCTAATACACCAATCTATATCAGAGTTGGTAAGAGACATGATCTTCTGCGACCAGCACAAGACACTCTTGCAATCCCAAAAAGCAGCAGACTTAGGCAAATGGGAGATAAACCATTTGTAGAGCAAAGGTACACAACATGTGATCTCCCCTCCGTTGTACAAATTTCCCAAGTGTACAGAATGATACGCATCTGCGAGCAACGTCGGCAAAGGGTTTCCAATGAGAAAAACCTTAATATCATTGATATCGACGAAGTTATTGATGTTGGGAAACAAAAATAACCCGTAGGTGAGCAAGACAAAGATGCTTTCAAAAGCAGTCTCGTTCCCTATACTAGCGAAGTACAAAGCTTTCTTTGTCAAGAACTGGGCTGGCAAACCTTGTATGCCACCCTTGGTAGTCAGGTGAGTCCTGACCTCAGACTCGTCCAAATGAATTGCTCTTGCAATGGTCTGATTCTTTGGAATTTATTCCAGTCCAGAAAATGGAGCTCGATCTGTGATATGTAGATCCATCAGATGAGAATTTTTCTCCAGCGTTGGTGCTACCTGGTAATCCAGGAATGTGAAACAGTGATAAACCGGATCGTAGAATTGAACGAGCGCATCCATGATTCCCTCAATCACATGGACTCTTAACAGTGGTAGCAAACCACCGTGCTTGGCTCTGAAAGCCTCTGGGTTAGTGATCATCCTCGCTAACCTTCTCAAATCCTCTAGCTTTGGAACCTTGAAGGTATACTGGTGAGTTCTCCTTCTACCGAAATCCATTAGTGCAATCCTTTTCTCTGATATTTGCAATCTCAGTCTTAGTTTATTTTGAAAAAAACAGAGAGACTAGAAGAGAAATTTTTTTGAATGTTTTAATGTTTTTTAAATGAATGCATGAATGCAGCACACAAAAACATAGAAAAAACATGGGGTCAGAGGGTCGTCGTCATGAAGTCAAGGCTCTACCTATCCCCAAAGGTTTACTAAGGTGATTTTTGTACCTGTACTCATTATCATTAGCTCCTCCCAGGAAGGCAGACAATAAGCGGATCGCCAGCGAGTTGTGTGCAATCTTAGAGTAAGTGCTATTCACCGAGAATAGATCACCAGCCTCAAATGAGGGTAGTATCGCGTAACAACTATTTCCGATAGCTTCCGCACTACGAAAGGGTTGGCTTCCTATGTGTATACTCAATCTCACCACATGCGGCATCACACGCATTCCCTGTAGCAGAAAAATCAACACGTATAGAAATTAGGAAAAGCAGTATATATATTTGTCCTAAACACTCTAGACTTTAAAAGCTAAGAATCTTAAGTTCCTGACAGAAATGGCTCCCTGGCGGAGTCACCACTGTGTAGTTTCTACACAAGCGGAGGTTTTGACCTAAGATCCTAATGGAGTCAAAAAGTCTTATCTAAGCGAAGGCTTCTACCTAGGAGTAAAATAGATCATCATGAAATGAAGATTTCCCCAGCAGAGTCGCCACTTTTCTGTAGCGAGCGATTTTTGGACGTGGTTGCGAAGCACAACCGCTCTTTGGTGTTACTACAACTCGATTCATTTTTTATCCTATTAAAGCTGATGAAGGAAGGGAAATAGATGTCTCCAACTAACCCTGCTTGCATACTGAGTTTGAACAGCGGTCTGTTCGGTTACAGATGCTTCAAAGATTCAGGGATCTTCCTAGGTTATTGGTTCGATGAGATGTTTAGGCTATTAGGACCGATTGCTTTTCTGACTGATGTGTGAGAGTATGGGATTTTGGGTTTTTGTTTGGTGTGCTCGCTAAGATCTTTTCTTTAGATCTTATGCCTACGTATTCCCGTTTACCAAAACAGGGAAATCAGAGTGTTCGTAGTTCCTCCTATTCTATGGGAGGAAATGGGTGTTTTTGGTGTCTTGTTCAAAGCCCAAGACGTGAAGCGAAAAGGTAGTTTGTATCTTGTTCAAAGCCCAAGATGTGAAGCTGAAAGGTCTCAACTTTAGAGAGAATCTGTCATCTCTAAAGAGGGGTGAAGGAGAATTACTTTAACTGGGATACGCGGATCCTAGCAATGCCATAATTTCCTAAGAAGGGGTTTTTTAACCTGAAGGAGAAGACTTTAACTCAGTGTAGAGCAATGCCATCTTTCCTTAGGAATTCCTCATGCTAAATGAGGGACAGTGGCATGGATATAGATGATCCAGAGGCTTGCCGCTTACAGCGATTAGATGAAAGGGAAGGAGTTGTTGATGTTTGTGTACTGTGAACGAGGTACAGGTTTGATGCTAAAAGGTTGATTGGATCAACCAGTGGTTTTCTTATACAAAGCCTAAGAGGAGGTTAATTCCTGTTAGGGAAAATCATTATACAAAGCCTAAGAGGAGGCTAATATGTGTCTCGTACAAATCCCGAGAGGGAGGCTAAAAGGGTTCGACTCAGTGGGGGATTTCGTTATACAAAGCCTAAGAGGAGGCTAACAAAGAGTTGACTCAGCTGGAGAATATTTTGTAGCTCGTATGAAGCTCGAGATGGAGGCTGAAAAAGAGTTCGACTCTTGCTTAAGGGAATTTGTATCTCGTACGAAGCCCGAGATGGAGGCCAAAGGGTGATTGACTCAACGAGGGAGTCTTTTATGTGTCTCATACAAAGCCTGAAAGTTATTTTGACTTGACGAGGAAGTCTTTTTGTATCTCGTATAAAGCCCGAGATGGAGGCTATTTGTTTGTTTTGGCTCAATAAGAACCTTTTTGTATCTCGTATAAAGCCCGAGATGGAGGCGAAAGGTTTGCTCCGCTGGGGAGGATCATTTGTACAAAGCCCAAGAGAAGGATAGCTTACGCTAAGGAAAAGAAGGATCATTATACGAAGCCTAAGAGGAGGCTATAAGGAGACCGACTCCTTTAGGGATATCATTATACAAAGCCTAAGAGGAGGCTATCTACTGGCGACTGTTTTAGTTGAGTGACAGATCCAGTATACTAATTTTAAAAGAGAAAATCAGTTCTTATATGAGCAACACTGTACTCGAGGATTTGGTTCGAGGACCCAGGTTATTTCCTGTTTCTTTAAGGAAAGGGGAAATCCAAAAGGGTATTGAGACCGTCCGAGTCTGCGGGTTTCCTTCCTATTTAACGAAAGGGTCACTTGAGAGTGTCTTTGAGACTCAAGGAAGATAGACTGTCCAAGTCTAGAGTTTCATCTTCTGTACTATGCTTTGAGAAACAGTAGTAGACTCTGGAAAGGACTGCTCTATGGAGATTACTAAGTTCTGTTCCTATACCTCTAGGAGGTCGTCGGGACAATTTGTACGAAGCCCAAGAGGAGGCTGGAAGCTTTTAAGAAGCCGATCGGTCCTTGTACGAAGCCCAAGAGAAGGCTATCATTCCTGGAGGAAGAGATCATTATACGAAGCCTAAGAGGAGGCTGTCAATACTTCTATGAAGCCGAAGGGTCCTTGTACTAAGCCTGAGAGGAGGCGGGGTTGCTTTTAGGAAGCCTGTGGGTCCTTGTACGATGCCCAAGAGGAGGCCGATGCTTTTAAGAAGCCCGTGGGTCCCCAAACCCCGAGAAATTCAAGGCAATGCTATTCACCGAGAATAGATCAAAGTCAGGAAAGTCCGAGAATTTGGAAGAAACTCAAAGATGCCATTCACGGAGAATACATTCATCTTTGGGAGTAGAGTTTCTTGACGATTCCTAAGGAGGACAGCCGAAGAGAAGACTGTATCTGGTGCTCTTATTTGGGTTCTAGCTGTCTATTTCTACGAATAAACGAAACGGCTTTACCTAGTTCTAGACGTAGTTGCCGGGGAAACTCTAAATATCTATACTATTATTACACAGTTGATATGAGTTTATGAAAGGAGACTTACAGTGAGCAGCCCCACAATACAGTTATATATATATGAGTTTGTGAAAGGAGACTTACAGTGAGCAGCCCCACAAAACAGTTATATGATATGAAAGCAGTAAATGAAAGCGTATAAACACTTACTCGGTTGTAGAGCTTCCATGCTGTTTGGTTAGTTGTTCAACAAAGAAAGATTGAAAACAATAATATATTCAAAATCAAAGGAGAAAGTGCTTTGAAAAAGAAAGATTTGGGGCTTACAGCTCAAGGAGAGGCCCAAGGTTTTACCAGTGAAAGCACTGTTGAATTTGTACAGAGGGTCTTATACAAGTGACTGTGGCCCAAAAAGGTTTTTTTGTACAAAGGGATGGGTCTTACACTCTCTCAAGAGGCCCAAAAGGTTTAAAAGAAAAAGAGTGGGGCTTATAACACCAGGGTAGGCCCAGTTGACTTTTCGTTTAAAATGGCGATCGCGCCGAGATTTTCTTTTAACGCAAAGGGACTTATACAATAAGTGAGGCCCAAAAAGTTTTGGTTAAAAAGGGGTTGGGTCTTACACTCTAATAGAGGCCCAAAAGTTTTGAATGGGTCTTATAGCTCAAGGAGAGGCCCAGATGGTTTTATTTTTAAACGGGCGACGATCGCGCCGTTTACTTGTACAGAAGGACTTATACAATGAGTGAGGCCCAAAAATGATTTTGTACAAGGGGGGATGGGTCTTACACTCTCTCAAGAGGCCCAAAGAGTTTTTAAAGAAAAGAAATGGATCTTACTACTCGAGGGTAGGCCCAGGGTTTGTTTTTCAACGGATGATGATCGCGTCGAACTTTTTGAAATACAACGGGACTTATACAATAAGTGAGGCCCAAAATGGGTTGTATTTACAAAGGGTTGGGTCTTACACTCTATTAGAGGCCCAAAGTGTTTTAAAGAAAAAGGAAATGGGTCTTACTACTCGAGGGTAGGCCCAAATTTGATTTTGAAAAGGGCGAAGATCACGTCGTTTGTTTTTTGACGGTATCGGGACTTATACAATAAGTGAGGCCCAAAAATAATTTGGTCAAAAAAGGATTGGGTCTTACACTCTATTAGAGGCCCAAGAGTGTTTTGAAAATGATTTATGAGGGTTGAATTAATCCAAAAACCCTAATTTGTTTTCAAAAATGTATTTAATTGAATAAAAATTCAATTAAAATGATCAAAATTGTTTAACATATGAAAAACAAATTGTGATCTTGGATTAATGCTTCAAAAATTAAGTATTGACCTACAAAATAATTAGAAAGCATTAAAAGTTGCAAAATCAATGTGGAAAAAATATTTAAAATGTCAAAAATAATTAAAATATTAATTCTTTGCAAAAATATCAATTATATGAAATAAATAATATTTTTGGGATTTTTTGGGAAAATAAAATATTTTAACATTTTTGTGAATTATTAAAAAAAGAATCAACTCAAAACCATTAAAACTCAGAGAGAAATTAATTTTTGAATCAATTAAATAAAATCACAAAATTCAAATATTTGAATTATTCAAAAATGGCGCCAAAAACACACCAAGAACACGCGCGTGTTCTGGGTTTGCCCAGATTTGCATTTTCTCTCCAATCTCACTGAATACTTGATTATAACATGCAATCCACATATCATTATGCTCGTCTCAACCTCACGATCATGTCTATGTCCATTAATTTCATTTAAATTAAACATACAACAAGAAATCATGAAAAATCCTCAAGAACCCTAATTTCTGCATGAAGGCTAGGATTTTTGATACACGATTCAAACAATGCAATTAATTGAGGGAAAACATTCCATGCATGATTATGAACATATGGCCAAATTATTGTGCCGCAAAAATTGTGTGGATCATAGAGTTAGAAGAGCTCATGCTTACCACTTGCAGCTGGTGATCGTGATTTGTGTTGGAGGTGTTATAGCTAGGTACTAATGATGTGGATAGCTTCCCTAGGTGCCAAGTGATGTGTCTGAGTGCTTGGAATAGATTGAAATGGTTTGGAGTTGAAGATGGCACCTCAACTGCAAAACTGTCAAGAACTTGAGCAATTGGCTGGCGATTTTGTGAAATCTGTGTTCCAGATGTTATGTGAGTGTTTGGATCACTTCTATATGATGTATTTGAGGTGTGTGAGTGATTGGTTTGATTGGAAAAGCTCTCAAACTCAAAACCCGATAGTGATTTGCCTTAGAAGGCAAAATTGGAGTGAAAGAAGAGATTTTGAGGAAAACATCTGTTAGATGGATTTGATGTACTCAAACTGAACACAATTGAGCTCTATTTATAGTAGATCAAGTTTGTTTTGGCTGCAATAGTGAATGGCAACTGCAGCAGGTGTTTCCTCAATGTTGGCCAACGGAAATGCAAGTCTCCTCTAGCCATTGATTAGAGGTTAGGGCACAGAGCTTTGGTCCCCTTGGTCTTGGATAAGTCTTGACTGATCTCAGATGAGAATGACTCAGTCCATGCCACCTTGATGGTTCCATTGAATGCTCAAATCCAAATTTGGAGTCTTGTCCCTATTTTGGCCATTCTAGGTTCAACATGCTATTTCTTGTTCCATGGACTTTGGAGGCTTGGCTCAGTGATTGTCCCCTTTGGATTCAATCCTCAGATGTGTCCAAGTGGATAGGAGCAATTGGATTTGGCTGATTTTGGAAAATCGAGCAAAGTTGCAAATTCTGCCTTGCCTTTGACAGATTTCAGTAAGGCAACTTGACAATGTCATATCTCATGGTGTAAGTTGAATTTGGCAATGTTCTTGGTCATTTTGGAAAGCCCTTACACGATACAACAACTGTTTGAACAAGTTTGGTTTTGATCTCTTTTGAATCCAAGTGAAAAATCCCCCTACATTTGGCAAAAAGTGAAGGCAGATTTGGACTTAGTGAAAATTTCACTAAGTGTTGGAAAAAGTGACATTTTCACTTTTCAGCCACTTTGATCACTCCATAACTCAAAATCCTTAATGAATTGGAATGACTTGTAGTTGAAGTTTTTGTAGAGGGTAATGAGGGCTACAAATCCATCTTTGGGTGAGAAAAAATGGCCTTGTGGTTTAGGAGTTATGATCCTCCAAAGTTGGTACCCTAGCCATTTTATTTTTAACTTAGAAAATTTTCTAAGTTTTTATGGTTACCCCTTTTACAAGTTATCCAACTTTTCTTTATTTTTCTTGATGAATGATGATTCAAATCATACATTAACATCATTTTAGGGTTAAAAATCCATTTTGGTAAAAAATCTCAAAAAGTCAAAGTTGACTTTTGTACACAGTTGACTTTTTATTAGATGAATTCCAAACTGTGCAATTCTTCAGGAAATCATGTCCTTGACCTAAATCAAACTTGATGGACATGTTCCATGGGTGTCATAGGGTATATTGAATCATGTATTAGGGTTTGGGAGCATGTCCAGGTCAAAAGTCAAAGTTACAGTTGACTTTTCTCGCAAAACCCTAACTGTGGTGCATATGAAGTTGAGACTTGTTACTCAAGCTTCTTGGATCAATCCATTGTCCCAAATGGATCAATATGGTATATTAGAGACCCTCAAACCATGTCTTGAGGTCTTGGTTCATGATTTGTCCCAAAAGTCAACTTAGGGGTGAATTAGGTCAAGAAACCCTTATTCCTGATTTTTGATGTATGCATCCCCTGAGGCAAAATTGACTTGATGACTGGGTCCATGAGGTTCCATGGAGTATATTAGGTTATGTCTTGGATCATTGGCTTGTGCCCAGAGGAAAAATTCCATCTGGAGGCCCTGGTCGACCAAAACCCTAATTTGGTGACACTGTCGATCTGGAGACTTGATCCACCTAGAAGGGAGCAGCTTTGTGCTTAATCCTTGAAGTGGGAGTCCTTTTGATCCATTGTGGATGCTTGAGAGGTTAGACAAGTTGAAGATCAAGTCATTCCTTGATTGATCTTTTGTCTAAAGCTCAGAGAGGGCTTGAAACCCTAATTCTGATTGTAGTGGATGCTCACCCATCTTTGGGGAGACTAATGGTTCACCCATATTGTGATGATGATTTGCACAATGATGGGATACTTTAGTGGTCAAAATTTAGGGTATGACAAACAGAACGAGGAATCGAAGCCAACCCCGATAAGTATCGAGCATTCTCCGAGTTTCCGACGCCCAAGTCAAAGAAATCCATTCAGTCCCTCAACGGGATGCTCGCGTCATTGTCCCGTTTCGTGGCCAAGTCTGCCCAACACGCCTTACCATTCTTCAAACTCCTCCGCAAGTAGGCAGCGTTCGAATGGACCGAGGAATGTGACAAGGCTCTTCTCCACCTAAAACGAACACTCTCAGAACCACCTGTTCTCTCTCGCCCGGATAACGACGAAACTTTATACCTGTATCTCGCTGTAGCAACCGAGGCGGTAAGCGCCGCTCTTATCCGCGAAACGCCTGACGGGCAGAAGCCTATATATTTTATGAGATGATCCTCATCAACGCAGCTAGAAGACTGAGACACTACTTTCTAGCCCACCCGATTGTGGTTCGAACAGATATACCCGTAAAGCAGCTACTGGGACGACCAGACATGGTCGGTAGAATGCTCAAATGGTCGCTCGAGCTGTCCGAATTTAACATCCAGTATGAGGGCAGAAAAGCCCTCAAGGCCCAAGCTTTGGTCGACTTCGTCGCAGAGATGACGTTCGCAGACTCCCCCACTTGCGGAGCACACAAATAGACCATTTTCTTAGACGGGGCCTCCAGTTCGGCGGGAAGTGGGGTAGGCATCATACTGGAAAGCGACGAGGGAATCATCGTCGAAGTATCACTCACCCTGTCCTTCCCCACCTCTAACAACCAGGCTAAGTACGAAGCCTTCCTCGCCGGGCTACGCTTGGCCGAAGACCTTGGCGCGGAAGAAGTCATTATTTGCACAGATTCACAACTCGTGGCCCTTCAAGTCCGAGGGAAATATCAAGCCAAAAACGACAACCTAACCGAATACTTAGCCCTGGTCAAGAAGAAGATGACGAAGTTCGCAGCGGTGGAGGTAAAATATGTTCCCCGCGAACACAATGTCCGGGCAGACGTTTTGTCCAAACTAGCCAACAAAAAGAAGAAAGGCGGAAACAAGTATGTCATACAGGAAGTACTTCCTCGACCCAGCATTGAGAAAGTTTCCCCGATGCTCGACGTACAAGTGATCGGCGACAGCAATTGCTGGATGACCCCCGTTTACAACTACCTTGCTAGAGACGAACTCCCGTCCGACCCTAAAGAAGCCAGCGTGGTCAGGCGAAGAGCATGCTCCTATGTCCTAGTCGAAAATAAACTCTATAGACGAGGATTCTCCATCCCGCTGCTCAAGTGTGTCGAGGAAGAGATGGTCGCCCATATCTTGCTCGAAATCCACGAAGGAATCAACGCCCAACATCTCGGAGGAAGGTCCCTTGCTCGTAAGGCCCTCCGAGCAGGATACTACTGGCCAACCATGTAGCACGACGCGAAAAAACACGTGAAGAAATGCGATAAATGCCAACGGCACGGGGATATGCACCTAGCTCCACCTAACGAGCTCAAGGCTATGTCCTCCCCGTGGCCTTTTGCCTGGTGGGGCCTGGACATCCTAGGACCCTTCGTGGTGGGATCAAATCAGAGCAAATACTTAATAGTGGGCGTGGACTATTACACAAAATGGATAGAAGCGGAGGCCCTGGCCAAGATAACCACCCTTAACATACTGCGTTTCTACAAACGAAACATCCTCGCACGTTTTGGCATCCCCCAAGCGATAGTCACGAACAACGGGACACAGTTCACGGACAGGAAGTTCCAAGACTTCGTCGCCCAGCTAAGCACGAAGCAACACTTCGCATCCGTCGAACATCCTCAAACAAACGGGCAAGCTGAGGCGGCGAACCGGGTCATCCTTCGAGGCCTCAAACAGAGGCTGGATGAAACGAAGAAGGCTTGGGTCGAGGAGCTGCACAACGTTTTATGGGCATACCGCACAACTCCACACTCTTCAACCGGGGAAACACCCTTTCGTCTAGCCTATGGGACTGAGGTCGTGGTCTCCGTCGAAGTTCATGTACCCTCCAGGCGGACAGAATCACCCCTGGACGAGGAAACGAACGACGAGGCACTAAGGGAGGAAATCGATCTCGTCGAGGAAATCTGAACAGGGGGAACTCTCCGCGAAGCCTCGTTAAAATAAAAAATTGCCATCAGGCACAACGCCAAAGTCATACGACAAGAGTTCGACATGGGCAACCTTGTCTTAAGAAGAAACCATAAAGACTCTCGCGAAGGAAAATTGGCCGCCAACTGGGAAGGACCCTATCGTGTCCGCGCAAAAACGGAGAATGGGGCCTATTACCTATAACAACTCAACAGGGAAGAACTTGCTCGACCATGGAACGCTGAAAAGCTGAAACAATACTACAGCTAAGGCCTTAACTATCGGTCCGATGCGTCACGATGACGAGCATCACCTACCGACTATGATGCACCCCTAGGTACAATCATCACATGCTAGTGAAACAGAACCCCGCTCAGGAACGAGCCGAGTCTCTGCTCGACAGCGGTCCCTCAATCGAGCACCGTCGTCGTCAAAGTACCACGACAGGCAAAACACCCAGCTCGCGATGGGAGGTTCACACCGCGAACTTAGGCCTCAAACGCGACCTGAGCTCCGCATCCTCGCCTGGATATTCCGCGGCCGTTCGTCCAATACCCCTCACTGACGAACACATCTACAACGAGCAATCCCCCAAAGCTTAAATCAAAACAAAATAATCCCTATTACTGGCATACATGCACAAACGAGCATAAGGACAACACTTAGCGAAATTTAAAGCAGGTAAAGTCATGCAAATCACAAAACCGGCCACGAGGACCGGACACATAATTTAAGGTAATAAGTGCCCACAAGGACCACAATTGTGCTTGTTACATAAACAGGGGGCCACGCCCCGATTCAAAATAAATTACAAAGATACACGGCACACAGACCGAACAAATTACAACAAGGAAAAAGGGAGTCACTCTTCCATCTTCTCCGGTTGATCTTGGGAGAACTCTGGCTGCCTGACGACAGGCTGCGGCGACAGGGTCTCTTCAGGGCGGGCATGCTCAGCACCAAGGTTGAGGAAATCAGAAAAAGTTATCTTGCCATCCTTCACCTGACCGAGGAAGTTGGTACCTTCAGTGGAAATCTGGACGTCAGGGTTCACTAGCCTGAGCTGGGCGACAACATTGTCAAACGATTCCTCCCCAATAGAAAACACGTCCTCTTCCGCCCGAAGCATATGAGCAACTAGCTCCGCCCTAGTCTTCAGTTCCTTCACGTTCGCAGGTTCATCCTCGGCCAGAGCGCTTGCTTTCCTCAAATGATCAATCAGCTCCTTAGCTGCCATCTTCTCCGCCTCCAACTTGGCACTCTCCCCCTTCAACCGGGTAACCTCCTCGTCCGCCTTCTTCTTGGCCTCACCAACTTCCTTGGCTTCTTCCTTAGCCTTCCTCGTCGTCTCCTCCAGAGACGCCATGGTAGCCCGGGCAGCTCGAAGTTCGGACTCTGTTATAGAATCCCCCTCGGCATAGATCGCCGCCATTTCCAGAAGTCTAACTAATGCAGAGGCGTCTTCCGCCACCAGCGCCCTCTTGGTCGGACGATCCATGCCCTCCAATTGGAGATACTCTGCCCGCGGGACAACCAGGGACGTCCCCTCGAAGAATTTTCTATCAAGTATATAAGGAGGAAGTTCAAACCTCCCTTTTCCTTATGCCCGACTAAGATCCACGATTTCATTGGCCCTCGCCCGCTTGGACCTGGAGGCCAAGGGCAAGGGGGACACTTGAGCGGGAGTAGGCGAGGAGCTCCCCACAACCGGCTGAGAAGGACGAGGAACACGCGGGGAAAATTGAGTCTTTGGAGCAGCCCTCCCGGGCGCGTCCTCGCAACAGCATTTCGCACCATTCTTTCGTGGGCGGAGGGCATGTCACCTGCAGATACACAACGAACATGTTAGACGACGAAGTAAACATAATTCGGGAAAGTTAAAATAACTAAAACTACCGAGCAACTTATAAGCGTCTGCGGGGGTCTTGCACTCCAAAAGCGCCTTTGTGTTAATATACCAGTACTCCACCCTCTGGCTACCATCCTCCTCGAAAATAGGAGACCCTTTTTTCGTCCAGCATTCAGCAAGCCAGAAAGAGTTGACAAAGTTCACCAGCGTGTCATGGGCAGCGGCATCCTGCTCGTCTAGCATCTGTGGTTGGGCAACATACTCATTGGGTTCCTTGGAGAAATGGCTGACACTCTAGTGGAAGGGAAACTTGAATTCTCTCTCCCCGGTCAGTTTCCCGTCTTCGCGCGCATGTCATTACCGTCCTCGTCAACGGACACCGCCCAAACGTACGTACTGTCCTGGGACCTCTTCGACACAGGCTCTATGATGTAGAACCTTTCCTTGAACGTCCGGATTGACTCTAAAAAGGGCTTGAACAACTTGCGGGGCTGTTTCAACGAAACCCAACCATACTTCCTCCCCGTCAACTGCCGCTGAAGATGAAAGACAATGAAGAACAAAAAGAGAGTAGCCCCTATCATCAAATGCTCGTACGTCAACTCAAAGGCACGAATGAATGCCAGTGAATTAGGATGCAGCTGCGACGGAGGCAGGTCCAAGTGCACGAAGACTGACCACTGAAAATCGGTGAAGGGCAGCCTCAACCCTAACTCCTTAAAGGCATATTCATACATAGAAAATCTCTCCCCGAAGTCCGAACAGATCCGATCATCTTGGGAGGGGAAATTCACCTTTCATTCCCCCTCCGGTCCAACATCCGTGAAGACATCCTCGGTGAAAGTAGCAAAGATAGATTCGTGCTCGGCAGGCTCGGCCACCGACCACTCCTCAGCAAGGTTCTCTTCAAGCTCCTCCCCGACTTCGCTAGGGACGGTTGAAGCTTCAGTACTACTGCTCTCCTAGGAACTCTCCTCAGATGAATCTATTATAATTTCCCTGTCTGGCCCTGTCGTCATATCGATCACCTGAAAAGCAGAGAAAAGAAGTGAATTCGATGAAGAATCAAATCCACCCTTCCACCGCTAGTCAAGTGAAAGGGCACGCAAAGGGCTGAGGACGACGTCCCCGGCCTAAGCCCTAATCAAAAACTAAAAAACCTCCCCGCGAGGAAACGCTCGGGACAATTCACTCCCAGACGAGGAACTTCCCCGAGCCTATTCCCAGTTTCCGTTTGAAGTTTCACCGGGAACTGCAAAGCTTCACCGGAAACTGCAAACACTTAACCGGAAAATTCGTCACTCCAGAACATGAATTACCACGGCGGTTGCCCATGCATCATCATCGCGACGACGCCGGGAACCGCCCTCCTTACTAAAACGTCCTAGAAACCCAGCGGCGCATCAGCAGCGAAAAATGGCATAACCACCGTCCACCACCAACAACCACCGGAAACAGAACAAATCGTCATCTAAACCTAGTCCTAACCGCATGCAATCTATGAACTACCATCAAAAGGGATAAAAGAGTACAAATCAACGAGCTTACTTGGTTAAGAAGATGAAGAGCGGTTGCCCGGAGGTTGATGTGGTGGCCGGAATAACAAACGGCGGTGACGGACAAGAGCTCTGAAGAAGACGAAGAGAAACAAGAGCGAAAAGTTCAGAATGAAACGGGCCTTCCCCTTTTATACAGAGAGGCACGTGCAGTGGCACGCCCTCGTAGGTCATGATGGCTACTAACTAGCCATCATTTCCTAGTAACTGCTACACAGGGCTCTAGGCACACGTGGCGCCCTAACGTTTCCAATTCTGACTAACCGTTAGTCTCCTCGTACGACGGGCAACCCGATCACATTCATGAATGTCACGGACAGTATGGGTCACGGGCACCACGAGACGACCTTCCTTGTCACCAAACGACGACTCCACTTTAGTTCCCCGGAACCACGGGCTATCCTTAAGTCATCACTCCCATGCTCGGGAGCAACAATTTGGGGGGTCCTGTGCCGGACTGGACCAATGGCTAGGAATGGCCCAATCCACTTCTGCTCCCAGAACGACCCAATTGCCTAAGTCCAATCCACAAAGGGGCGAAAGTTACCTTTCTGCCCCTCCAACCGGGCAAGGACTGCATCGCTCCTCCCCGGAAATGCTGTCCGTTCTGCACGGCTCCTGCACTCCCCGAACAGCTAAGGGCAGATGCCCGAAACTATGCCTATGCCCGACATAACGGCTAGTTTTGGGCACCCTGCCCGACATAACGGCTAGTTTGGACAGTTACCTATTCTTCGGGAAAACGGTTATTTCGCCCCAAAAATAGGACCGTTGGCCACGCGCTGGGGGCACTATATAAACCCCCTCGCTTGAGAGGGTCAGGTATCCAATAATCACCATGAAAACTCATACTTTGTACTTGCCCCTTTCTCTCTGACATTTTCTTACTTGAGCGTCGGAGTGCCTTGCAGGTACACCCCCTCCTCCCCTCCATACGACCAGCATCTTAGACGTACTTGGTGACCCACTTCAACAGAATCTGATCCAGCCTTCACGATCAATTACATTTACTTAATTTTCTTAATTAGTGTGAAAGTAGTTATTTGTGTTTATTATTGTGACCGGAGGGAGTACATCGTAGTAAGCGCTCCTCATCGTACAACATAATCATAGGGCTCCCAACATTAAACGTTATTGAGGCAGCCTTATCCATACTTTACCCCACCTTGAAGTATCTTCTAAAAAAACAAACAAGTAGGTATCGTAATAGGGGATTAAGAAATAGCTACACATGGCAACTCACCACTAAGACAAATCACCTCTGAATCAACTTTGTAGATTAGGACCCAAAGAAAGAATATATAGAAGACATGCTAGTTTTCACCAAAGATCTTTAAAAAATCCAAATAGAATCCCAACGCTTTCAAACCACAGAATTGGACACCTCTTTGGTGGAAATTGAGGAAGGAGAGTTAATTTACCTACTCCAGCAGAACGCACACATTTTCTTCTAGTGCCCCTCTGCTGGTAAATAAATCCTTGGAAAAACGGAGGATGTGTGTGGTTCATCTCTACGTTGCATTAAAACTTCTCGAACAACCAAATTTTTCATCTTCGATTAAAAAAAATTAAAGTACATATGAATTTATACTCGCCTACCCGTACTTTGATTTTTTTAATAATGACGTATTCCATACCAGTATCCGTACCGAATACTGGGTACGTATCCGTACCTTTGCCACCCAGTTCATACTATTATACTGATCACCAATTTAATGATATTTGGACTTAACAAATATGTGCGTAAATTTGTAAAGTTAAACATTTTAATTAATAATTCTTACCACCTCTTTTTGAATCATCAGTAGGGCTGACAATGAACCAAACCAACTCGAAAATAGTTCGAAATTCGATTCGAAAATTAAATCGTTGAACTAGGTTCATGAATCAAATGAGCTGAATATGAGTTAAAAACTAAGTTCGTTAACTAAATTATCTGAACATGAACTATACATAGTTCGACTCGTTAGGTTCATGAGTCAATTCGATTATATATGAGATAGATTATATTGTCTTTAAGAGTAGGTTTAAAGATTTGTTCTAAATCTTAGTCTCATATTTTCTTTTAATCTAACGGTTTTAATTGATAATTTATATTCTCAAGTGAGTAAAATATTTATACGAATAATTATACAAATAAAATGAACATCGTATAAATTTCAATCTTATAACTTTTATTTTATTTCTATATTTTTTATTTAAAAAATATTAATTTAAAATGTCAAATATATATATATATATATATATATATATATATATATATATATATATATATATATATATATATATATATATATATATATATATATATAATAGACTTTAAAAAATTACTTTTAAGTCTGTGAAATAAGCGAGTTGAACCTAACAAGATATACCAAACGAGTTGAACGAGATATTCGTGAACTTCTAACAAGTCGAGTTTGACCTGGAAAAAAATTTCGTGATGAACTCGAACTCGATTCGAACTCGGCTAATTCTTAACGAGTCGAGTTTGAGCTGAAAATAAAGTTCGTGATGAACTCGAACTCGAACTTGAACTCAGCTAATTCTTAACGAGTCGAACTGAGTTAAGGTGAGTTCGACTCGACTCATTTCCAGCCCTAATCATCGGTAAACATTTACTTTCTAAAAAAACCTTAGGATTGAAAATAACAAAAAAAACCTTTGGGGCCCCAATTTTTACTTCAAAGTCTTCATTACGTGCTACAACAATCTATTAGAGAAAAAAAGTGAAAAATAAATAATATATTGACAAAAGAAATAGGGAGAAATTAAGCATGACATTTCATATCTTAAAAAGTCATTCAAATGTTGCCATTTCCAGTACAATTTTATATTTACGTACAAGCAAAGAATATGTAACATGAAGCTAGCTAGCCAGAGAAATATGACAAGAATCAACTAGCTAATTCGGAATTATACAATAGTACATATATATAATTAAGTACTAGCTATAGAATGGAAGAAATGGTAATAATCATGAGTTTGATTTAATAATTTCATGATCATTTGCATTGTGGATTGTTTCCAGGGCCACCATAGTAAAAGTGTGTCCCCCATTTGTTGTTGTAGAAGCTCTTGATATTGTAACAATTTTTGTTCTCAGCTAGGGTTAAGATGTTACTCGCCGACGTGAGACTATTGTCCGTGTCGACGACCTCGAGGTTCCTGAAGTAGCTTGCTTTTCCAAAGCCATCATCGGCGAAGTGGCCAGATCCCATTTGAGTGGAGGTGTGTTGACCGTTGGCGCGAGAGTTTACAACCTCGCCACCCCACTCGACCATGGTGGCACGGTCGACTAAGTGCGTGAATAACTCAGCCGGCCAATACCCTACCAATGTGTTGTCACTAAAACGCATCCACCAGTTTCCAATTGTTGGATCCTAATCAATTATTCAACAATTATTGACATGTATAGAGTAATAATATATATTAAAATTAAACTAAATAAAAAAAATAAACCTTCCAAATGAGGATAGTAATGTCATATTGTTTGGAATTATAAGAAGAGAGAGGAGAAATGGAAGCTCCAATGGCTATCTTGCTAGTTGTTTGTACAAAACCAGAACAAAGAAGATTGTAGCATCCTGTGGCTTGATATGCATCACTCTGCATGCATGCAGCTTATATATAATAATCAATATTAAATTATCTATAAAACACCAACACAACAATGACACTGACACCGGATCACCACGACACTGGTACTGAAACCTTGACACCGATAACAATTTGAAAAATAAATAATATGAACGTAATCACAAGTGTAATTGTCTGTCACAAATGCTAGAATACACTTTTTTTCGAGGCGTCTTTGTAGAGGTATTCATGAATTGCCAAATACATATTAAAGCATAATTATAGTATATTTATGAAAGAATGCTAACCGTCCAGTAAGTGAATAATCTTGGCCTGCTGTCACCATAAAGCTCCGGACTGACCTGACTAGTACAATTATCAAAACTTCAGAAACTATATGTATCAAATGTATATAATTTTTTTTTCATGAATTGAGATAAATGAAGATTGGAGTTTAGAATATATACCTGCCAACCAGCTTCAATGCTGTTTAAATCTGAGCCATCAAAGGATCCAGAAAGTATCCATATTTGAGAAATACTGAATTCATTCACAACTTCTATCATTGGATCCCACACATTTATTGTTGCCTTTGCCCCATACACTTCTTCACCTGCTTTTGTATATGCTATCGCATGCTACAACACTCAACCACATTTTATTCCTAATTAATACTATTAATGCAAAATAATACGTTGATAGTTGCGCAGAGATATCACATGATAAAATTCTAACCACTAATACGCACCTCGTGGCCATTGCCGCTAACAACTTCAGGTTGTTCGGTATGGCGGAATAGAAGCGGCGACCGTCGTTGTTTCTTACCATAATCATACAAAGATTTAGCTCTCAGCACGTCATGCACGGTGCTCCGCCGCACCGGTACAGTTCCCTTTGGACATCTTGTCCCATTTTGGTGCCACATTTGCCACGCTACACCATTCTTACTGCTTCTCTCATTTATAGACTCTACATTAATATTCATACTGATCTCCTTTGGCATCATTGATGGCTTTTTCTATCACATTACAATAATCAAACCAAAACTAATAAAAAATCATATAAAATTTAAATAAGTAATAATAATTTTTAAAAAAAGACAAGTTCATGTTTAACAAAAATAAAAAATATCAAACCTTATATAAAATAATAAAAAAAACAAATTAATGATTAACAAAAATAAAAAATATCAAACCTTGTATAATAAAAATATTAATAACATCAAATAGTTTTAATATTTTTTTTACTTTACTAGAAAAGTAGAAAGAAGCATAACAAACCTGAATCTTATGATTCTTTAAAAGAGGATGATCTAAAGCTGGTTGATTTCTTTTGTGAACACAATCAATGAGATCACCATCTTCACTCTACAACAAAGATTATCAAAACCAAGCATTTTAATTATTTAATAATTATATAAAATAATAAAATAAAAAACATTTAGCTAGGTTTGACACACAAACATTATAATATTATAAATTAATTATAATATTTTTTAAGAGTTAAATAGTAGAATATTACCTCTATGGTTAGAACAGGAGGCTTATTAATCTTGTCCAAGTGCCTCTGAATTCTTTCAAGTCTCAAACTACTAACTTGTCTGTACTTGGTGTAGTTTAGGTTGCTGCATTCAACTCTAATAATTGTTTGTAGATGGAAGGTGAACAATAAAGCAAGAACAAGAAGAAGAAGATAAGGAGTTGAAATATTTTCCATAGTGTTTCTCTTTCAACACCAAGAAAGAAAGAAAATAGGTTAAAAAAAATAGAACTATAAAACCATTACTAGTAATATAATCAACACAAAGTAAATTTAACTTTCATGGACATTTCCATTTTATTACAATACTCAAACAATTAACATCAAATAATGTAAAAGGAAGTTGAAAAATGACTTCTCTTGAGTTAAGAAAAAGATGAAGAAAAAATAAAAAAATTCTTTCTCTTTCTCTTTCTTATTCTATCTTAAATATTGTATTAATGGTGAGGAAAAGTTGGTGGTTGAGGTTAATTAAATTGTTAGCTCAAAGAGGCCTTGTTGGACTATCATATCATGATTGAATTTTGCATTTTATTCATGTAATAATAACAATAATGGTACATGTATATATGATGATGAATGAGGTATAAATTAGACATTGAATATGTGATGCTAGCTGTTGAAGATTGCACAAACGTTAAGGAGATAGGAAGAAAAGAGAAATTTGTGGTTGGAATGGGTGGCATCAAAGTTGAGAGATGAAAACATAATGAAAGCATTATAAAAACTCAAACCTACCCAACTTGCATTCCTTCAATGTGTATCTGCCACCATACACTTTGCCATTAATGTTTTCATCCAAACTCTATACCCATCTATACTCTTGTACTCTTTCCTTTCTCCATAGTATTATTATTACCTCTTTTCTAATATTTGATACTTCAATTTTTGGACACACATGTTAAGAAACAAGATTAGAAATAGAGGTCATTGATGTCAAAATTTATATAAAAAATCATGTAAAAAATTATATTTAGTTTATGTATGAATATTTATAAATTTAAGTATATGAAGACTAAGTTACTTAATGTATATGAAGAGATAGATATGAAACTTTTATATACTCTCGTGGTGCCGAATTTCAATATGATAGAACAAATTTATTTATTATATATAAAAGTATTACTTCAATTTTGTCCGGATAATAAAAATTGATTTTTTAAATTTTCATAGATTTTCAAAGAGAAAAGAGATCGTGGATTGACCGTGTAAATTATTTTTATATTGTTAACTAATGACAACTATATATGTCATAAAGTCGGTCTGTAAATTTTAAATTATTTATATGATTTGTCATTTTAAAACATTTTAATAAGATGCATGTGTAATATTTTTTTTACACTGACAATGTACTACCATTAAACTCTTTTCAAATCTATCAGTTAGTTTCAAAAATACAAAAATATTTCTATTTAGTTTTCATTCTTCATTTATCAACGTCCCTTACCATTATTTTTAATTTCATCATGAAAATCCTAAAAATCATATATTTAGGATTTTAGTGTTTTCTAATAAATTGTCAAAATTCAAAAAATTCAAATTCAAAGGCAAAGGTTAAGGGTCTATTTGTTTTAGCTCTAAAAAATGTTGGAGTTTGTGGTTGTTTGAAATATGTAACAACACTTGAACAAAGAAGGTGTTGATGAAGATTGCACTTGAAAATTCAAAGCGTGTGAATTTCACACTAACCTTTAGGTTCAATTCGCCCCTACCAATTATTATATATTAGATGCAATAAGGATTAACGACGAACTCCCTTCAGGATAACTCCCTTCAAGATAATATGAATACCTTAATGTGAATTGCACAAACATAGTAATCTTATCTTTTGATAATAGTTTACAGAAAATTGTTTCCTATACTTCACTCATGCATTAATAAAGTAAGTGATGATTTTAGAATAATTGAAATGGTGAAAAATGGATTTGAATATTGTTATTTTCGTGTCCTTTTTCTGTTTTCCAAGTGTCCCTATTTATAAAAAAATTGGCATCACTTGATGAAAAGATGCACTTTTTAATTTAAATTCTGAACCTGAAATAGTGAAGCAATATAACCTTTTGACATTCACTTTGTTTCACAAACGTTGCATTGGTCTGATGGCAAGGAACTGTGTTATACCCCAAATTTTACCCTTAGATGTCATAACATCTTGCACTTGCATTTAGGAATCAATCATCTGTGCATTGTCAACTAACCATCATTTTGCTAGTTTGTTCTTCTTTTGAAAGCCAAGGTTGTGTATAAGAGAGAAGGCAAGAGCAATAAGTGAGTCATCATATATTTCAAGGCTTCCTAGGCCATTTTATGGCTTATTACATCCATCACAAGTGTTTACAAAGTGATCCTGAGAAGGGGTTGAATTCATCCGGTCAAGGATATCAACTGAAGCTCCAAAAAGCTCAATCTTTGTTCTTGATGACTAACCACAAATTTGCAAGTCATAATCTATGGTCTCATGTGTTTGAATCAAGAGAAATCCCAGAGGCACCATAAAATCAGGAGTTGTGAAACTAGGGTCTTGACCTAAGGAATACAAGGAGGTTTTTGTGTGATTAGTCAAGGTCTTGAATGGTTCATCAACCAATTGAGTTCACATACATCCAAGAGACTTTATTTGTCAAGAAATCAAGAGCATTTGGCTCCTATCACCAGTGCAATGTGCCTCAAGTTTCATCTGGCCCCAGATTAGGGTTTTTGTTAGGAAAGTTAATCATGATTTTGACTTTTGATCAAGGTATAATCCCAAGGATTGGGACATGGTTCCATGTGTTCATAAACATCTTTGGAGACCATCTATGGTGGTTGGAAAGTTCAGGAAAACAAACTCACCAAGAATCATACAGTTGAATTCCTAAAGGAATTAGGGTTTTGTCTGAGAAGTCAACACCCTGATTTTTAGGGTTTGTGGTCCAAAATGAGGCATTCAAGTCATATTCCATCTAAACATGTTCAAACCTTGAATTGGAGCATGAGAAATCAAGTTTCAAGAGGTTTCTTGCAAAAAGGGCAAAGTTGGTTCATGAATTTTTCTAAGTATGAAAACCCTAATTCTTATATGAACTAGAAAAGGTCATAACTCTTGATCCACACATTCAATTTTTGTGATCCAAAGCTCAAATTGAAGATCTCATCATGAACTTTAAAAATGTATTAGAGGGTCATACCCAAAAAAAGGCTTAGTTTTTGAGTTATGAAGCTTGGAAGTTCTGGTCAAGATAAAACACTTGGTGAAATTTCATGTTTCTCTTCATTTTGCAGCCAACCTCAACCTCATTTTTCACTATGATTCAAGCCTCATCTCAATTTTTTTTTGTCATGAAAGTTGTAGAGTATTCTTCTAGATTTCTTTTAAGTACTAGAACTCCTCCATTGGATGTCTAGAACTCAAGTTATGGTGTCTCAAAGTTGAGGTCACAAAATTGGTAATGTTTGGTCAGCGTGGTGGAACTAACCTCATGGAGATTTTTCTTATTGATACAAGCCTCAATTCAATTTTCGTCCAACATCAAAGTTGTTCCTTGTTCTTCAAGCTTTCTAAGCATATAAAGAACTCTTCATTTGGATCAACCAATCTCAAGTTATGATGTCCTAAAGTGAGGTGATTTCAAGGTTAAATTTGGACTTAGAAATTTTTGCTAAGTTTCTTTCCAACATCCACTTTTGCCAAACTTTGCATGGATTTTTCATATGGTTCTAGGATTCATTTCAAGGTTTATCCAACATAAGATTTGTTCATTTATGTGTCTATTTTTAAAAGAAACCAAGACTTTCTCATGTGGACCATTAATCATGGAATTATGTTAGTTAAAGGAGAGCCCATGCGCATGGTTTTGTGACACTAAGCCTACTACATTTCATGATTAACTATTGTGCAAGTGGAACAAACTTCTGCAGCATCCCCAAAAATTTATCCTTGTGCGTGATACTTGCATATGTGGGATCCCAAGCTTTGCCATTTTAGGCTCTCTTTCTTATGACACAACCAAAAGGTGTTTTGGGATATAACATGGACTTTGGAAAGCAACAATTTTGTAGCTTTGCTCCTTAAAACCTCACGCTGCCATGCTATGCCATAAAACCATAATGTAGCAGCTAGTGCAACATCACACTCATGGCACTATATCCCATCTCTTGACCAAGAAACTTTTCTAAAAAGAGAGGAGGAACTTTTTTGAGAGGAAATTATACTATGCACTAAGTAGCATTTTTTCATGAAATATCCATGTACTTGTTGAGAGGTGACAGCGAATGGCCATGGAAAAGAAAGGAGGGAGTACCATCTGCTACACAAAACTATTTTTCTCTTTCATAAAATAAGAATTCACGGTTTTGAAAAGTAGGTAGTACTACCTGCTACAAAAAAACCATTTTTTCTCTTTCATAAAAGAAGAATTCACGGTTTGGCAAGAGAGGGAATTTGTTCAGAATTTTTTTCACATATATCTCCAACAAACACAAGGAAAACTCAGGACTCTCCCTGGCTTCCATAAACATCTCTCTTGCTGCAAATTACCACTTCTAAAACATCTTTTTTTGCTGCGAAGAAACTTTGTCCATCACCATATATCTTTGGCTGCGAAGAAACTTTGTCCATCACCATATCTTCTTACTGCAAGTTTGACGGTTACGAAGCTTTCGACTACAAAGCTACGTACTGCAAATAGAGGTATTCATGTTACCTTTCACCCTCTCATATGCTTTGTTTATTTGCCCTTTTACATGTTCATGTGATCACCTAGTGACACATAGCTCTTCATGTTGTTTCTTTTTGTTTCACGTGAATGTCATCTATAGATTGTCATGTGGTGCAAATCATCTTATTTCTTATTAGTACATACATAGTTTATGTGATTCCCATGCTAATGCTTGCTCATTATGTAAACATGTTACACTTGGTTTTTAGTGAGAAGGTATAATGTTCCTGTTAATGTTCGTATGTGTGTCGCCATGAAATTTCGTATCTATTATTATTGGTTAGTGTTTAAGGTTGCACGTGTGTGTATATGTTGTTGTCGGCTTTGCTTGCCATAAGTAGATGTAGAGGCAAAATGTGTTTGATAAGTGGCTAACGGTTTTCTCGACGTATCGTTACGAGATTGCTACGTTGTTGTTGTGTGTCTTAGGTGCAGTTTCTCATCACCAATGTCATTTTCAATCATGGTTCACGTATCACTCTTCATGTCATTTTGTTTGTGTCTTCATGCTACTGTTGTATTTATGTTATCATGATTATGTGATCATGTTGCGTGGTTCCTATGTTAAGTAAGTTTAGGTGTCACTGTTTTTGAGTTTTCCTCGGTTGAACACAACCTTTCATGTCTTTGTGTGTATCATATTAGAGTCGTGCTGCTGTTATGTATGTGGCATGCGGTTTCGCGACGGCTGCGTGATTTACATTGCAGCATGTGTTGGTCATGCGTGGTTTGTGTGTGTTTTCTTTATTCCGTTAGCTATTGTTGTCATAAGAGCATGTAAATTGTTACATCATTTTATGTTTGTTCATCATGAACGTACACATTCTGTATCTTCCGTTTGTTTTTAAGTTTAGGGAAATGAGTTGGTCGTGGCCTGTGAGGAAACAAGTCATTTGATACTACCTGTAGTCTTTGTTTTTTAGTAAAGTTTTATAGATGTTCAGTTTTGTTTTCTAGGTTGATGCTTGTTTTCGTTTGGTTTGGTAAGATTAAAGACCTTTGACTGTGGGCCGCTACCCTCCAGGCCCAATGTCGTGTTTTGGTTCAATTGAGGTTTTAGATTTAGGTATTTAGGATTAGGTATTTAATCCTTAGGTTTTTAGGTATTTTAATTATTTGTTTTTTAATTTAACTTAATTAAGCTTTTCCTTTATTTAGGTTCCAGTTGGTTTCTTTTTTTATTTAATTAAGTTTTGATGTAGTTTATAATTAGTTTTTCTTTTCTAAATTAGAGAATAATTTAGTTAATTAGGTGGTTTCTAGTTAGGTTTTAACTTAATTAGTTAATTAGTTTTCACTTAGGCTTTTGTTTTAATTAGCTAATTATCTTGTAACCAAATTTTAATCTAATCATTTTTGTTAGACTTGTTAACCCTATTTCATCTGGTTTATCCTTGGAGCTTTTTCAGCTCTTGGAATTTGGTTCTTGATTTGTTGCCATTGTATTTGTTATTTTGTGGTCCCTGATTGTCATCTCCTATGCTTAAATTTCATTTTACTCCATTGGTGAGTTGTCTTTGGCTCCTCTTTCGCTTGTTTTTCTCCAATTATTTCCCAAATTTCATGCAATGACGAACTACCATCAGTGTCTATGAAAGACATGGAAGATATGAGCATTATTTTGACTTAGAAATAGTATCTTGGTAGGTATGTGGAGAACTCATGTGCTTTCTTGTCTTGACTAGAGAACCTTATCCAACATCTGAGTTAATAGCAGTGTGAGTGTCTTTGGCATCCTTCTGGTGTGTTCTTGTTGCTCGGTGCAAATTGATGTCGTTTATCGCCGATCTTTGGCTAGAGAGATCTACCTTGTGTTCTTTTCGATGGTCTTGGTTTCTCCATATCTATGACTCTTCAACCTTTGTATTGGTTCTTTTATTTTTTGATCATGTAGTTTTAGTGTTTTTCACTTATTTGTCAATTGGTTCATTTTTTTTTTTTTTGCTTTGTTGGTTGCTTGGTACATCTTGTGTCGTCGATCATCCTCTTGTTTTGTACTAGTTGCCTTTAGATTCATTTTGTGTGTTTGTGTTTGTGTATTTGTGTATGTGTGTTAGTTATTGACAAATTTAAGAGGTTAGCATTTCATAAATAATTACTTAAACAAAATTTAAGTAATAATGTTTTAGGTTGAGGAAAAGTATAATGAAAATATAAAAGAATTTAAAAGATTTTTTTTTAAATTAAAAGAAATGAAAAGATAATAATAAATTAAAAAATCTAGAATAGGCTTTTCTATATATTTTAAGAAGCCTTCAAATAAAATGTAAAATAAATATAATTTTTTTATCATCTTAATTTATTTAAATAAATAAAAAACTTTAATGGTTGCGTTTCAAATACGCTAACATATATAGTAAAAAATACGTTAAGGTATAATGATAAATTATATTAATAAATTAATTTTCAAAATAATTATATAAATCAAATCAGAGAAACACTTATCTCAATTGTCAAAAATGAAAATACCATTGACTAAGTTCTTTTAGTCTCATTTTCAGCATATTGGCTACAAATGCACGCAAATTTTGTGATTTATGAAGATGGGGAAATATGTGGTTGCGAAGAATAAAAAGGTCAGTAGTTATATAGATGATGATCTTTGCTTATCCATTCTATCAAATCTATCTCTGAAATCTTTAAAGCATTTAGAATGTGTATGCAAATCATGGATCCTTTTGTTAGAAAACTCTAAATTCATAAGCTTGTTTCACAAAAGTTTCTTATCCAATAATCGTTCTAATTATGATGATTCATCTATCCTCATACATGTTAAGAGTTTTACATCGGACAATATATGGCATGAACGTGTGTTTATAAGTGGGGGTAATCCTCACTCTACCAACCGATTTTGAAGAATTGAGTTAAGCCTAATCACATTTCTTAACATGGTATCAGAGTCTGGTTACGATCCAGATGTCTAGTCCTGGGCGTGAGGGGGTGTGTTAAGAGTCCCACATCAGACAATATATGACATGAACATGTGTTTATAAGTGGGGGTAATTCTCACTCTACCAATCGGTTTTGTAGGGTTGAGTTAGGCCCAACCACATTTCTTAACACTACACCAAGATATGACTTATAATCAATCAGTGGTGTATTTTGTTTCTGGTGAGAGATTTGAGAATAGGAACAAATTAGATTGGCCAAATCCATTTCAAGAGGATGACCCTAAATTTGATATATCGGGATCTAGTAGTATTAATGGGATTTTTTTTGCCTAATTAATAAGTCACTACCTGATGCAAGAGTTAAATTGTGGAACCCAGCTACCGAAGAAGTAAAGGTTGTTCCTAGAAGTCCTGATGAGTTTGTACCATATATAGATTTTGATGCTGCACAATATGGTTTTGGATATGACTCTATTAGAGATGACTACAATGTGATTCGATTGGTATTGTCTTTTCCAAAATATGGAATTGACGAGATGTCATCAATCGACCCTTTTTGGGAGATATATAACCTAAAAAGTAATTCATGGAAAAAAGTTGAATTTGACATCCCTATATATTATCAAGAAAATGGAGTGTCCCTTGATGGAGTGATTTCTTGGTACGGTGAAAATGAATATAGTGACAATGAAGATGATGAAGCGTATATTTTTTCATTTGATCTAAACAGTAAGAAATGTGTTATAATACCATTACCCTTAACATGTGATAATTCTGATTGTGATTATGTGTATAGAGGTTTGGTGGTGTTAAATGGATCAATTTCTTTGATCTCAAATTATACAAATATATATATATATATATACTTTTTCCATGTAGCTATTTTGGGTGAAATTGGTGTGAAGGAATCGTGGTTTAAACTCTTTGTTGCTCAATACTTATCTTGCATTGAGTATCCAATCGGAACAGGAAAGGCTGGAGACATATTCTTTATAAAAGAGGATGGTAAACTGGTCTATTATGACTTAAGCACTATGGTGATGGAGGATCTTAGTTTTCAAGGAGATAGATTTAGAGGTAAGACTATTACTTATAAAGCAAGTCTTATTCCAATTGAAGAAATGAATGAGTAGATCATTTGGTATTTACAGTCTAGAGTTATGTCATTGTGGTTATTATGATTTTAAACTTGTACTTAAAAAGACCATTTAGTTGTGCTATAATTAAGTATTGGATAAATTATTTGATGTTATGTATCTTGATTTATCAATTTTATCATGGTCTTTTAAAATGATGTGTAAGGTAAAAAAATCAATTATTCCTTTACTAACTTATGATTTTTTAAAATGATGTGAAAGGTAAAAATCAATTATTACTTTACTAACTTATTCTTTTTTAGTATAGTTGTTAAATATATAAAATGTTTGGGGAGAGTTTATGTCAATGTGATTCATCTTAAATTTTAAAAAATCAAATTTCTTCATTATATGAACTAGGGATGGCAACGGGTTCCACACTACTCAAACTCGCAACCGAAATCACCACCCAAATCCGAACCCGAACCCAAAGGCTATTCGGGTGGCAAAATAACACCTACGCCCACACTTGTTGGGTTTGGATTTTTTCACCCAAACCCGAACCCGTAGCAAAAACTCAAAAAAAAAAAAATATATATATATCGAATGTGATTTCGGATTTCGGGCACGGATTTTACACTACCCAAACCCGCACCCGAAATATCGGGTGGCACCCGAACTCGAACTCAGTCAACTCGAGTTTTCACCCGTTGATTGGGTTCGGATGCGGGTGAGCCCCGCGGGTTTGGGTCTGTCTCTCATCCCTAATATGAACCATTAATTTTAGTTGCTTTTTACATTCCTAATTGATTTTAAAATATGAGTGGACCGGGACAAAAAATTTGAGATCTAAGTTGGTCCTCGCAATAACAAAATACTCATTTAAGTATTTTATAACCAAAATCGAGACATCTAAGTCCCTAAATGAACCATCATTAAAATTTGTGTTTTATTGGCTCATTTTGAATTTTCTATCCAATCTGGCATATGCCATTATATCATCTCAATTTCTATGTGTTTTGTGACGAAATTGAGAATCATTTTAGTCTTTAATGTTATTTTAAAGAGATATTTTAGTCCTTATATCTGTTTTATTAGGCTAATATATACTTTTAATCTATCAAAATAAAAATTAAAAAATCCATTAAAATCCATTTTTTATCAGTATACCCCCTTTTAGCCCCTAATAATATTTTGAAATTGAAATTTTAATTACTATATCCGATTCTTATATTATATGTTGTATGTAAATTTAAGATATGCATACAAAAAATTGTAAACTCAATATTTATAAGATCTCTAATAAATAATCATAGAAACTCTCAAACATGCCATTTATCACTATTTTAAAGTAGTAAACATTTTTTAATCACATTCATTCGTTAGTCTATAAGGTTTGGTCTTTTTGATAGTGCTGATGTGACACGTTGAATGTCAAACTCATTAATATTTTCTTTAAATTAATAACCACTTTTTTTTTTCGGTTGGTGTGTATCTTTATCTAAACTATAGTATCAAATAAGTCATTTTATGTATGAATGAAATTTGAAATATATTTATAAATTTAGTTCTTATTTTTACCTAATATAAGTGAAAAATATAAGTTTTTTTTTTTCAGATGATTAAAGTTAGTGTTTTTTATTGTCCAATACCAACATATATTTGACTTGTTGTAATGATCAATATTTTTAATAATATTGCATGCTCGATGGGAACGATATAACCACCTTATTCATTTATGGATTATCAACTCACTTTCAGAGCAAATAGTTTCAACCATCCTTTTTCATGAAAATGCTTTGGATGTGTGCAATGATATTTATGAACGATTCTCCATAGTTGATGGAGTTCATATTTCTACTCTTTTTTCATCTATAAATAACCTCCAACAGAATTCAAGATCTATTATGGAATATTTTTTTGAACTGAAAAGCTTTTGGGAAGAGTTGAATTTATATCATCCTCTACCTACTTGTACATGTGTTCGTAGATGCACATGTGTTGCTCTACAAATTGCTCTAGACTATTGAATTGAAGATCAAGTTATTCAATTCTTAACAATATTTAATGAATCTTTTTCTATTGTGTGAACACGGTTTTTTTCTGTACAAGGCACACGATCGTTACAGCAGATTCCCTCTAGAATCGTTTCGTCGCTCACACCCCACAAGGGCACACGACATCACAAGATGCATATCATGATGCTTGGCATACAATGACTCATGACAATCAAATGCATCTTCACAAATCAACAATATGAATTATCTCATCGTCATTACTCATGCATTGGAAATCAATTCAAACAATGCATTTACTTGCCATAAGGCCACCAAATAACACACATTGAATTTCACATAAACAATGCATTTCATCATAATCCACAAACCACAACAATTAGCACTTTAGCATATACACTCATATCAATTCACATCAATAATTACTCACCATCAACCACAACAATCCTGCAAACATACAATGATACTCACAACACTAGGATTCATGCCGCAAAGGCTACCCACAACAACATACATTAATACCATACATTTGTATTCAAGTCAACAAAGTATTTTTCCATAAGGCCACAACAATTACAACAACTTATCACATGCTTCAACCTCATATAAACCACATAAAAGCTCCACGTCATATAACAATAGCACAACACACTGTAAAACACCGACCACACGCATTTAACGCGATAAAAACCCGACAACCCAATACTTTTACACAACCATAACTTAAATAAATCATCTACTGCCCTCCAAACCATTTTTAATAGAAATAATATTTCATTAGCTTTCCAACGCATCCGACCGCGCCTCAATCCGAGTTACGGATCAAAAATTATGAAGGAAACAAAATGGAAAATCTGTCGCGTTCGCTTTCCTATTCGCAATGCGAACCCCCAGCGAACCGTGCCAGAAGAAAAACAGCATAAAGTTCGCAAGGAGAACTTCCAGCGAACCTTCGCTTTCCTATTCGCAATGCGAACCCCCAGCGAACCATGGCAGAGAGAAAATAGCATAAAGTTCGCAATGCGAACTTCTGAGCGAACCTTCGCTTTCCCCTTCGCTGTGGTTCGCAAAGCGAACCTGCGAACCCAGAAATTCTCAGCAGCGCTGTTATGGGTCATTTTGGGTCAAAATTCATCATTTATTCCACCCAAACACTTCCAATCCATACTATATCAACCAAAACATGTTCCAAACATAACTACAAGTATTCTACGCAGTTTATATCGACTTTCATCCGTGAAAACATCGATTTCTATCAATTGTTCACAATTTCAACCAAATGGAAAACATATATTTTTCAACCAAACATTCAAACAAATACATACATATACATATAAAAGCAAGATATAATCAAAACTTTCCACCCTTACCCGATTAATCGTGCTTGAAACGGGGCTATGTCAATTTCCACCTCTTTTCCTCTTCTCCATTTCTTTCCTCTCCTTTTCCTTCTTTCTCTCTTTCTTTCGTTTCCCTTTCTTTTCTCTCTTTTTCTCTCCAATCTCTATTTATAAAAATATCTAATTTTTCTAAAATATTTAACCTCTCAAAATGACCATTTTACCCCTCATCTCAAATATCTCGCAAACGCTCTCAAAACGCGATAAAACATAAACAACGATGAAATATATTTCGGTAAATAAAAGGTGAAAAGAAATTATAATTTATTGCAAATATTTTACCTATCAGGGAAATTAGCCAATTAACTCAATTAGCAGGTAAAATACAATAAATTCACACATTTCACAAAATTCACATAAATGAAATAAATAAATACAATTAAACAAATCGGAGCGTTACAACTCTCCCCCACTTAGACATTTTCGTCCTCGAAAATATACTGATACGAACAACTCCGGATATGACTATCGCATCCGACTAACCAACTATCATGCCAACAAAAGGCACACCACGAATAACACAACTGAAAAACCACCTTGCTAACAGCAACTACTACAACGACACGACCACGGTAATAACGACAACGACAAGATGCAATACCCATACAATGCACTTGACGACCAACCCACGACTTAAAGAATACCCAAGTTACGAACATACACAGGTTCACTCTTGAACCGAAACACAACAAGATCGTTACCCTCACCATAGGTAACACTCCCCTAATTCCCCACACAGGAATTAGCTACTCGCACTCGAACCATCACGATGGAAACGAGGCAACAACACAAACAAGAACATAAAGTTCCACGACCCGACATCGTTCCAACAACCTCTACATAACCACAATACCAACATCCTTGTCACACAACATTATTACAACAATGCTACGATTCCCCAATCGAACATATAACCAAAACATCCATCTACATAGTAGCCCATGAGTAATATTTAAACCTTTCACCTAACACTTCCATTCTGAAACGTCCAATGGTCTCATCATTCCTACATGTTTTCAATGTTCAACCTATGAACTCTTACCAGTCACACACGCATATACGAATTGTGCCACAACACACTTTCACTACGTACTCTGATTACTCGTAACCATCAAAACTATCAATCCCACATCCAAAGTCTAACTCTTTCTCATATTCACCAAAATCACTGTTCACTTTTAATATACCCAATCTCACACTCTGCTGTGTTAGCTTACACACCAGACACAAGTCTCTGAACTACTCAACCAACTCTAATTCTCTGACCATTACAAGATCTTCTTCAAATCTTGATACATTTTATTAGCTCCGGATGTATACTCAAACTACTCTGGTGTCCTTCCTCTAAAATCATCTGTTTCAATTCCGAACCATCAGGAATACAAATTCTACCATGGAATCTCAAAACACCCTGATCATCCACTTTAAAATTACCATTCACACCTTTATCTCCAACCGTCATCAAATCAACAAATTTCACGTCCAGCCTCTGTTTCTCGCTAACGGTCAACAGAAAATCATTAGTGACCTTTAACATACCAAGCCTCACGCTATCAGATATCAATTCACACACTAAACTCAAATCTCTAAATTCTTCCAAAAGTTCCCACTCTTTAACCATCGAAGTAGACATATGTAAGAACTTTCGACTTAACTCATCAAGCACGACATTAACTTTACCAATAGGATAATTCGAGCCAAGGTCATAACTAATCAGGAATTCCAACCATCCTCGTTGTCTCCTACTTTATTCCTTCTGACCAAACAAGTACTCTAAACCTTGTGATTACCAAACACCTTGAATCTAAAACCATAAAAATAATACCTCCAGATTCCCAACACAAAAGTAACCGAAGCCATCTTGAAATCATGAATCCTCAATTGTCGTAAAGCATAAGAAATGACTTTACCCTCTCGCATTAACACACTAACTACACTCATCAAGGACGCATCCCAATATTCCATAAACAGTTTATTAGGATCAAGCAGAATCAAAATTGGAGCCGTAGTCAATCTCTACTTCAGCTCACCAAAACTTACTCACAACGAACATCCAAAACAAACGACTCACCCTTTGCAAGTCAACTGAGATAACAGAAGTACGAACTTAGCAAAGTCTTCCATAACCTGCAATAACAACCAACTAAGCCCAAAAGTTTCTAATCTCCTTAACCAACTTCGGAGTCTCTCATAGTAGAACTGCATCTACTTTCGATGGATCCATTAACCATACTCTCATCCGAAATAACATATCCAAGAAAACTAACCTCTTTCAATCAAAATTCTCACTTTGATAATTTAGCAGAAAGCTCTCTCTCTTTCAACCCTTGTAACTCAATCCTCAAATACTCTACATACTCATCCTTTGATTTAAAATAAATCAGAATATCATCCAATAAACATCACTATAAACTTATCCAAACAAGTATGGAAGATACGATTCATATACTCCACAACCATAACATATACCACCTTCAAAATTCATTCTGAGCTCAAAACAATTTATCCAAAATAGCTTAACAATCTCTAGTTACCACATTCCATATCAATTCTTCTTACAGGGTTCCAACTCACTCAAGGTTTCTGCTGACACGAGATCTCAACCCATAACAAAAGTAATACCATTAAGGAACTTCAAATCGTTCGCAATTCATCACAATTCGAAACTCAAGCTATCCAGAACACAACCGCAAGTTTCCATACTACTCACTGATTAACACGCAACCTCATGCTTCATCCTTTTCCTTACCAACCATGTTGGACCTCTTCAAGTTGACACACTAATGTTTCATCCAAAAACACATCTGAAAACCATGTGTAACTGACGGCCTATCCTTGTGGCTTTCCTGCCAATTTCCAGATCACTATCATCACAAACCTGACAAACATCTGAGTTTCACTTCCTAAAAGTTCTTCTACTTACTTAGCAGATCCAAACCTCAAATCCTCACCTTCGTCAAATTTGAGTTCACACTCTACTCTCTGAGAACAACCATTAACGATACCCAATCGTTCTCTCTCAATGACTTCCCAACTGGACCAACATACCAACACCTCTAATCCGTCTCATCTTCCGATATTAGAATCTTCATCGACTCAACAAAACAATCCGTAATCATTTTCTTAATTCCAAACAATTCATTGCACACACTATCAAAGCCGGAAAGACACGTCTATTCCATCCAACATAATTCCGTCTACTATCAACAAGAGATTAAGGGTGATCAGTTCCTTAATTTGTCAATAGACAGCCGACAATCATGATGGGGCATAAACCATCTTTACCAAACTATAATAGCATTTCTTGCATCTTTTGCACAAAACTACCTAAGGCACAAATTCTTAGTCGACATAAACCTTACCTCCGCATTCCCTCCGGAACCGGGAACCACACTGTCCAAACAACACTTACAATCTTGCAACCAACGCTCCACAACTGAAGCAACTTGGAGAAGCACCAGCTTCTCCCCCACTTATCTCATTCTAAATCCTGCAGACAAAGGATTAGAAAACCAGAAAGCACTGACAGTGTTTCACACACATATCACGTACTAAGGAACAAACAACATCGAAAGTATTCAACTGTCACACCAACTGACTCAACAACTTGGCCGGACGGACCGACCTGCTCTGATACCACTAATGTAACACCCCACAACTCTCATCGCAGAATAAGTAATACATAAATAAATCAGAGTGAATAAAAACAAGATTCTTTTCGACAGAAACAAGGATGCCACATTTGAAGAAAGAAAACACAATCCCTGCTCATAAATTTGATACATAACACAAAATGGAATAAACATAAAAGGGAAACTTTTTCCAACAAAAGGAAGTTCAATTATGGAATAAAGCGGAAAGATCCATAACTGACTTGTTTTACAAAATAAATTGTTTTATAACATCAGAATATCCATACAAAGGTAATACAAAATAGATCCAACAAATGTATACATATATAACAAAAGCGTTCTCCAACTCCCATGTTACGTATCAGAGCAGACAGACCGACAAAAGGGTGGAGAACTAATCTTCACAAAAACCTCCAAGATACTAATCTGCAATTGCCTCATAGAGCAACAAACCACAACAGAAGGGTGAGAAATAACAACTAAATCAAGATTGCATAATAATATGCAAACACATATAAATTCACATGCATAATTACTCTCACCACACGCATCACATACTAATACATATAGCATGCCACAGATACATAACATATTTCCAATAATCCAACCACATAGCATATATCAATTATACCTACATAATCGTATATTCATACATAAGGCATACCAAAGTTATGACATATGGAAACACACCACCACATCACATATATTCATATATAGCATATCATAGATAATTAATACAATAATTGTAATGTACAACATCCCCACAAAACATAGCATATGTCTATACATAAAACATATCATCCATAACCAATGCATTTATCACAAATCCATATCAAATCACCAATGCTATCACGAGCTCAACACAAAATCAATCAATTCACAATTTCCCACACATAATCAATCCATTCACAATTTCCCACACATAATCAATCCATTCATAATTTCTCACACATAATCAATCCATTCATAATTCATGCAAATGCACAGAGACCGGCACAACGACTCTATGCAATGCAATGCGGTACCATCCATCCATCATTCTCATCATTAATTCACTCAAGAATTATTGGAATCATCGCTTGTTACTTAGTGTAACTCCCCGTCGGGCAAACGATGTTCCCCGTCGCTTTAGGTCCTCTTTGTATAAGGCACACGACGTTTATGGATCACTTTAGGTCCTCTTTGTATAAGGCACACGATTCGATCGCTTTAGGTCCTCTTTGTATAAGGCACACGATCGTCTATAACGTCGCTTTAGGTCCTCTTTGTATAAGGCACACGACCGTTACAGCAGATTCCCTCTAGAATCGTTTCGTCGCTCACACCCCACAAGGGCACACGACATCACAAGATGTATATCATGATTCTTGGCATACAATGACTCATGACAATCAAATGCATCTTCACAAATCAACAATATGAATTATCTCATCGTCATTACTCATGCATTGGAAATCAATTCAAACAATGCATTTACTTACCATAAGGCCACCAAATAACACACATTGAATTTCACATAAACAATGCATTTCATCATAATCCACAAACCACAACAATTAGCACTTTAGCATATACACTCATATCAATTCATATCAAGAATTACTCACCATCAACCACAACAATCCTGCAATCATACAATGATACTCACAACACTAGGATTCACGCCGCAAAGGCTACCCACAACAACATACATTAATATCATACATTTGTATTCAAGTCAACAAAGTATTTTGCCATAAGGCCACAACAATTACAATAACTTATCACATGCTTCAACATCATATAAACCACATAAAAGCTCTATGTCATATAACAATAGCACAACACACTGTAAAACACCGACCACACGCATTTAACGCGATAAAAACCCGACAACCCAACACTTTTACACAACCACAACTTAAATAAATCATCTAATGCCCTCCAAACCATTTTTTATAGAAAGAATATTTCATTAGCTTTCCAACGCATACGACCGCGCCTCAATCCGAGTTACGGGTCAAAAGTTATGAAGGATACAAAATGGAAAATCTATCGCGTTCGCTTTCCTATTCGTAATGCGAACCCCCAGTGAACCGTGGCAGAAGAAAAGCAGCATAAAGTTCGCAAGGTGAACTTCCAATGAACCTTCGCTTTCCTATTCGCAATGCGAACCCCCAGCGAACCATGGCAGAGAGAAAACAGCATAAAGTTCACAATGCGAACTTCTGGGCGAACCTTCGCTTTCCCCAGTGAACCGCGCCTCAATCCGAGTTACGGGTCAAAAGTTATGAAGGATACAAAATGGAAAATCTATCGCGTTCGCTTTCCTATTCGTAATGCGAACCCCCAGTGAACCGTGGCAGAAGAAAAGCAGCATAAAGTTCGCAAGGTGAACTTCCAATGAACCTTCGCTTTCCTATTCGCAATGCGAACCCCCAGCGAACCATGGCAGAGAGAAAACAGCATAAAGTTCACAATGCGAACTTCTGGGCGAACCTTCGCTTTCCCCTTCGCTGTGGTTCGCAAAGCGAACCTGCGAACCCAGAAATTCTCAGCAGCGCTGTTATGGGTCATTTTGGGTCAAAATTCATCATTTCTTCCACCCAAACACTTCCAATCCATACTATATCAACCAAAACATGTTCCAAACATAACTACAAGTATTCTACGCAGTTTATATCGACTTTCATCCGTGAAAACATCGATTTCTATCAATTGTTCACAATTTCAACCAAATGGAAAACATATATTTTTAAACCAAGCATTCAAACAAATACATACATATACATATACAAGCAAGATATAATCGAAACTTCCCACCTTTACCCGATTAATCGTGCTTGAAACGGAGCTATGTCGATTTCCACCTCTTTTCCTCTTCCCCATTTATTTCCTCTCCTTTTCCTTCTTTCTCTCTTTCTTTCCTTTCCCTTTCTTTTCTCTCTTTTTCTCTCCAATCTCTATTTATAAAAATATCTAATTTTTCTAAAATATCTAACCTCTCAAAATGACCATTTTACCCCTCATCTCAAATATCTCGCAAACGCTCTCAAAATGCGATAAAACATAAACAGCGATGAAATATATTTCGGGAAATAAAAGTTGAAAAAAAATTATAATTTATTGCAAATATTTTACCTATCAGGGAAATTAGCCAATTAACTCAATTAGCAGGTAAAATACAATAAATTCACATATTTCACAAAATTCACATAAATGAAATAAATAAATACAATTAAACAAATAGGGGCGTTACACGCTTCACACATTGAATAGATACAAAAGAGTGTGTAGCTCCACAATCAAATAACACAAAACAATGATGTCCATTAACGAAACACGTACCAACAATCAAAGAGTTGTCACTCTTTGCTTTCCTTGCATCCAAGGTATACACTCGGCCGGTATTCCTCCCTTGTGTCTGATTCCTACTCTGAGGATAATCCCTCGCCAAATGGCCCACTTTCTGACACTGATAACACTTTACACCTTCAATACCACACCTTCCATAATGATTCCTACCACAAGTGCGACATACTGGAGGTGCACTGGTCCTAGAACTTTGAACTTGCTTCCCTTTGAAAGCATGTTGTCTTGGTCTAAATTGTTGATTTGATCTTCCTCGATCACCTTGATTCGACTTACTCAATTCTCCTTCCGCTTGCACCTTCTTCAAACTGTGTTCTGCCACGTAGCACTGTCTTAACAATTCGGCATAGCTAGTGAACTCCCTCTGAGACACGCTATGTGAAATTTCAGCCCTCAAACCAAAAAGAAATGGATCAATCTTCCACCTCTCGTCCGGAGCATACATAGCCTGCCTAGAATAAGCAGTCATCACCTCAAACCTCTCCGCATAAGCGGCCACAGTCAAGTTACCCTGTCTCAACTATTGAAACTCGAATTCCTTCTGAGACCTTAAGGAGCTTGGGAAATACTTCTCCATAAAATTTACCTTAAACTGCTCCCAGACCTTGGGTACCTCTTGAATGGTCATCAAGGCTGAGGCACTCTCCCACCATCTCATGGCAGGACCCTTCAACAAGTGAGAAGCATAAACCACCTTATTTTCCTCACTACACTGGACTATTAAGAAAATCCTCTCCATACCGGCTATCCACTCGTGAGCCTTTACCGGATCTAACCCTCCCTGAAATTCCGGAGGATTCATACGAATGAAATCCCTAAAGCTTCCACCTGTAACTTCTGGAACAACCACTGGAGGATGCAGACCTCCAGCCATTTGCTGTACCATTTGCTGCATAAACTGATTATGTTGTTGTTGCATCTGTTGCATGAATTGATACAAAGGGGCATTCCCATCGTCACCTGGTGGGTTTGTTCCTGCCGGAGTAGTCCTGGGTCTACCGCGATTGTTTCTGCGCCCGTCCGCCATGTTCCTGGATGTCATACAGATAGGATTAAGTTGATCAGGCACAATACCATAAATATAACACGCAAGACCAATGGTGACACCACGCATATGAAACGGAAAGAAAACCTTATCCTATTTCATGGCTAGGTCGAGGATACGACTGGCTCTGATACCAACTGTAACATCCATATATAATATAATACATCAAAGCATCCATATCATCCACGAATTCACTTTTGGTACTGAAATACAATAAGTCCCTAGTTAACACATTATACATACACATGAACAAACCTAATATAACCAAACTATGGCATTATATATATAAAAGATGTCCCAACACTAAGAACTAGATCACTAATGATCTCAAAATAATCTTCACAACGGAAGTCTTGCCATCCCAAAAAGCTAAGGTAGTAAGGAAAATCACACAACTTTATCCTTACCCTTCGCTGAACCTGTAGTACCTGTAGAATAATCAACAACGTGGGGTGAGATACATCAAATCTCAGTGAGTTCCCTATCTTATTGGTCCTCTCGACTTTACAAGATTCTATCACCCTAACTCAAGTCAAAAGGGAAGGGAAAAGACCTTGAGTACTCACACACACTATATGGATCCATGTTCATGAGTCGCTTTAACTCATATTATCACTAATTGATAACCTCACCAATGCATCCCCTTTTCCCGTCCGCTTCTACGTCTAGAAGTCGGCCTGAGTCATGGATCCTGGTAACCTACTTGACATACGAATGGATTCGGGTTCTACGGGTCATTAACCGTTATAAACTGTCACTTCACACGGGCCATTAACCGTCACAAGCATACGCTCCATGAGCGCCATTCGTACTGCACGCGGGAATCAAACCTGCCAAGTAGTCATGCATATGTTTCAGAAGAGCTCGAGACTTATGAAACTGCAACTCAAGATAACCGGTTACGATTACGTGATCACACACACAAACGTGATTGTATTCGACAATCACAAGGCCACCCTCACCTTAAGACCTCTTTTGTCTTCTCAAATAAGCACAATAATACATGATCCATACTAGTGTAGTTATTTCCATACCATTCGGTAATAGACGCACACCTCGGCCTTCATGCACGAGTGTCGTCGTTATGTTATTCAATTACTTCCTAGCCATTACTAGGTTTCAATATAGTTATAGTATATTTCTCACTCTACCTATTTCGTATTTTAACATGCATATAGTCTCGAACATGCATAACAACAAGAAATAATAAAATCACACAATTCAACAAAACCACAAGTTATACCAAATCCGGTTCCCTCCGACTTATTTAATCGGGCATCAAACTAGTGATTTTTCACTTCCATTAGACAGAGTATTTTGATAGCTCTCTATCGGTACCAAGAACAATTAAATCGGGTGAACGAGTCAAAAGTTATGAATTTTAGAAGAAAATAGTTTTTTTTTCTTTGGTCCCAGGTCGCGCTAAGCGAGCCCCCTCCCGCGCTAAGCGCGCTACTCACGGCCTGATGGAGGTGAAAATTTTCTAGACCGCGCTAAGCGCGCTCTGCGTTATGCAGAAAAATAACCCTTTGCAACAGCAACTCTCCATCCACAATTTCACCCTCAAAACCATACCCAATCAGCAAATAAAGGTATTTGATCATGGTTCAATAATGGGGTATTCCACAATTTCACAAAACATAATTTCCAACAACATTCCAAAAATCTCCACACAAAACCCTAACATTCCAATTCAATAACAACCATCATAACAACTATCAATGGATGATTTTATACATATATTGATCATACTACGAAATTTATAACACACTTCGACCGTTAGATTCTTTGATTTTTCACAAAACCCCATTTTTCCCTTAAAACCCAACCTAACTCTAAAACCTCAAGAAATCATACTCTAAAGTTTCTATCTAGAACCCACCTGGATTAGAAGATGAAGATGAAGAAGCTGAGATGATTTGATGAAGAATGGATGATGATCTTGATCTTTCTCTCTTGAACTTTTCTTCTTTTTCTTTCCTTTCCTCTTCCTTCTCTCTACTTTCTCTTTCTTTCTATTTCCTAGCTTTTGTTCCAAATGAAGAGAAAAAGGGAAAATGAAATGATATAGAGAAATGTCATTAGCTAGTAACACTACTAAATGTCCAAAAAGTCTCTATAACGCCAAAAGTTAAAACCTCAGAGTCAGAAAATATTAATTTGATCTGCTCGGAGCTCATCAGTTTACTCTAATTACTTTATGCAAATAAATTCTCAGAGTAAACCGGAACCCAACTAATCAAACGAATATTATCCATAGTAAAATAATTTACGGGGTATTACAAAAAGCTTTCACTTTTGAAAATCCAATTCAAGCCCCCCTTTCTTGTGTTTTCTCACACCTTCAATTGGCATCAGAGCTCCGGTTTTGATTGTGATAAAGGTTTTATCAACACTTCATCGTGTTCAGTACTGATCCAGTATTGTGTGAGATATCATGGTTGCTGCTAATGCTAATCCTATTCCATAAGAAAAAGATCACTACAGTGTCAAACCACCAGTCATTGATGGTGAAAAAATTGACTACTGGAAAGATAAAATTGAAAGTTTCTTTGTTGGTTACGACGTAGATCTTTGGGATCTTGTAGTTGATGGCTACATTCACCCAGTTGATGTTGTAGGAGTAAAAGTGTCAAGAAGTGCTATGACCAATCAACAAAAGAAAGATTATAAGAATCATCACAAGGCAAGAACTATACTGCTAAATGTTATCTCTTATATTGGGTATGAGAAGATAACAAACAGAGATACTGCCAAATCCATTTTTGATTCTCTAAGAATGAATCATGAAGGAAACGCTCAAGTTAAGGAGACAAAGGCGCTTGCCCTAATCTAGAAATATGAGGCATTCAGAATGGAGGATGATGAAACAATTGAAACTATGTTTTCAAGGTTTCAAATGCTAGTCGCGAAACTCAAAATTCTGGACAAAGGATACTCAACTACTGACCATGTCAAAAAGATCATCAGAAGCCTTCCTAAGAAGTGGAGACCTATGGTAACTGCCTTGAAACTATCTAAAGATCTAAACAGTATAGGTCTTGAAGAACTTATTAGTTCTTTAACAAGTCATTAGATAGAGCTGGGTGAAGATGAATCTCAGAAGAAGAGTAAATCTATGGCTCTTAAGTCTAAAGCTGGAAAGGCAAAGGCTTATTAAGCTGAGGAAGATTCTGATGAAGACTCATAAGATGAGCTATCACTTATCTCCATAAGAATCAACAAACTCTGGAAACATAGGCAAGGAAAGTTCTGAAGATCAAGAAGGAACAACGGTTGTGCTGACTCAACATCTGGACAAAGGAAGCAGAGTTCTGGAAAAAAAGTCATCTGCTATAAGTGTAATGAGTCAGGTCATTACAAGAACGAGTGTCTAAAGCTTAAGATAGACAAGAAGTCTAAGAAGAACTTCACCAAAGCCAAGAAGGGACTCATGGTAACTTGGGATGTTATCAGAAGCCAGAATGTTATCAGAACAAGAATCAGATTCAGACTCTGACTTAGAGGTATTATCTAAACTCTCTCGTTGTGAATTAGAGTCGTGTCTTTCAGAAATGCTGAAAAGATATCAAACTCTTCAAAGTAAATACAAGGATCTTAAAAATCCCATGTAATTACTTCTGAAGCTAGAGATAAGCTTGAGCAGAATAATTCTTCTCTGAATGAAAATATTTTTTCTTTAAAAAATAGTAACTGTGCTTTGAAAAGCAAAATTTCTAAACTAGAATAAGAATTAGTCTCTAATATTTCTGACACCAGTTGTGTCAACAAGTATGATAGAGCATTCCGACACTTTCTAGCTAAAAGCATAGATAGAAGCAAAATAGCTTCCATGATCTATGGAGTTAGCAAAAATGGCAAGAAAGGTTTGGGGTGTACAAAAACATTTGAAATTGACAAAAGTCAGCCTATAAAACCAAAACCTCTCTATGATCGTTTTGTGCCTTCTAGCACTAAGCTTGATTGTTCTAAGCTTGTGCAAGCACCTTCACAGACACAAAAATATAATCTTAAACCTAAGTATCATGCACAAATTCCACCTGATTATTCTGTTGCACAAAAACCCAAAGTTGTGAAAAACTCAGGGAAAACTAACAAAAGAGGACCCAAAAAGTGGGTACTTAAGGATAAGATAATATATGTTGCAGATATCCTTAGCAGACCAGTTAAAACACCAATCATGGTACCTGGACAATGGTTGCTCGCGACACATGATGGGAAGAAGGCATATGTTCCAAAGTTTGGAACTTAAGCCTGGAGGTTTCGTTGGTTTCAGAGGAAACCAGGAGGGTGAGATCATTGGCTCTGGAACTGTTGGTAATGGTATACTTCCTTCTATTACTGATGTTCTTCTGGTCGATGGTTTGATGCATAACTTATTATCAATTAGCCAACTTAGTGACAATGGTTATGAGATCATTTTTAATCAAAAGTCCTGTAAGGCTATTAGTCAGAAGGAGGGCTCAATCCTTTTTAATGAAGAGAGGAAAAACAGCATTTACAAAATCAGACTTTCTGATCTTAAGGACCAGAATGTTAAATGTCTAATGTCTGTAAAAGAAGAGCAATAGGTATGGCATAGACGTTTGGGCCATGTTAGCATGAGAAAGATTTCTCAGCTAAATAAGCTTGGATTAGTTAGAGGCTTACCTAATCTAAAGTATTCTTCAGATGCTCTTTGTGAAGCATTTCAGAAAGGAAATTTTTCAAAAACCTCGTTTAAAGCAAAAAATGTTGTTTCTACCTCTAGACCATTAGAACTTCTGCACATTGATCTTTTTGGTCCAGTGAAAACTGCCTCTATCAATGGTAAGAAGTATGGATTAGTCATTGTAGATAACTATAGTTGTTGGACATGGGTAAAATTCTTGAAACACAAGGATGAGTCATATTCTATTTTCTCTACCTTTTTCTCACAAGTGCAAACAGAGAAGGATTGCAAAATAGTCAGAGTCAGAAGTGATCATGGTAGAGAATTTGAGAACAGATACTTTGAGAATCTTTTTTATTCCCATGGCATTTACCATGATTTCTCTTGTCCCAGAACTCCACAATAGAATGGAGTAGTAGAAAGGAAGAATAGGACATTGCAAGAAATGGCTTGTACCATGATCCAAGAAACTGACATGCCTAAGCACTTATGGGCTGAGGCAGTAAATACAGTATGTTATATTCATAACAGAATTTCTATCAGACCTATTTTGGGTAAGACTCCCTATGAATTGTGGAATAATAAAAAAACCCAACATCTCGTATTTTTATCCCTTTGGCTGTATTTGTTTTATGTTGAACACTAAAGAGAATCTTGGCAAGTTTGACGCCAAAGCTCAAAAGTGTTTATTGTTAGGATACTCTGAAAGCTCAAAAGGCTACAGAATCTATAACACAGAAACACAGATTATTGAGGAATCAATTCATGTCAGATTCGATGATAAGCTTGACCTTGAAAAGTCAAAGCTAGTTGAAAAGTTTGCAGATTTGAAGATTACTTTATCAAAATCCAAGAAGGAAGATTCTAAAGAAGGAGACAAAGCTGCAGAAACTACAGAATCAGACACAACTTCACCATAAACAGTGAATAGTCCATCTCATCAGAAGAAGAATAGACTAAAGACTTCTCATTCTAAAGAATTGATTCTGGGAGACAAAGCTGATCCAGTCATAACTCGTTCATCATTCAAACCTTCTGAAGAAACTCTTATGGGTTTGGTGTCTCTGATAGAGCCAACATCAGTTGATGAGCTCTTATAGAGAATGAGTGGATTTTGTCCATGCAAGAAGAGCTAAATCAATTCACCAAAACCAAAAGGTGTCCATGTCATTGGAACAAATTCAGAAACAAGCTTAATGAGAAAGGTGAAATCGTAAGAAACAAAGCACGACTGGTAGCACAAGGTTATAGTCAGCAAGAAGGAATAGACTATACAAAAACCTTTGCACCAGTTGCTAGGTTAGAATCTATTCCTCTCTTAGTTTCATTTGATGTAAATCATGACATCACTTTATTTCAAATGGATGTAAAGAGTGCATTCTTAAACAGGTATATTTCTGAAGAAGTGTATGTGGACCAACCTCCTGGTTTTGAAAGTTTTGAAAACCAAGATTTCATTTTCAAACTTAAAAAATTGTTATATGGTCTGAAATAGGCTCCTAGAGCTTGGTATGAAAGGCTAAGTAACTTTATTTTGGAAAATAACTTTACCAGAGGAAAAGTGGATACAACACTCTTTTGCAAAACCTATAAAAATGACATTCTAGTTTTGCAAATTTACGTTGATGATATTATATTTGGTTCAGCTAATCTTTCTTTGTACAAATAATTTTCTAAGTTAATGCCGGCAAAATTTGAAATGAGTCTGATGGGAGAACTTAGATTCTTTCTGGGAATTCAAATTGATCAACGTCCAGAAGGAACGTACATTCATCAAAGCACGTATGCAAGAGAACTTCTGAAGAAGTTTAAGATTTCAGAAAGTAAACTTGCTAAAACTCCCATGCATCCGACATGCACTCTGGAGAAAGAAGAAGTAAGTAAAAAGGTTTGTCAGAAGCTCTATTGTGATATAATAGGCTCTCTTCAGTATGTGACTGCTTCCCGTCCAGATATTCTGTTTAGTGTATGTCTTTGTGCTCGTTTCCAATCAGATCCAAGGGAAACTCACTTAACAGCTGTTAAGAGAATCCTAAGGTGTCTAAAGGGAACAACTAACATTGGCTTGATGTATAAGAAAACATCAGAGTACAAACTTTCTGGTTATTGTGATGCAGATCATGCTGGAGACAGATTAGAAAGGAAAAGTACTTCTGGAAATTGTCAGTTTCTGGTTAACAACCTCATCTCTTGGGCAAACAAAGGACAATCAACCATTGCACTTTCTACTGCAGAAGCAGAATATATCTCGGCGTCACTGTGCAGTACTCAAATACTCTGGATGGAGAATCAACTAGAAGAGTTTCAGATACACGAGAGTAACATTCCTATCTTTTGTAATAACACTTCTGCTATTTGTCTATCCAAGAATCTTATTTTGCATTCTAGGGCTAAACATATTGAAATAAAACATCACTTTTTACGTGACTATGTTCAGAAGGGCATTTTTCATCTAAAATTTGTGGATACAGACCACCAGTGGGCTGATATTTTCACAAAACCCCTTGCTGAGGATAGATTTGTATTCATTCTAAAAAATTTATTTATAAAACCATGTCCAGAATGAGTAGATGAAATTTTGATGTGTCAAGTCACCAAAATTTCTGAAATGAGATTCTGACGGTATGCAAATTTTTTCTGATTTAATTAATGTCTTTCTGATTAACGATACTTCAACATGTTAGAAGATGTCTTGATCAGAAACTTGTCTAGTCAGATACCTCTTGGTATACTTGACTTTCAGAACATCAAACATGTTATCTTAAATAGGCGGCTATGATTTTCTTCTGATACGTGTCCAATACCAAATTATATCTTACTGGTGAAGAGACACCTCGAGCGTTGTGATTTCGTGAGACTAGGTTTTAAAGTAATTATTCCTTATTATTCCCTATTATTGTTGTAATTATGATTTGACGCATTGGGTTTGGGAACCTACTTGAGAATAGGTTAAATCTCTACGCCTTCCCCTATTACTGTGCATTGATTAAGAGGTTTGTGAGTTAAAGATTTCTTGAAACTAAGCGTTTCTATTATCAATCTTTATTCCTTGTCAGATTTTTTTCTTTCCAATTTTAAGTATACATCTATTTGTATTTATTGACTGATGTCAAGATTTGAATAACGTATACCTTATCTATGACCTTTTGGATATTCCTTTCAATAAGAGAGTGCTACACTCCCTTCTCATTCTTTAATATCCTTGTCTCTTACCCTGCTCTTGTCCTACATCACTTGTCTGGGAAAAGATGAATTTTCGTTTGAAATCATCTAAACTTAATTGCTATTTATTGTTGATACATTTCCTCTCTATATATCATACTCTTCCTCATTTCTCTTCCTCAGTCTTTCAAAACTTTCTTACATTGTTTTTGTCACTATGTCAGTCAAAACCTTCTTTGGCAATGATGAAGTCATGGAAGTAATCTCTGAGAAAAAGCCTAATCTTCCCAGACTCAGAGACTCAGGTTTGAACATATCTACCAGTATGGGAATTTATGGATGGTCTGGTTACTACGCAATCTTGCATGGACCTATCTTTCCTATCCTTGTGAAGGAATTTTGGAAATATGCAAGGATTGGCAAAGATAACAACTCTATCTTGTCCTCTGTTTATGGTGTTTCGTTCATCATAACACCTATCTCCATTGCTCAAGCCATCAACTGTGTCCAATCTGGAGTCACTGTTGAAGATTTTCATCTGTCATACTCCTTTGTTGAAGAACTCATTGCCATTCATGATGTTTCTCTTCATAGATATGAACCTTACAATCTTGAAGGGCTCTTTCCCACCGCTAATATGTGGTTTCAACTCCTGCTAACCAACTTTCGACCCCGAGGAGTGGCCAAAGATGCTCTGTCTCATGACGATAGACTATTTATCTATTTCATGATGTACAATGTCCGGGTGAACCTGCCTCAAACTATCTTCAATCATCTGAAGTATTATGTTGAAATCTCCAAAAATCAGCATAAGTCTTTCATTCTTTATGGAAGAATTCTGTCTGAGCTGTTCATCAAGGCTGAAATCATTGGATTAGCCAAAATACTTGGACCAGAAAATGATGTGGTTGAAGAAATATGTGAAAATTTTGATAAGGTGGAGGATTTTTAAAGGTTGGTGGGCGAGTTTTCATGTTGGTCTATTAGAATCTATTCTCTCATTTCATGTGTTTGGTTAACCGTTTTGCGTGTCCGTTTGTCTGTCGTTTGTTTGGTTGTTATCTTGTTTTGCTTCTTAATTATGTATTTGTGCCTCTGGCGTTATTCCCATTAATCAATGAAAATTATCTTTTTGTTGCATCTGTTACATCTTATTGCATTTCTTTTTTATTGCTGACAAAAGGGAGAAGTATTAATTTTAATATACCTAATTTCTCTTGAATCAAACCCAATACTCCAAATGTTTGCACTAACCATTATTTACCTTTTTTATTATGACAAAAAGGGGGAGTATTAATGGAAAATTTATTTTAATAAAAATATCTTGTCTCTGAATCATAATTCTGATATTCTAACATTTTAAATGTACACAATTTTTCTTAGAATGTTTTTCAGGAACAATATTGATATTTTGGTAGTCGGGCTCTGATCCAACCAATCCGGCTCTGATTTAACCAATCAGGCTCAGTTATATAATCAGGCTCTGTTATCCTGAATTTTATCAGATCTTTATAATCAGGCTCTGGTATCCCAAATCTGATAAGATTTTTTTAAGTCTTAGATTCAGGGAGAGCTTGATAAAGGAAGGTTATTTCTAAACTTATCTCTGTCATTACCTATTGATTATTTTTGTACAAAATTGTTTCATCAAAATACATTATTTTGTCATTATCAAAAAGGGGGAGATTGTTAGAACAATATTTGATTATGCTGGATATCTCTAAGTTTTGATAATAACAAAGTAGTATTTGTGTGAGAACAATATTGGTACTCTAACGTTTGTTATTCTGAAATTTTAACAAACAGGCTCTGACTATGATAGAGAAGGCTCTGACTCTGATAAAGACCATGTGCAACGTCAATCTGGTTTGACTAAAAGTCGTTTCTGCGCCAAAGAAGCAAGTCTGCTTCTGATCTACTCACATTCAGAAAGATTCTAAGAATACAATATGTTATTGTTGCAATGCTCTCTTGGATTTTGCCTCTGAGCGTGACTTTGATGATTTATTTCTGAAGGCTTTCTAACTTCTAAAGTCGTTATCTACTGAAGACTAAGTGATGAAGATTTTGAAGACAAGGTTCTGCTGAACAAAGTTCTGAAGATTTTGATGACTTGAGTTTCTGAAGACTAAGTGCTGAAGACTCTAAAGATAAGGTTCTGCTGAACAACATTTTGAAGACTCTGAAGACTTAAGTTTCTGAAGACCAAGGGTTCTGAAGACAAGGTTCTGGTGAACAAGTTCTAAAGACTCTGAAGACTCAAGACTCTGAAGACCCGGTGATCAACTCTTCTACTCACACTTCAATCATCTTAATTCAGAAGCCTCTGATTTATAGAAGATAAGATCAAAAGTTTACGAAGAAAAATAGTACATAGTACGCATCAAAAACGTTCCATTCCACTACCCTAATCTGTTGGTATAGAGGACAACTTTTGTGTATGATTTTCATCCCTATGTAACGACATTCTTTCCAGTCGTTAGCTCTCTCAAGGTTATTCCTGATCTGCCCTCTAACGAATCTTTTACTGGCTATATAAGGACTTGACTACTTGAAGAAAATAGAGACAATGTATGCAAGAACAATAGTGAAGCACTACAACACAACGCAAGAATATTGTTCATACTGTGTAAATTTTCTTTAAGTCATTTTTGTTATTCATAGTGTTTATATCTCCTTGTGTTGAAGCAATTCTTTGTAAACATTTATTTTTCAAACAGTTGTTTGTAATTCCTTAAGGGACTAGTTAGGTCAAAATCCTTAAGAAGAGATAGTTAGTCTTTCTGGTTGTTAGTCAATAGCAGTTGCTAGTGCAAACTGTAATCAGTTGATTATAGTGGATTAAGTCCTTGTGTATAAGGCGAAATCACCTTGGCAGGTCGACTGGATTATCTTGATAATTTTTAAGTGAACCAGGATATATCGTGTGTCTTTCTCTATTGTTAGTATCTTTGTGATCTTTGTTTGAGTTTCACAAAAAGCTTTCATTTTTGAAAACACAACTCAAACCCCCATTTCTTGTGTTTTCTCACACCTTCATAATGTTTCTAAATCTCTCAGACGTAATTGTGCATGGACTTTGGACTCTGGAGCCAATGACCATGTATGTCCATCTTTGTCTTTATTCAAATCCTTTTAGAAGATAAAACATGTTAGGTTTAGTCTCTCTAATGGTACCTATGTCATACTTATTATGCAAGAAACACCACCTTTTCAATTTTTCTTTACCTTACAATGTTTGTTTTAACCAAATGTTCTTTTGAACATAATCTCTATTTCAAATATGTGCCAGACATTAAGATATTTTGCAATATTTTCTGCTGGAAAATGTATTTTGTAGGAACTAAATACTATGAAGATGATTTGTTTGCTTAGTGAAGTAGAAGGCTTATATAGATTGCAAATATATGGACCTCACCTTGAAGCCTGAGCAACCTCTCAAGATCTTATAGTTCAAGCCATACCTCATGTAAGTGCTATTTAGCCAAACAAAGAAATTTACCATTCAATATTAGTCATTCTATTTTCTCAGGTAAGTGTGAGCTTTTACATTTTTATATATGGGGGCCTTTAGTCATTCATTTTGTTCATATTCATACATATTTTTTAACCATTCATGATTATCATATAAGATTTGTATGGATCATTCTTCTCAAAAATAAGTCAGAAGTATCTAAACATGTCCAAAACTTTATAACTATGGTCAGTACCCATGCCAACACTACACCAAAGTTTGTAAAGACATATATTGGTCTTAAATTCATGCTAGAACAGTTCTATGCATCAAAATGAATTATTCATCAAAAATCATGTGTTGAATGGTTGTGTTGAGAGAAAACATCAACATTTGTTAAATGTTGGTAGAACCCTTTTATACCAATCAAAACTACCTAAACCATATTGGTATTATTGATAGGTCCGCAAGTGTATAGAAATATCGGTAATAGTATAAAAATGTCAATTCCACTGAGATCAATGTCAATTATCGTTATCTATTAACACTTTGTGTATCTAAGGTGATGAGAAAATATTTTTGTTTGCAATGAAGGGAAAATAAGTTGTTTTTGGAATTAATAATAATGGGAGAATGGAATGCAATTTTGTGTCACCTATTGTACCCGTTAAGTTGTGATTTATAATTATAATAGTAAAGTATTTTCTTGCGCAAAAGAATTAAATTGAAGGTGCCTACCGCTTTTGCGTTTAAGACACTGGATTTCAACTATGTAATATATTCGACCGCTTTCATGAGTGCACATTACAGCTTCGAAATCCTTTTTGGAAATTGATTAATTTTTACTTGAAAATTTATTTTCAGAAGAAATTTAATCTAAATGTTCCGTCGACTTTCGCATGCTCGGAACCGTATTTTAAACTCATAGACGCTCACTTTAGCATATCTGTTTATAAGTTTAAAATAACATTTTTTAAACTGATAATTCCTATATTAATTGAAAAAGCGATTTCGTTGTATTTTTAAATCAACTTCTAAATTTTCCACAGGTAGATACAACTTCTTCTCTTTCAAGGAGAAACTGGTATCACATTGTTTCAACTTTCACTGTAAACTTTTATCGTTAAATTCAAAAAATTCAGACTTAAAAATAATTCATGTTATACTTATAAATGTTACAACTCGACAGAGCAGCGACGTTACGATGGTCCTCACGTTTCGAAATCGACAGATTTAGTCGGACATGTTAAAAACATAAAGCATATAGTATTTATGTTTCATGTTCATGCTTTCAAAAATAATAATAAATAATTGCATACACACGTACAGTAATTTTGTTGATCAAATTTCTCTTCAAATTCCATGGACTTTGGGTGTATGATGAAGTTGCATAAATCTTCATTAGTTCAAATCTATCTTTAAGTGGATCGTTTGATTCATTTTAGGTGCTTTGAATTAGTGATAGGTTTAGTATTTTAATCCACCAAGAGTGATGGAATGATCCAAATGATATGATTCAATTTGGTTCCTCTTTCCCCCTCTTCTTTTTTTCTTTTGGTCAATAAAAATCTTAAATATCATGGAACTTTTCTTTGAAGTTTTGATTTAGATGAGACCATTACCTCTTTTCTTTTAGTGTGGCAAGCTTTAGGAGATTGATTTATATGTCATTTCTCTAGCTTGTATTAGCACAAATAGTGTATTGACCGGCCTCCCATAGTATGACCTTTTTTATAGGTCGTGCTACGATTGCTTAATGATCGCTATTTAGTGAGCCTAAATAAATCTAACTGCAAGTATACAGTCGTATCGCGTAGTTTTAAAAGATTATCGATCCCACAGAGACTAAAAATCGAACGTATCGTTATCTAATGTTACTATGTAAATCTAAGGCTAATCTGATATGGTTTTAGGTTCAACAAGGGAAATTAAAGGGAAATTAAAATTTAGGAATAAACTAGTTATGATTAGGATATCGGTATATAATTCAGTATACCATCGTGGATTTCATCAAACCTAAGCGTATAAAAATTTATCACAATATAATTCTGTAGAAAATACCAGTTTAAAAGCCCTCACCTCACACTCTCGTGGTTATTGCTTCGGACTATACCTTTAAGTCAATATGTCAGCTCTCGCTAGCCCATATGAGTTTAAAAATAATTTTTGAAAACTAATAAGTCCTAATTAACTTTAAAGCGCTCTCGCTGTTTTTAAAACTAATGCTCGATTTCAGCTATCTGGGTAAAATCTCACACTCTCGTGGTCTTGACCTTAACCTTTGTTACCTTTTTACTCTCGTAATAAAAGTTGGTTTTAAATTAAGAAATCGAAGCCAGAAAATAAGTTGATTTATGATTTTAGCTTAGAAATATTTAATCCATTCCGGTTACTCAATTACATACCGATAAAATCGGTTTAGCTCGACATACTAATTAAAATAAACATGAATACGAATAAACAATTAAACATAAACTCAGACATAATAAAAGAAAAACAATTGCTATAAATTGAAGTGATAAAAACCTGGTAAATGCGGTCTAAGCAATTCCTCCACAGATCGGCAGGCTTTTGCTTGAATAAATGGAAAGAACAAAATGATGAAGGCAGGAAACAAAAACTTAAACTAAGGTGCAATAGTTCCTCAATGTGAGAAATTATTACTTTGTTCGGTAATAAGGGACAAGGAAAATGGTAAAGGAAACAAAGCAAAACAAGAATGTAATTCTGGAAATAATTCTGCAGCAATACGGTACTTCGGAAAGGAAAAATGACTACCCTTTGTTCTTGGAATCCTTCTCATATATATAGCCTCAGCTATGGCAGTAGTTGGAGAAAATGTAGGAACACCACTTTGTCAGTTACTTGGTTTGGAACCTAGAAATCTTCGGAGAAAATGTAAACGTGTGAAATCTGAAATTCTGAAGCTTCGTGACCACGTCTGTGCTTAACGTATTAATTCTGTTTTGATTCCATGACGATCGTGAGGAAGCTGTGACGGGCGTGATGCATTTGAAATCCATGACGGTCGTGAGGGAGCTATGACGGTCGTCACACCAGCAAAATGTGATTTCTGCTATTTTCTGCTCTTTTCTTGCTTGTTCTGCTTCTTTTCTACACTTTGCATACTTTTAACTTGGAAACTGAAATACCTGCAAAAACACTTAAATATTCTCAGAATAATCGGAGATTAGGCGGAAATGGAATAAGATTTTAACATAAATCAAAGTAAAAATACGATATGTTTTCGTGTTATCACTTAACATAGCGCTACATTTCTTGTCCCGAATCAAAAATCAAGTTGTTTTTGTAAGCGAGATTGTCAACCTCCTACTCTCCATAGTGTGGTGTGAAATATATTTTCTTTTTTTCATTAAGGGAGTTAGTGGCATACTTGTCGATTTTATCCAAGTTAGAGCCCTTCTCTTAATGATGTATAAATTCAAGTTTTCATGCTTATGGTTGAATAGTCGAGTATTCTCCGAAAAATGACAAATAGTTCTTCATCACTAATACTAACCTATTGACTATATTATTGCACTAACTTTACTTTGTGCCATTTAATTTGTGCTCTTTAATTCTTGTCATTTATTTTATGCCTTTACTTTTAGCATTTTATATCATATTATTGTCTTGTTTTTCTCTTTGTCCACTTGGACCTTTGTTTATGCTTGTGCTCTTTTTATTTTGTCCACTTGGACCTTCCTTCTTTCTTTTAAGACACTAATAAATATCAAAACACTAAAAAACTTGGTTCTCTTAATATCGGACTGTTGTGACCTTATGATTGGACTTGGATTTCGGACTTAGATCTAGGATCCTTGCCATATGCTCTTGGAGATTTGTGACCTTGGACCTTTGTGTTGCCTTTGTCTATTTGCTGAAAATTTTCTGTGTGGAGGTGTTGATACATTGACTTTATGAAAATCATCTGATACATGACTCTCCTAATTGGCTTTTAACCCTTGAGAATACCTTACTTTGACTTTGTTATGGTTTAACTTGGGACTTCCTCTGATGCTTTAATTCATCTGATTATTATGCTTGTGTTTTAAATCCAAAAGGAAGAGGAATGCTTATGTTAACTTGTTGTCAAGTGTTTTCTCCTTTTGTGGTTAGATCTTTCTTTCCTTAGCTTTTATTTTGTGTTTTAGGGTAGTCACTTCATCTCCTCCCCTTCTTCAATTTTCAAAATCTTCTCCCTTTTTCAAAACCTTCTTGTTTTTAATCTATATCCTCTTTCACAATAAAACCTTGACTTTGTCAAGTGCATTTTCAAAACCTTTTCTTTAATAAATGTTAACCAATGTTAAATCTACTTTGACCATTTCAAAAAGATATAAAAAAACACTTAAACTCATTCAAACTTTTGCGCCTTTGTGCACTTTTTCATTTAAAACTTTCCATAAAGGTTAGACATGAGTCATTTTCATAGTTGAGATGTAATTCTCCTATTCCCCATAGTATTAAAGATGTTGACATTTTCCACTTAGATGTTGAGTGATAGACTTGTTGATTTTTATCCAAGCAAAAATCCTTCATCTTAAGATGATGCAAATGTTGTTTTCTTATACTTGTCGGCGACTAGTTGTAGTTTTCTCCTTAAAATGACAACTTGTCTTTTCATTTAAAATCAATTAAAACACACCATTTTTATTATTTGTATCATGAACTACGAGGTTTTTATCCTATATTGCACTTTGTGGGTACGAAGGCATGAGGCTCAAGAAGTCTCTCCAAACACAAAAATCTTAAAAGATACTTCCCTTCTCATCTCCCCAATCTCATTTCAAACAACCATTTCCAAACCAAAAAGCGTAGATATTTCAAAGGGTTCCTATAGACGTCTTGGGTGCTAACACCTTCCCATAGTGTAACCAACCCCCTTACCATGTCTCTGTTCATTTGTTCTTATTTAGAACTTGTTCACTTTTTTTCCTTTTCTTTTGGATAAAATAAAAGTGCTGTAGCGACTATTGTTTTATGAGTTAAATTAATAAATAGCTTACACTCAAAAATTTTACCGCTACAACTTAAAATAATCAAAACTATGCCAAAAGGTCCTATAGTGTAAAATTTGTGCCAATAACTGATGAAATCATGTACATGTAGTGGAGATAATAGGGGAAAGTGCGGTAACTATTTTCCTTGAAGCAGGCGAAATATCTGGGCTGACCAAGCATGACGGGCGTCATGCTGGTGACGGGCAGCTCATCGTGAAGCTAGGAATGGTGATAGGTGTCATAAGGCTAATGACATGCCCGTCATCCTTTTGAACTTAGCTGAGAATCGTCAACACCCTAACGACCTGCCTGTCATCCACCTCTAGTGAAAATTCTTCATTTTTGTTGACTTTTCCATGACGGGTTGACCACCTGGAAAGGTGACGACCGTCTTGGCTCTGGGGAGGTCATCTAGACAGTAGGATATATGTAACTTTCTTCCATTTTTGTCGTTTTCATTGTTTTTCGCACAGACGCTTCTAACCACTTAATACCTGAAACATGAACACACTACCGGCATAATATTATAAAAGGACATAAAAACTACACTGATATGCATGTAAATCAATTCAAAAAAATGATACTTTTCCGAGTCATTAAACTCTCCCACACTTAAACCCTCTCTTGTCCTCAAGCAAGCTAGCTAACATGATAAAATAGTGAAAATGCAGGAATAGATGAAAAAGGACTTAGGAAACATTGTTAGACAATTACTCATATGTGGCACACAAAGGTCGGATCGGCTAATGGTTGATTCAATAGGTACTAACAGCACACCATGGGTATTGTAACGACACAATGTCGCTTTTCGCAATCAAAATCTCCCTCCTATACAAACCAATATGAATGATATCGTTGTGTCAAAATCTAATTCTCTATTTATTTTCATCCTTTTTCATTTGAGACATTCACATTAAGGCCCTTTATCTATACTAACGTCACACACATGGTAAGCAAACCAGTTAGCGTCTTATTCACATTTTTTCAAATGCTTTATTCACTTGGAATTTTTTTCTTTCTTTTTTTCTCTAATTTTTCAAATTTTTGGGGTTCAACCATCATTTGGTTAAGTAACCGGGCGAGGGTTACCAACTTAGTAGACAATCGTTCCTTATTATATTTCTGCTTATATTCATCGACTAGCCTACTTAGTGCGCGACTCTAGATGGTGTCTGACTAAATATAAAACTACTCAAGGATTACTAAGAAACAGAAACTTAAGATAATGACACAATGGGTATTCAAATTAATTTCCATATTTGGAAGGCTTGAGGTGTCAGGACAATACCGATTTGCAAAAGTTTTCCTAAGTCTCCTCAACCTTAGCCTCACCTAATTTAGAACCTATATACTTTCAAACCTAGCCATGGATCCTAAACCTTTTCAAAAAAAATTGGTCGGTTCAAGTTTTTGGGGAAATAAACAACATACAGAAATGCATGCATAGATGACTCGACAGCACGATATATGAATCGATACACTACATTAACAACTAAATCAAAAATTAAATCTAAACTACCTAATCAAAATCAAATCAAATAAAAACAAATAAACTAAACTAAGTAGATAGAAAAAATGAAAAACTGAAAGTGGTAAAACTCCTACCCCACACTTAAATCCTACATTGTCCTCAATGTAAGGATAAAAGAGTAAGAAATGAGGGGTATAACCTGTAATGGGGGCTCCAACACCAGCGACGCCTAGTGTCACGAGGTGGCATACGATGTCCCTGCAAATAATAAAGCATGTCCTCAAGCATCTCGTCATGATGGTGATAGAGCTTCTTGTGCATTCCTGTCATTCATATCCATCTGCATACTATACATTTGCTGAGTCATCTATTGTATCATCTGGTGATGCTCAGCCTCTCTTGCATGTATTCTTTACAATTACTACTTGATGGCATAAAGCATTTGATCATGATCCACCTCTCGGTCATTGCGCGATTGCGCCTCTGCACACAAGTCAACAACCTCATTGTGCAACACGTTGATCTCATAGTCAACGTTACCGCAATGATAATAAGAACAACCAATAACATAAAAAGAAGAAGAAGGTGAAGGCATATATGGGGGAGGGGATATGTGGTATGGTGTGTGTGTAGTGGTTGTGCGGGATGTCGTTCGGGCGAAGGGGTGAGATATGGTGGAGTATGAGAGACTCGCTCTCTCCGCTCCATCTTAATATCGGTGTCACCACCGTCATTGGAAGGAAGCTAGTTGGCTTCCTCGTCATCGTTATCCTCTACATCAAAACTCTAATTAGACGCAACTCGCACAGCATGTTGAACCATAAAATAATATTGCCCAGGATTCTTAGCCTTAATAATCAATTGTGACTGATAGGAAACAATGTCAAGTGCAATGGTGCTTGCGACATAATTAAGAGTGGAAACTTCGGTATGTAATGTCATATCAAGTGCAATAGAGGTAATCAATCCTCTAATGGAAATGCTCTCACGCCTAGCTTTCACGACGGTTTTAAAATGAGCTAGCATAAATGTCGTTGAATTAATCTGGCTAGGCTTAAACACACAATCAATAAAAAAATAGCTCTTTCATATTCACACTTCCATTATCCCCGCGACCAAAAATGGTATTTTCTAAAATCATTTGGAAGTAACGGATCGCAGAGTTATAGATGTGTGAAGACTTTTACCCTACACATCCTTAGTTATAGTCCCCGTCAACCTCTCCTGTAAGAGGTCGAACACATGCGTTAACAGTCCCACAAGATGGAGCTCGGAAAGGATATCGGGAGCACATTGAAACTGTAACATAGCAGATATTTGTTCCTGGCTAAAATTATAATCTTGGTTAAACATTATAAACTTGATAGTGGAAACAGAGTTGTTTCTCAAAGGGCGCGACTTGTAACTGTATGGGTTGAGAAACTCAAGGGTGATTCTCTCATAGGTGGGGTACATAAGGGGAACAAAATTCTATCAACCTATTCTATCAAGCATAAAGTAAACACTATCAAATAAATCAAGTTCTTTGAGGCAAGAATCATCAGCATACCTCGTGGGCACTAACTCTCGTCGAAAGAGGCACTCGAATTGTTTCTTTTATTCTGTTCCAACATCTTCTTCTCTGAGTTGAACTCCGGTGTTGGTTACAGTTTTGAATTTGAGTAAGAAATGAGTAAGTTATGAGGGTTTTAAGAATTTCTTTAATGGAGGAAAATGAAGAATTTTGTGAGAAAGAAGAAGTTTGAAAAATGAAGGTTGAAAGAGAAATGGGAGAACGCGCGAGTTTTCAAGTGGGAAGGTGAGAGTAATCAGAATTTTTTGGGAGGTGGTATTAAAATGCCATAAAATATATTAAAAAGAGATTAAATGGAAGTTGTAATGAAAAGAAATAGCCTAGTGCGCCTTTAACATGTTGAAGACCGTCATTGGCGTGACGGGCTGCCTTTCAGCATATTGAAATTTCCTGACGACCGTCGGCAGCATGACGACATGCCTGCCATGCAGTCAAAAGGGCATTTTTTCAATTTTTGGACGGTTCGGCACCAAATTCACTCTTTTTTCTCAAACGGCTCATCACTTTCTCCACCTTAACTACAATCAATCTACTTTATTGGTACTTAATGACAATGAAAAGAAATAAAAAATGTGTGGGTTGCATCCCACGCAGCGCTTCATTTTACGTTGGTAGCTCGACAAAATAAGGCTCAGCCCTCAAGGGGGAAAAGGATCAAGGTACAACCTTGATATAGCATATTATCCGAAGAATGATAATGCTTTAAACGTTGACCATTACCTAAAAGCTTCCTAGTGGATTCCCTCTAAACTTGCAGTACTCCTGATTCACTAACTCTAGTCACTTCAAACGGTCCTGACCATCTGGGCCTCATTTTCCCATGAAACAACCTCAACCTGGAATTAAACAATAGAACCATCTCTACTTCATTAAATTTTCTCATAGTTAAGTGTTTTTCGTGCCACTTCTTTGTCCTTTCTTTATATATCAAGACATTATCGTACGCATCTAAACACAACTCCTCTAGCTCGTGAAAGTCTAACATTCATTTACTTTCAGCAACATTATGATACGTATTCACTACAACAGATAAGACCTTAGACAGCGCTTTTTTTGCCCTTAGACAGCGCTTTTAAGCGCTGTATAAACCTGCGCTGCTATAGGTTTAGACAGCGTTTGGTTAATACCAAAAGCGCTGTCTAAAGGTGGGTATATTTAATGAAAAGCGTTGTCCATGGTACCTTTATATAAAATTTTTCGTATACCTTAGACAGCGCTTTTGGTGAAAGCGCTGTCTAAGCCCTACCTTGTTTGACTTTTTTGGTATACCTTAGACAGCGCTTTCACCCAAAGCGCTGTCTAAGGTATACCTTAGACAGCGCTTTTGGTAAAAGCGCTGTCTAAGGTATACGAAAAATTTTATATAAATTTTTTAAAACCTCAATTTTTACCAGGTTTTTTCAACCAAAATTTGACCTGTTTTTGACCTGTTCAGAAAAATACCACAATTTGGAGATTCAAATCAATCCAATTTATCCTATTTAAATGTATCAATTTACACCAAAATTATATATCCAAAACAATTGGCAATTCAAACCAATATATATATTTAAAATTACAAACCAAAATTATATACTAGTACAAATGCACATATCACTTATACTAGTACTTTTGCATCCAACCAAAGGTATGCTTCAAATCTACATTATAGGTCCTGAAATATTTAGAAAAATTCACATAAATAAATAAACAAACAAATAAATATACACATTCATATTTAGAACAATCTCACTTACGTGTCAATACACTTCTTCAAATCCGGGTATGTTGTCCAATCATTTCCTAACGAATCCAGATAATACACCATTGCTCTGCTAGGATTAATTGCGACCAACAACCAATGTCCACTGTAAGATTAAACAAGTGTTAGATGGAAACTTTCTACACGACGTCAAAATACAAAAAAAAACTATAATAGATGAATTTAGAATGAAAATCTAACCCAGTATTAAACGGTAAAAAGAACAACTTTTCCGTTTCTTGGTTGTCCATAAAGACGTCGCGTATATACGCCAGGACCTCATCTGGTTTATTGATTATTAAGGTTAAGTTGACAGACGCCGGGCATAGGAATGCAAATCTTTGCTGCAGTCCGTGTGGGCGCATAACTCTGTCATACAGAAACCTTAAATAAAAACATCATTAACATTAGACTATTCATTTGAAACATAAAGTAAATAAGTTGTTCAATTAATATACTAAAGAAATATTGTTATACTTACACATTTCTCAAATACTTGTAGAACCTCTACTGCAACAACTCCAGACTTGCCCACACGGGCTTCCTTCCACAAGACATGTGCAGGAAGAGATGTTTCAGAGCTATTCGCCTGTTGTAACTACATATAAAGCCAAATAATATGATCAACTATAACTCATGATGAACAATTATTATAGCATTGCAATATATTGATACTTACCAAAGATTGCTCCAAACGTCCATATCCAACACGTCCTTTCCTGTATTTATACTTGGGAGCTGATGCTCTTTCCCGATTAATTGCACTTAATCGCGTAAATTCTGGGGTTTGCCGTTTGGATTTAAACGTTACCCATTCTTGTGGTGAAATCAAACTTGCATATTTAGATGGATACGCTCCATCAACAAAGTTATCGTCAGCATCCCTAAGATAGGTGCGGTTTAAATATGTCCTAAACCCTCTTAGGAGCTTCCCTGCCAATCTCATCAAAAAAGCTTTTCTTTCTTCCTCGACGTTGAAGCACCTCTAAAAAAACCATACACATTGGTTAGTACAAATAATTTGAAGGACATAATTAGTTGGCATAATTAAAGACATAATTATGGTACCTTTATCTCATTCCAAATTTTTTCTTTGGTTTCCTTCAACTGTTTGGATCTCCAATCATCACAAGTAATAGGAACCGCATTCCTTACAAGTGCACCAATGAAACTTGTCAAAGTATGACCGTTAGGCTCAATAAGTGTATTCTGGGCGCTCCAATGCACATTATAAGTGATGCCTTGATCTCTAGCACAGATCACTCTCTTCATAATGGTTATTCCTCTTCTAATCTCTGCTTCCATAGATCTATTACTTCCAACCTGAATATCGGAATCATCATCATGTAGGTGATCATCATCATGTGGGTGATCATCATCATGTGGGTGATCATTGTTAGTAGCCATCTAACCTGTAATAAATAAATCAAGGATATCAAATATAATATATAACAAATATAATAAAGAAATCAAGGATATCAAATATAACAAATATGACATAATATATAACAAATATAAGAAAGAAATCAAGTATATAACAAATTTTACCTCTTTAGCTATAATGGCTAAAGAGTTGGATATGTTTTAAAATAAAAGTTTTTTAGAAGATTTAATAAAACTAAACTAAACTATTTAGAAGATGTTTTAAACAAAACTTCATTAAACTAAACTTCATTAAACTAAACTATTTAGAAGATGTTTTAAACAAAACTTCATTAAACTAAACTAAACTAAACTAAACTAAACTAAACTAAACGATTTAACAAATATAATAAAATATGTTTTAAACAAAAATACTTGGAGTTAGCTCACTAAAACTAACCTAAACTAGCATGTTAACAATTCAAATTCCAACAACAGTCCAACTAATTTCGACCTAAACAATAACTTCATTAACAAAACTCATCAAACATACCCATCAAACATACACATTCACTACAAAACTTCATTAACAAATCTTCATTAACAAAACTCATTAACAAACTCATCAAATATACTCATTCACTACAAAACTTCATTAACAAAACTTCAAACATACTCATTCACTACAAAACTTCATTAATAAAACAGTCCAACATAACTTCATTAACAAAACTCATCAAAGAGCAGAAAGAACGAAAACTCATTTTCATTAACGTCATTAACAAAACTCATTTTCATTAACTTCATTAACAAAACTTAACAAAACACAACAACGACGTACCTTTAACGACGGTAACAACGGCAATGCAATAACGAAATGTATCAAAGAGCAGAAACGGACGGACGACGGCAATGAGCAGAAACGAACGACGACGGAAATCAGCAGAAACGGACGGACGGCAAGGTTTTTCGGTGAAGGTTTACGGTTGACGGACGGTTGACGGTGAAGGTTTTTCGGTGAAGGGTTTTGAGCTCTGTTCGCATGCAGGGGAGAAGAAAGAGCGGAAATATGAAAATGAATACTGACTATTCATATATTTTAATTTTATTATACCTTAGACAGCGCTTTTAATAAAAGCGCTTTCTAAGCTGGACCTTAGACAGCGCTTTTAAAAGCGCTTTCAAAGGTTGGCCTTAGACAGCGCTTTTGATTTTATTTTTTTTAATTTTTAAGACCTTAGAAAGCGCTTTTAACTAAAGCGCTGTCTAATATTTTCCATTAAATTTTTTTTTAAAATTTATAAGACCTTATAAAGCGCTTTTGACCAAAGCGTTGTCTAAGGTCTTATATTTTTTTGCGCTTTTACTTTTTTAAATGGCTAGTTTCCTTGTTTTTAACTTATAGCAGCGCTTTTGTATTAAAGCGCTGTCTAAGGTGCGATGTTATAACTTACTTTTGTTGTAGTGATTCAAGGCTTTGATTGCCCAATAGGTTTTGTGCTCAAGTTCAACATCAAGAAGGCAAGACTTACCATAAACAAGCTTGAAGGGGGTGGTTCCTATAGAAGTATTATAGGTTGTCTTATATGCCTAGAATGCGTCATTCAGTTTTGTGGACCAATCTTTCCTAGAGGTAGAAACCATTTTCTCAAGTATCCTATTAATATCTCTATTAGATATTTCCACTTGTCCGCTGGTTTTCAAATGGTAAGGGGTCGCAACCATGTGCTTAACTCCATACTTGGTTATAAGGTTCTCGAAGCATTTTGAGATGAACTGTGAGCCACCATCGCTGATGACTAACATGGGGTACTGAATCTACGAAAAATGATGTTTTTAAACATCTTAATCACTATTTGCGCATCATTTTCTGGAGGGGCAATGACCTCGATCCATTTATACATGTAGTCTACAACAACAAGTATAAATTTGTTCCCATTCGAAGACGGAAGCAGATCCATGAAATCGATCCCCCAGACATCAAAGATCTTCACTTCTAGGATTGGCTTTAATGGGATCTCATCTCTCCTTGAAATGTTTCTAGTGCACTGGCACCGGTCACACTCCGTGGTGAAAATAACCACATCCCTAAATATGGTTGCCCTATAAAGTCGGCCTAGAGAATCATGGTTGTAGTATTGGATATGCTCATATTTCCTCCATAGGGTGAAGAGTGACAATGGGTGATGATGCTCTCAATCTCCTCATCAGGAACGCATCGACAGAAAATATCGTCAACACCTCTTTTAAATAGGAGAGGGTCATCTCAATAATATTGTTTCAGGTCATGGAAGAATCTCTTCTTATGTTAATAGGTCAAGTCAGAAAGAAAGGTGACAAGTGCCAATTATGACTATAATTCAACATGAAAACTTAGCACTTGTAAGGTCTATTTTACGTTTTCAATCATTGAATTCCCAAGTACTACTAGAATGTAACTTTAATTGCATTTAGTTATGGTGTCTTTAATGTGTGTGTTAGTATGCAGAAACTTCTTGCAACAAACCAAAGAAGAAGATACAAAGCAAAAAAGAAGACACAAAGCAAAGTAGAGGAAGGTCAACACGCTCGCCCAGCAAGCAAGGGGCAAGCTTGCTCAGTGAAGCCAATGCGAAGCAAAACATAAGTCTTCCAGTAGCAAAAAGTGGCATGGTCGCATGGCGAAGTTTTTGCAGAAATCTAGTCGGATGATTTGATCGTCGGGAGAGATTGAGATATTTTCACAAGGCGGTTTTAGGGATTGTGAGCTGGCAGAAGCCTGTAAAAAGGAGAATTTGTCGGACGAGACTTTGGTCGCCGGGCCTAGACACTCTCTGTGAAAGAAAAATACAAAAAAAAAAACTCAAAATCATTATATTGGAGCTGAATATGCAATCGTTGTTGATTATTCAACTAGAATGCTTATTTATCTCTTTTCATTTCTTGTAGAGCAAGCTACCATGATGATGGGTAGCTAAAATCCTTTGTGTCGGAATTAGATATAATTAGCCAAACTTTTATGTATTTCTCTTGATCGTTGTTTGATGAACATATTATGAATCAATATTGGTGTTATCTTTGTTTACATGTTAATTTTATGAGTTTGAATGAATATTGAGAAATATCTTTCAAGTCTTGACTTAAGATTATCATCTATCAAAAACCAAAGTCTAGAGATAGATTTGGGGTTTGATATTCACATGTATCAGGTCCTAAACATCATTGTATTGTTGAATAGGTAGAGAGATCATCGATTAAACACTACGGTGAAATTTCGTATCATTGTTTAGACATAAACAATGTCGATGAGTGATACATGATAATAGTGATGAATAACTTTGTTCACATACAGGATTAATAGAAAACATATGAAATAGGTTGATGAAATCTAATTCTGACATGTTTCTTTACACGTTAAATTCTTAAACATTTACTGTTTTTACATTTGTTACAAATCAGTACTTTTCACACTCAAAACCTTTATGAACATTTTCTTAAAATATTATTAACTATGGAACAGTAGTGATATCGCATTAATCCATGTGGAGACGATATAAAATACTTGCCCTAGCAAAAGTGTTTCAACAAAATGGTGTTGTTGTTGGAGATTGGCGTTTAGATATTGCAAGCATAGCAATAGTTTATATTGTTTTAAGTAATTTTGTACTGTTATAAACTATCTTATTTATTATCCCACGTGTTTGTTAATTTGTATGGTTAGCATTTTAGAACTCCGTTTACGCGAGGAAGTTTACCTAAATATCAACTTCTTTTTTATCCTGAGATTAAAAGAACAGCTCGGAAACTCAATAGCAAAATCGGAAAGAGAAAGTAATTAGTCAAGCAGAGAAATCAACGTGAAGGAACTTTTAGTGCTACTTCTTCAACAACTCATATTATTGAACAAGCCATGGTTGAACCTCTAGAAGTTGTAAGAAGGTCGTGTGTCAATAGCCCAAGAGTAAATGCTCATATTGTTAGACCCGCACAAAATGCAAGAAATCCAGAAATGAAGACCGGATTGCTACAATTCTTGTATGCAAATCCTTTTATCGGGCTTGACCATGAAGATCCATATATTCACCTTACCAAGTTCTATGAGATTGCCAGTACACTTGGAGCTCCTGAAGCAGAAGAATAACAAGTGTTCATGAGATTGTTTCATCATTCATTGATCGAAAAAGCAAAAGAATGGTACCTAGATTAACCAACTAGACTATGACAGATTGAAATGTACTTGATGAAAAAAATTGATAAATTCTTTCCACACAACAAATTTATAGAGGCCAAAACCACAATTGTTATGTTTTCTCAAGGTGCAAGTGAATCCCTTTGTGAAGCATGGGAGCGATACAAGTCAATGTTGATAAGATGTCCTAGCCATGATTTTGATGAGCATACTCAAATTCATATCTTCCGCAATGAACTTCAACCACAACCAAAACTTCTTTTGGGTGCAACTGCAGGTGGTTCTTTAATGTCTAAGAGTGCAGAAGATGCAGTGATTATTATTAATCGAATGGCACTCAATGATCATCAAGTTTAATACAATAGAGGACCTTTACAAAAGAAAGCTGAAATTATGGAATTGGGAACAAATGTTGCAATTTTGGCACAAACAAATTGTTATCTCAGCTAGTGGAGGAACTTACAAAGCAAATGTCAAAGCTTCTGCAACAACTCAAAGAGACGCAAGGAATCCCGGACATAAATCAACAAGTATCTTACTGTGAACTTTGTAATGGAAATCATACTACAGGATATTATCCTCCGGCAAATGAAGAGTTGAATTACATGGAAAATCAAAATCAATATCAACAAAGGCAACCATCGTATAAAAATAATTTTGGTTATCAACAAAGAGAGAACAATGCACAATATGATCAATTGTGGAGACAAAATGCAGGACCTTCCAATAAACAAATAATGTTATTTCTCTTTCATTTGTTTGGGGTGGTTTGTTTTACTAAGATTCAATTGAGTTTCTAATGCTTGCTAAAAATATTTCCATCTTTTGAATTAATATTTGATTCTCGACAGATACATTACTATATGTTTGGGGAGTAAATTTTTCTAAAATACATTTTCGAAAACTTTCCCAAGAATCATTTCCAAAATAAATTCATTCATAAAATTTAGGTGCGTACAAAGATGCAAGTCTAAAAACTGGAGGCATTTTTAGATTTAACGTAGTGCCTAAGAAGCATATAGGGTGCATTAAGAAATTCTCTTCAAAAATTACATCTCGAACAATATCTAAGATTTAAGGACTAGTGTTAAATTACTTGGCCGACTACTAAAATCTAGAGACTCAAATATTGTTAAAGATTTATAAGATAAACTCTCAAAAGGAGAATCAAATGAAACAATCCAAAATGAGAAAGATATTTTCCAAAAAAAAAAAATTATATGCATCTGAAGAAACATGAGAATAAGCAAACCTCAATCTTGTAACTACTTGTAAAGATGATGATGAAATAACTACTCTAATAAGTAAATGTACGCATTATGTGTAAAGGTTAGCAAACAAAACAATAAGCTAGAAAATACGTATAAAATCATGTGACATCACTTGAAGATGAAAATGTAAGAATTGTAAATGAAATGAGTTTGCTTAAAAAAAAAATTGATTCTTTTAGAACTGAAATCAAAGATCTATATGAAACATTAAGTTCACAAAATAATGAGATAATATTGACATTATTATATCTATTCCTCTGCTTTTTCTTTACTTTTCTTACTTAACATTAACCATTTTAAAATCAAAGCGCTTTTAGAATAAGTTTTTGAAATCCATGTCAAAATTATTAGTCTAGTAATCCAATAATGGGCATGTGATAGAAAGATACAAGATACGTCATCCAAGGTGATGAAAATACGATCTCTCAACAAAAGCAAAAACAGGTGTCCGTGGTCGTTGACAGACCAAAATACAAACATCACATAAACAAAAATACAGGCATTCAAAATCCCACACAACTCGGCTACAACTCCCTTGAATAAAAGAAATCTATAAAAAAGATCATATGTAAGGTTCTTGGGACAGTAAAATTAAAGACTAATTGTTATATATTTATTAGTGTAAAATTTCAATATACGCACATTCAATTAAATCACAATAATGTTTTGCTATATTCTTAAACTAACCTCACAAAAATCTGCATGAAAATATATAATATTTATAATTTATTTTCAGTAGTCGAATAAAGTATTCAATGAGATTTTTTAAGTACAACAAAATGTATAAAAAAAACCACCCAGAGTTGCAGAATAAATCTCCATGGAAAAACATAACCTGCAATGATAGAATAACAGTTGCAGAACTAGGCCTCGTGATTGACTAATGAACAAAATACAACACAGACAAAATACATACTACCACCAAAATCTAATTGGTACTAAAAACAACAGTATATTGCTACATAAATTCCCCACAAAATTTACAATTATATTGACAATCAAATACCCAGCTGGAAAAAATTGGGTAAAAAAGCCTCACATTGCGTATACCTATCTATATCTTTGACTCTAATATGCTGCCACTACAAATTTGGTTTTCCATGAATATTCTGAATATTCTGTATCCAAAGACTATGGTTTGTCTGATATGGACAAACTTCTTAGCTAGTTGACATATCTCCGTCACTTTCTCCGCTGTCATCACTGCATTTCAGGAAATGCAACCATAATTTCAGACATTGAACAAAACTTGTGTCATAATAATAACAGGTAACTAATTTTGTTATAGAATTTATTCAAAACTCAACAAATTAGATTTCTCTCCTAAATTGATCATTTATGAAAATAAATAGTTGATAATATAAGTACCTATATTCAGGAAACTTCGATAGACGTCTAGCATCCAAGCCAGTGATATACTTCTGTACTGCTTGAACATTTTCCGAACCTGGAGAAACCAAAACCAAATAAGAGTAAGAAGCAATATATGCATTTCAATTATTGATCGCTAAGGTAAGATCTCTTTATAAAATGGCAGAGATATATTGGTGGATATAAGCCTTTTTTGGAGGCAAACGTACCTTTTGTTAGTTGGAAGGCATGTAGAGCGCATCGTTCTGCAGCAAGTCTAACTGGGGTATTTGCGTCTTTTAAACACTCTGCTATCGCAGGGCCAATAACTGTCCCATGTAGCATAATGGCAGAAGGGTTTGCCTGCAGAGTTTTATTAATGAGAAATATATATTTTTAACAATGATATTCTACACAAGGCAAGTTTGTTTGAGTGCATACTTTGGCAACAGCCTTTATAGCAGATAATGCCCTTCTTCTAACTTCACTGGACTCGTCACGTGTAGATGTAACTAGCAATGAAAGAACATCTTTGTAAAGCGCTGTGTCAGAAGGATCAACTTGAGCTTTATAAAGAAGAAGCCTTCCCAATGCCTTGGTCGAACTTTCACGAAGAGGGAACTGTACTACATAAAATTGAAAGTCAGAAATAGTAATAATATAATACTACCTCCGTTCCTTTATATAAGAGACAATTCATTTTTTGGGTTCATTGAATAATTAATGTATTTGGTTAGTTTATAGATTAGATACATTAATTATTCAATGAATCTAAAAAATGAGTTGTCTCTTATAAAAAGGAACGGAGGTAGTATAATAAGATAGTAGTTCCAGATTAACACACCTTCTCATCCTTCAACGTGTCTCTGAGGCAATCGACAATAGTTGGGAACAAGGAAGATGAAAAAATTGATGCTGGATTGTGATAGAGCAAAGAAGAGATTGTAAGGATGGAGCCATGCCTAGGGGGCCAATTTGGTGAATTAGCTAGAGTTGACAGTTCCTGAATCAACTCTGTGATTTGAACAGCTTCGAGGTACTGCAGTTATATTACAGGGAAATAAGTCAAAACTAATTAAGACATAATCCAACAATGAGGCAGAATTAAGAAACTATGACGAATACATAAAATGATACTGATGGTAATGACATGATAAAATGTTGGTAATAGTAATCTCGTAATAAAATGATAATAATGGTAATGACATAATCAAGAAGCAATTATCAACGTGTCTCAATAAATTTGTATCTATCAAAACAGAGTTAAAGAGTAACAAATGGTTGTTTAAATACATAAATAGATCTGAGGCATGTCTATTGCTTTGCTGTTTTAAAACCTTTAATTTCTAAGAATGTTATAATAAATTTACAAGTCATTTATAATAGCTAAAGGTTTCTGTTATGACAACATCTTGCAAGGCAAATTTTGGATTGTACCTATCTGACTATGGGTTGATATTTGCATGCTTAATTAGTTCAGTAAAATTAAGTCCATCACAAACTTAATTTTTTTCCTCTCAAGTTTTAACAGTTTGTAAATGCAATTTTCTTCAATCATCTACAAACCTGTGTCAAGATGCCCAAGACGCTCGCAGCATACATTCGAACTCGATCGTCCTCATGATGAATTAAATCTTTCAGAACACTGTATATGCGACTTATAACAGCAGAGCTCACATTCTTCCCAGCATGCTTCAATACACCTTTCAAAGCACTCAAAATAGCTTCACGAACACCACCATCTGATCCCTAAAACATTTCAAAATCCAACAGTTTGGATAAGTAATATTCAGCATTATTACATGTTTAAGATTTGCAATATTGCATTAGCTTAAGTCAGAAGAATAGCAAACAAGTAGAAAACTAGAATAACAGTAATAAAATTACCTGCAGACCGGAGAGCAAATCACTAACTAAAGGGTCAACCCTGGCATTGAGTCCACTGAGCATCCCAAGGGCCAAGGCAGCACTAGAACGAATAGTTCTGCAGTAATATAATACTAAATAAGCAACAATAAAAGTACAAGCTATATAAGAAGTTGCTACACCATCAATAACTGTATGGGCAAAGCATACAAGTTAAGCCAAATCAAATTAAATTTGTAGATGAATAACAGCACATATGAGACTTATTTGCACAGCATATCCCCCACATATGAATACCATGCACCCTTGTTCCTTTACCCCCCAAATTTGTTGTCATTGGTTGCAACGTCAAGGTTTTAACACCCCAATAAGTCTATATGTTATTCAAGCTCAATAATGTCATCTATGGTCTCTCATTCAAACACTCCCTAACAAACCGAGGTCAAGTCGATATAAATCAAAATTTAAGGGTATAGTTATTTTAAATATTAGGGAAAAACAAATGCAAGACTTAGAACCGATGAAGAGGAAATCAATCATCATCTCATACTAACCTTGTATTATCCTGTAGACACTTGACAAAAGTGGTTTGCAGTTGAGGAAGAAAAGGTTTCAGAGAAATGCCACCCCTTCTAATCATGATAATCAGAGTAGACAAAATTGCACTCTTCACTTGCCATGGGAAACGGTCACCAATAATACGAATAAGAGGCCTGTGACAAACAAGATTGGCAAAGTCAGAATGTATACGAGATCAAACATCCCAGAAATAGTAAATAATAATTTATTGCATCTCATTTAGTCGTGAACCGTGGAAGGCCGGCTACAAATGATGATTAAAGGTGAAATTAAACACAATGATAAGAATGGACGATCAAGTTCAAGCTCTTTTGTCAAAGTTGCATTTACCATATAAAAACCAAAACAATCAAACAGGTTAAGTTGTTACAATATGAACAACATTAATTTGACATATTTTACAATTATAAAATATTGAACTCGATGAAGATTGCTTGATTCGGCCTCTTGTAAAAAAAAACCTAGATATCAAAAATATCATAATCAAATTATTTTTCATGTCATTGCATGAAAAATAAAGTGAAAAACAGTCAAACCAACCACTGATGATATGTATACGGACAGTTTATTTAAAGATTTAAAGAAAGTTATTTTTAAAACGTATAAAAAAATCATGTAAAGCATAAGGTAATTTACATCTGTTTACAATCATAAAAGCCACTTTTAAATTTTTCTTTAATCTACCACGCTCATTACCATCAAATTATTTCTATTATAGGTTCTCATTATAATCAGAGCTTGATTATTTTCAAAAACTTAAAACATGTTAACCTAAAAAATGATTATTTTCTTAAAGAAAAAAGGTTTTCCATAAAATAATCTTGAAACAAATTGACTTATAATAAGTATAACAAGAAAGAGAGAAACATAATATTATTACAAATATTAACGATAAAATGACATCATTTGAAACTTGTTTAGTTAAAATATAGAGATTTAGACATGAACATTTTTATACCACCACATACCCTGTTATTGGGATGACAACCTCCTTGAGTGATTTTTCTCCGGCCACCTCTATCAGTTCACCAAGTCCCAATGCAGCCTGCTCTCTCAATTCGGCAGACCCATTTATGAGACCCTGAGAGCATAAAGTTTAACAGAATGATTTTATGCATAAATCTTCCAACAATAAGTATATCACACAATGGAACATTCAGACCACAATGCTTATATGATTGATATCAAAGCAATTTTTCATTGAAAGCCTTTTTTAGCACAAATGACATCAAACCAATGCAAAAACAATTAATTAAACTTGATGGGAAATCCATGAAAAGGTCTTTCAGATAAAGGTTAGATAATGGCTTGGAGCTGAACAATTTAAATTTGGAACATGGTGTTCAGGAGATACGAACATTAAGTCAATCACAGCTAAATGCGATCACTCAGCTCAGACAACTGTTACAGAGGACAAAAAAAATTCACTCCAGAGCATGTTCTCTTCCGCAACAGATAGGAGAGAAGAGTCCACACCGGTGGAGGTTTAACGAACCGTCACACACGGAGGAGGCTGTGATTGTAAACCAGCAGACATAGAAAAAGTGTGACTCCAGATCTTAGGAGAACATTTAGGGACACGATATGTGGACGCACAGTGACTCCAATGTTGGTGTTTTCATTGTGCAACTCACTCAGAAAAATTAAAAACATGATGGGACAAAGAATAACATGACAGCAGAAACAGGTTGAAGCAAAAGGGGTCGGGGGAAAGGGATATTGATGAAAGGACATACTGGCAGTGTCAGAATTCTCGGGAACTATTTGCTGGGTATACAATTGGAGATCCAAACAGTGCCACTCAAGTGAGCATCTTAAAAGCTGTGTTGCAACAGATAAAAATTAGGAGAGAGAGAGCATGTCTTAACCAATTCCTAGTTGCCTATAAGGTTAGGAAGGGCGGGAATCTGTGTATGAGAAGAGACTGGTAGTATAAATATGAAAAAAATGAGAAGTTTTGGCTGGTATTTAAATAGTTGGGAGGGAGAGACTAGTCACTCTTAAAACTTCATTGGTTCCTTTCATACGATGTTGAAAATTTTATTCATTGTAATCACTACGCAAAGGATCTGTTGTAATTTAGATACAGAACTTCTTTTCCATTAATATACTGAATAAGGTTCTATTCTCCATATTTTCCTGCGGGTGCATGCCACTAAGTAACTAAAGTAGAACACATGAAAAGCTAATACAAAACCAAATGCAGAAATTTCAATGTAAAGAAAAAAGTACTTGGAGAAAAATTGGCAATATGGGCTGCAGTGCTTTAGGAAGACAAAATCCAGGTATGAGAATTGGTCCTCCCTGCAAAGCAATCACACAACACAAGCATCAGCAACATTCAAAGTTGCCGTTAGGAACTTAAAAATCAATATCCGAATGCCACAATAAGAAATAATTTCCAAAAATTACAGCTCTACCTTCTTCTTCCTTCGTTCCTTGTCTCGGGATGAGGACACAGCATCACGAACTAGTTTTATATATGAAGGGAGTACCTCCTTAGGTACCGAAATAATGACCCTTGACAAAGCTTCCAAAGAAGCCTTAAGAAAATTAAATTATAAATAACATACTCAATCTCAACAGGGTATGTAAATATATTATTAACAACTAATTCAGCTTACAGTAACAGTAGATGAATCGGGATCACTCAATAAGACGATTAGGGTAGATATCATATTTGGAGCTTCATCAACCAGATATAACTTGCTACTTTTGAAAAAGTATCCTATCAGATATGAACTCGATCTTCTTACAGCAGCCTGTATACATAAATTGTCAAAAATAAAGAAAAACCAAGAGTGGGGAACTAAGTACTGAGGAGCATTAAATTTCAATGGTTATTACAAGACAGGTACCTGGCTATCACCAACACCTTTCACAAGCTCTGATATGAGTGGGTCAACACCTTCTTCATCAATAACCAAGACTATTGTTTCAGCAGCCTTCTTAGCAGAAGTTTGAACCTCCTAGAATTTCAATAATCAACAAAAGTTTATTAAAAATAAGTAATACTCTTCTACATTCTATTGGACAAAAGCTCATGAAGCAGACATATAAATTGCAAATAGGATGTATAAAGCTGTATTATCTTCAAATTATGTGTATTTTCTACCTGGTCAACATTACTCATTGCTGATAGCAAAGGAGGAAGCACAGTACCAAGATGAGAGTCAAGACCAGGCCCAGCAACCTCTGCTAAAGCCCCAAGAGCATGTGCATTGAAGGCCCTGACCATGTACCAGCAAATGTTTAATTAAGATACAAATGATAAAGCATCCAGAACAAATGAATCCAAACATAGAGACACATACGACAACGGAGGATGAACCAGTTTGGGTAGAATGTGAGGCAAGACTGCACTTGTTCTTACACTATAAAAAGAAAATATAATAGATCAGTCAATTTACAAGAAGTTGGTAGAAACAATAAATCCACTATTCATGGGCATATGATAATAACAGCATCACACATGTTACCTCAGAATTTGTTTAAGGCCGTCAAGTGCAGTGTCAGACGTTTTATCATCCTCCAATGCATGTAGAAGAGTTGGAACGATCTCATCAATAGCTTGCAGACCAGCACTCTGAAATGTAATTTTTTCAGGGATAAGGTATGGCAAAACAGAAAGGTTTAATCACAAATGCCACAAGCAAAATCTTGAACACAGAAAATCACGCAAAGAGGGTAAAAGATGGCAACCTTGTACAGAGTGCTGAAGGCTTGGCCCGCCGACTCACGGACTGCAGGCTCACTGTAAAAATATCCATCTAAATATAGCATAATGCAGACTAAAAAACTCGAAAAACAGGAGAACTCGTTAAAATACACAAACCTATCACAAAGAGCAGTCCGAATAGTGGGGATGAGATCAGTCATGAAGATCATCAACTGACTCTTACCAGCGCTTGCCATCACTTCACTCAGACCAACACAAACACCCTTGCAAGCAATACAAGTTATAATTGTATC